>CM067171.1:54670371-54839850 GCA_034093135.1 Erigeron breviscapus | reverse complement strand
AATTAAGCTCCACGTGTCAATTAAAATAAACATTATTTCAGTTTATTGGTAAATATCAAAACCAAATCTTAATATAAATAAGTTAATTGTCAACTCAATGATGGCTACTAAATATTGTATGAGATTTAATTTGATCTCCAACCAAGGACAATCCAACTTAAAATTTGCATTTTCTGTTCTAATTTGTTTTTATCCCAAAAAGCATCTTGTTATCTTTCTTAATTTTCAAAAAAAATCTTGTTAACTTTTTCAATTTACAAGGTGCATTAAATGCACTTTATGTGTATTTTAAAGACACATATAAGAAAAACCTAAAATTAATTCTAGAAGCCCTTAAACTTTGAAAAGTATGTGCGATTGTACCATTCGCACACGCTCATCGATAGTCCCATGTAATTGTATAATAATATCATTTTATGATTAAATTTGAATTCGGTTCCAAGCATATAATGTAACATTCATGAAATTTGATTTCGGATGACTTGTTAATTAATTGTACGACTCGATTAAATTACGTTAACTAATAATACGTGATCGAGTTATTTGTGATTTATATTGTGTTCAAGGTGCTTATATATGATTTGATGATCGTTGTGATTAAATTATGATCGTGTACTAGTCGAAATTATTTGGTCAATTTAATTTGGTTGTTTAATGAAATGCTCAAGGTTAATTATGGTGAAATTTAGTTGGTTAAGTGTGTGGACTAGCCATGGGCATGGTTCTTGATCCATGACCCATTTGGTTGACCCAACCCTATCCTCCACCCCAAGTCTTACAATCCTCACCCAACCATTCATTCATTTCATTTTACTTCTTCTTTCTCTCTACATTCAATTGCAAGGAAACTCTTGCATCTAGCTCTCTCTCTAAACTTAATACACTAAATTGAATGTTACATGCAAGATTAAGTTAGGGTTTTCTATCTTCATCACCATCTTAATAACATATCAAAAGTTGGGTTCATCAAAGTGTAAGAATCTTCTCATTCGGGTCAAATTCGGGTCAAGCACCTTGGTGGAAGTTTTGGTAAGTCAAATTCATTTCAAATGCATCATTTTAAGTTTATAATCATGTTTCATAGTCAAATATCGGGTGTTCTTGGTCAATTTCGGGTCACAAGTCAAAATGGGTTGTCTAGGGTTTCATTAGGGTTTCAAAGTGGGTCAAAATGATTGTTAACTTGATTTGTTGTTGTGGGACGAAATTATGATGGGGCCTACGTTTATATATGTTCAATTATGTTGATTTTACTTCAAAACGGGTCTTGAGTCCATCAAATCGAATCTTAGGTCGAATTAGGGTTCTTGATTGTTTGAAATGGGTCAAACAAGAATTTTGAACATAAATGGATGTTATAAATCGAAATGGCCGAGTGGGTTGTGTTTGTTTAAGTCCCTTAACGCTTAATATTGTTCTAAAATGAGTTATAAACCATTCTTGATCGATTTGAAGTAAAAAATTAGGGTTTGTATGGGTTTGGTTCGTGTTTTGGCTTCTTGGTTTGTTGCTGATGGAACTGATGCAGACCCAGCGTAAGAGGTGCCACCCTTGGCGTAGCTTACGTCCCCTCCTATCTCTCATTTTCCCCTAGCTTCTATTTACGCTAGAATTGGAGTACCAAACGCCAAAATCAAACTTTCTAGGCCACCGTAGGTTACGGTGGTAAGCACCGTAGCTTATGGTGCCCCCCATTTGTCACTTTTCTGATTTTCTAGCTAGCTTCGATTTGTAAGTCCTTGGAATGCATTGAGTCCTTATATAAACCATACCTCAGTTCTTCTAGTGGAGTATTCGAGTTGTAATCATTGTTCAAAGCTAAGTGTCCCATCTTGAACTCAATTGGTGACTTGACTTGAAATGTAAAATGTATTATGATAGGTCGTTGACTTTTGGCACCCGTTGGACCTATCTATCTTTTCATTGTCGTTGTTGCCGGACCGAAGTGAGTTTCGTAGCTCCCTACTCAATAGAGATTCGGGCTGAAAAGTGTACCTACTTGTTTGATTGGTGATTAATTGATTGATTGATTGTTCGATTGACGTATTGACTTATTGCTCGATTAATTATGCTTCCGGTTATGAATATTTGTTGTGGTTAGGATAGTTGTACATACATGGAAGACGATGATGCATTCAAAGAGTTATAGATGTGGTGGGAAGGCTGCGGGTGACCCTATATATAAGCATCTATGGTTCTTTGAATGCAGAGTCGTACGAAGTGTAGGTACATTGTGTTTCTTTGGTTGTTTGATCGTTATGTTCGTTATGATCGTTATGTACGTTTTATGATCGTTATGTTCGTTATAAGTTCGTTATAACCAAATGGAGGTTATATGTTCGTTATGATCGTTATGTACGTTTTATGATCGTTATGTTCGTTATATGTTCGTTATGATCGTTATGTACGTTTTATGATCGTTATGTTCGTTATAACCAAATGAAGGTTATATGTTCGTTGTGATCGTTATGTTGTAATGTATTAAGACGTTTATTATACATATATATTATATAAGACGTGGACGTGGACGGTGGATTGACGAATCCACACCCGGTATGATCATTGCCGATACATGACGCATTATTTATTATGTAAGTCGTGCCGATATATGACGCATTATTTATTATGTAAGTCGTGCCGATATATGACGCATTATTTATTATGTAAGTCGTGCCGATATATGACGCATTATTTATTATGTAAGTCGTGCCGATATATGACGCATTATTCATTATGTAAGTCGTGCCGTTATAGACGATATTATATATATATATATGGACGATTATTGGACGTTGACTTGTATTGATTTGTGATAACGTGAAACCTTTTAGGGTTTTCCTTGGACGTAATTAGGTATTCTAATCCTCGTATATCGTTAATGGTTGTTATCCCGACACTTGATTCCTATTACTTACCCCTACGAACTCACCAACTTTATGTTGACGCATTTTAGTACACTTTTCAGGTAATCATGTGGATTAAAGACGTATTGGAAGTTTCATTGCATGCTAGGGTTGGACTTGGACCTTTTCATGGATCCGTGATCCATTGCTTTCCCACTTAAGGGTTATGCTTATTTGTGATCCGGTACTTGCATTCTTGAATGGTTAGTATGGATTATTGAATCCTATTTATGCATTTAGTTTTACTCTATATAATTTCCATGTCGTGCTGTGCTATTTGTGTAACCCTCATGATTCCGCCTTGTTGAGGTGTTACATATAATAACACCAAAATCATAATTAAGTTTCTTAATAATGCTTAATGAGTATAAAGTCTTGGATTCAAATCTCACTATAAGATATTATTAGAAAAATTGATTTATTTCGGAATGGATGACTTGATGTTGGAATATAATCGGATGATACCATTGACGACATGTTGATTTCATTGAGATCTGTCTAAAAAAATTAAGGTACAAAAAACAAACATTAATCAACACTGATTTTGTTATACCCGTAAACTAAAGACATTAATTTTATATTTTTCTCTCATAACTCATGAGTCCTTTTAAAAATATAATTTGTTGATAGGCTGAATTTAATTTTATCTTATTGAAAAAGAAAAATGATACTATAAAATTTTAAAGCCAGGTGGGTTGTATGAGTGACGTAGAAGACCATTATCTAAAACAAAAATAAAAGACTGGTTGCTAGCGACATGTTTTAATTTGTAACATTTCAAACTCTCACATTTTATCCTCCTCTTGATTATCACTACTACTATACTTATCACACACAGATTCTGGAATCAATAAGTACTCTTTGTTGAATTGAATTATTCACAAACATAAAAATAAGGAAGAAGATGTTATTCGAAGAAGACGTTGTCATAATAAAGGAAGCCGAAAAAGATGACGAAGAAACAATTATAACTATAAACTGTCCTGATAAAACAGGCCTTGGTTGTGATCTTTGTCGCACCATTCTCTTTTTTCGCTTAACCATTATTCGTGGTGGTAAGTACTTTTCTAGTTGTTTGTCATAAAAATTTTCATGTCATAGTTCGAATTCAATTAAATTTTGTGTTATTTTGTCAATAAACTTATAAACCCGACTAGAGATATAAGTTTATTATTAATTAAATCGAATTCATAGGGATAAATGTATTATTGATTTATACATTATGTAACATTCTGCTGGATATACATGGAAGTGTCCATGGTATCTGTTATTTGTTTCTGTACATTTGTGATTATTAATAAAATTTAACCTTTAAAGTTAAAAAAAAAAAAACATTCTGCTGGATCGTAATTAGACTTAATCTGGTTTGATGATTAGCCTTTTTATGATGTAAAGTGTATAGTAGACTGTTGACCATTAGATTATAGTATATGTCCAAAAAAGATTTATTGTAGGCAGACCAAATAGTATCAAAACAGAAGATTCCCTTTCAAACTTTGTGTTTTCAACTTGTGATACTTTGGTGCTTTTCAATTTTAATTTAAACGATTTCTTGAAGTTTTTATGTGTTTGCAGATGTATCCACAGATGGAAAATGGTGTTACATAGTGTTTTGGGTAATCGGGAGGCCCGGTACAATATGGAGTTTATTGAAGAAGAGACTATTAGAGGCTTGTCCTTCTGTTTCTTCAGCTAATAATACCCTCATATTTTACCGGCCCGAATCACAGCCACCCAAGGCTGCAGATGTGTTTCTCCTCGAGTTCTGTTGTCATGACCGACAAGGACTATTACACGGTACAACCATATTCAAATTCATGTTTTAGATTCATCGACGTAATTCATATATTGATTATTAATTTTTTGTTTGTGTCGTGTGTTTTACTTCCAGATGTGACACATCTTCTTTGTGAGCTTGAGCTTGTTATTCAAAGAGTGAAAGTATCGACTACCCCTGATGGGACGGTCATGGACTTGTTCTTTGTTACCGATACCAGGTTAAATAAGTACCTTTTTTTTACCCGTGTCTGTTCTGTTCTGGGGGTGTTTTTATGTGTGTTTTGAAGTTTTATGGAATCAGACTTATATATTGAATTATAAATATCTCAAAAGGATGATTTTTTTGAATGTTTTCTTTGTAACTCATGTGGTTCATCAGAATAATTCATTATATTTTCAGGGAACTATTACACACGGACAAAAGAAAGGATGACACACAGGCTTATTTAAAAGCTGTTTTGGGGGATGCTATGATAAGTTGTGAAATAAAAAAGGTTGGACCTGAAATTACCGCCTGTTCTCAAGGCCCGCCATCATTTATTCCTCCCGGCATCACAGAGGACACGTTTAATCTAGAGTCCACCCATTGTAACGGTGTGTCAGTCATGATCGATAACTCCCTTAGTCCTGCTCATACACTTGTTCAGATTATTTGCCGTGATCACAAAGGAATACTCTACGATATAATGAGAACTTTAAAGGATTATAATATCCAGGTAAGACAGTCATCAAACTTTTCATTGCATTTTAGTAGTACCTTATGAGTTGTTGCTAAATACTGTTTTTGTGTTAACAGATTTCTTACGGGAGATTTATGAGAAAAGAGAAACGCATTTGTGAGCTTGACTTTTTTATTGTGCAAGCCGATGGAAAGAAAGTTGTGGACCCTAGCAAACAGAAGGCACTCCTTTCTCGCATTCGTATGGAGTTATATCGTCCTCTTAGAGTAGTTTTGGTGAACCGAGGTCCTGATACCGAGTTGGTTGTTGCAAATCCCGTGGAGTTATGTGGGAAAGGACGCCCCCTTGTGTTTTATGATATCACTCTTGCCCTCAAATTGCTCAATATGGACATCTTCTCGGTACTTACTGTTTCATTCATCACAAACCTGTTTTTCATATTTTGATTTACGCCTTTTTTTTTCTTTTTTTCATATGTTGATTTACATTTTTGCAGGCTGAAATTAGCCGGCATTTGATTGGAGGCCGGGAATGGGAAGTTTACAGGGTTTTACTTAATGATGTAGAATTTTCTCTGCCAAAAGGTAAGATTGAAGAAGCAGTTCACAAAATGTTGATGGGTTGGGACAGATCACAATAATGATTCTTAGAGATTATGCAGTAGTGCTGCATACTTGATTTGCAGCCAGTCATTAGGTTTGACTTTTTGAGTAACATTTCCCGTAAGTTGACTAGATGGTAAAGATACTAGAGAGTAAGTCGGGGTCGAGCCCAAATGTAAATAGCTTCAGTGTACATACAAGAGAGGATGAAAGAGTGGAAGTTCAGGGTTGGATATCACATCTGTCAGCTGCTGTTTTTAAGATACTGATTACAGAAATTCACTTATTTGTGCATATTTTACATCTGTAAATAACTATAAATTACGGCATTGGGTGTTACTTACTGTTCAAGACCCGTTTGCTGTTGTCTTATTGTTCTGTTACTTAGGCTAGTGGTAAGGAAACACTTGGTGACGGTCTCGTCCCCGCTGGGCACAAAAAATAATTTCTTTTAAGGTACCCGTTACCAATGAAGCCTAGACCCATATGTGAAGTTTAAATACGCGGGTTCGATCCTTCGGGGTGCCCAGATCATGTGGGGATTAGGATGGAGGTATTTTATGTATATGATCACGTAAAATGAACGTATGTCCGGAAAATGATTTAAGCCTACGGGGTCACACGTCTCGACACAAATGTATTTAATATTAATTAATATATTTGAATGTATTTAATTAATATGATCACGAATTTCAATTAACGAATGGTCGTTAAAAACTAACGGTTACTAGCTAACGGCGTTAGTTAAGAAGGACTTAATTGTAATTAGGAGATTCTAGAAGTTTCCTAATTATAAACTAAAGGGGGCCGGTTTTAACTAATGAGTTTTTAACTCATTGAGTTTGACTTGGTTTCTAATATACTAATCCTAGTTTATATCTAATACGAATCCTAATCTATGTCAAAATACGAAAAGGGTTTTGGATATAAAAAGGAAAAAGAAAAAGCCCTCATTACTCTTCTCTTCCTCCTCTATTCGGCCGAAGCTCCAAAAAGGCAAAGGGTTTCGGTTTTGTTGTTTGACAAATCAAGGAGAGAAAGCAAACGTTGCGGTTCGTGATCAAGTACTAGCATACGAGCATTCGTCGTGTGTGCAATAGTAGAGAAGTTATTTTAAACTTATAAAGTTTCTTGTCTTATTCTCTTCAATTTAAGGTACACGTTTTCTATCTTGGTTGATTAATTAACTACATAGGTTTTATCTTCCGCTGCGTGCTTTGTGATTTGATTTGATAAATTGTTATATACCCAACAGTGGTATCACGAGCCTACTATGTATATTTTTTAATTACCAATTAAATCAAAACTTGAAGGGGGGTTAGGGTTTTGATCTTCAAATTTTCGGATATATATATATATATATTTAAATTGTTTTTGTAATTTAATTACATTATTTAAATAAGAAACAAATAATATCTATATTATTAATTATATATATGGTTCGAAATTTTCCAGAAAAAAAAAAATTGTTTTTTTGGGTTCCTAATCCAAGTTTTGATTAATTACATGTTTATGTGATAAATTGCATGTATATATGGTGTACTTTTAATTATTTAATTGTTAAATAGAAGTAAAAAATCATGAATTTTTCATGCAAAATTCATGATTATTACTTAGATATATTGATATGAAATCTTGATCATTAGGGTTAATTATGCTAGATAATTGAATAATTAATTGTGTGACAATGTGATTATGTTTTGTGAAAGTTTCTGTTTGACACCAGTTCACTAAAAAAATCATAACTAATTAACCGTAAGGAGTTGGAAGCTGAAATCTTTACAGTAGATGCTTGACTCATAGGGCTACAACTTTTATGTTTTATGCTAAGCCCAGTTCGGCCTTCTTCAGGGCCAGATTTGGTCGTGAAGCTGCTGGATTTTCCAGATCAGCATCTTAAATTTATGGTAGATAATTTGTTATAAAAATTTTGGCTTACGCAATCAAGGCAACTTGATGTATGTGGTCTCTTTCCATGTGAAAGAGGAGCCAATCTTATACCATAGTGACCAAATTAGGTTGATTACCTTAATTGTTAAGTTGTAAATTTAGTAAGTTTAATTTTGCCTTTTATGAAAATTGTGTGCAAAATTGTTTTTGGAAAAATAAACTTGACTAATAACTATCGAAATAAGATTTTGTTTATAAAATTGGTGCCCTAAAATCAAAAGATACACCGGCTCACCCATTTGAACAAACTCTAAGAGAGGTATAAGTCGGAGTGCGCTAGCCTCCTAAAAGGGCGGGTTTTTAATTGCGTTCATCGCAAACCTTTGCCCTTGCGCTTCTTTGTGCGTTCAAATGGAGCTACCGAGCTCTTTTGTATTTAAAGGCAATAAAAGTGAGTTTTATAAACATATTATGTTTAGAAGATATGCATGAATCTTCAAACATAACTTTTTGATCACACATCAAATTGATTGACCCAATAAACTTAAGTCATTGCCATCCAACTCGTAAAGGACACTTGTGGCTGTTGTTTTACTCACTGGTACACAGTGGTGAAATGGCAGTTGCATGGCAAATCCCACTCACTGGTACACAGTGGTGGACAAATTTGCGCGTTCTTGGTTGGACGACTTAAAGCGAGTTAAGCGGTGAGACCTTGACCCGTGGCAAAAGATGGGACAAAACATGACTACAAATCACTTGATAAATCAAGTGTAATTTGTAGGTCTCATTCTTACTAGGAATTGCACATGTAATGCAATTACTGCTCGTCACTTACCTTTTGAGTACAATCATTTCTAGCAGATCAACTGATGAAATGATTGTATGTCAATTGGATCCTAGCCTTAATGAAATTAATTGTTTATTTGATAAACATTGGGTAATTGATTTCTTAAGGATTTATTATCGAAAATACTGATTTGAACTTAATCTGTTTTGTAGATGGCAATGAATCCTTTCACAAACACCAATGCTTTTCGGCAAATGTTTGAAAGAGAAAAGCTTAATGGATCAAATTTCAATGACTGGTATCGTCAACTGAGAATTGTTCTAAGAGTTGAGGAACGCATGGATGTCATTGAAAGGCAATGGCCAACCGAACCAAGTGCTGAATCCACAGCAGCTGAAAAAGCTGAATATAGGATTCAGTACACTAGATTCAATGAAGTTTGTTGTTTGATGCTTGCGAGCATGTCTCCCGAGCTTCAAAAACAATTCGAGCTCTACACTCCATATGATATGATCACAGAACTTAAATCCTTGTATGAAAAACAAGCTGGAGTGGAACTGTTCGACTTAGTCGTGGAACTCCATGACATGAAACTTGAATCTGGAAAATCGGTTAGCAGTCATGTGCTCAAAATGAAGAGCATTTTTGACAAATTGGATTCGATGGAGTACGCTTATCATAAAGAGGTAAAAGTTGGCATGATTCTCAAATCCCTTACTAAGGAATATGAGGGTTTTGTGCAAAACTATACCATGCACTCTATGAAAAAAAGCGTCAATGAACTTTCATGCTATGCTCATTGAATATGAGAAGACGATTCCAAAGAAGGCCAATGACCCAAATGTCCTTATGATTAAGGGGGGTCGGATCCAGAAAGCTAAGAAATCGCACCAAGCTAAAGGGAAGTTTGATGGTAAAGGCAAGGGTAAGCAAGTTGCTTATTTCCCCAAACCAAAGAAAACCCCTCCGGCTAAGAAAGAGCATCCGGCTAAAGACCAGACCTGTCATCATTGTAATGAAGTCGGGCACTGGAAGAGGAACTGTCCCAAGTATCTTGCAGAGTTGAATGTGAAGAAGAAGCAAGCTAGCGTGCTAGTACTTCAGGTATTTTCACTATTGAATTATTTTCCTTTACTAAGCGTAAATCATGGGTTTATGACACTGGCTGTGGAACTCATATCTGTAATGAATTACAGGCACTTAGGAAAAGGAGGAAGCTGAAGCCCGGAGCTTTGCAGCTGTTCGTAGGCAATGGTCTACCAGCACCTGTTGAAGCTATTGGAGAATATCATTTAGTTCTTCCTTCCGGTTTAATTATTGTTTTAGACAATTGTCATTATGCACCATCTATTACTAGAGGTGTAGTTTCAGTTTCTTTGTTGAAAGACAACGGATTCATTAATATTTTTAATGATTATGGTATTTCAGTTTCTAAAAATAATGTTCATTATTTGATGCTATTGCTTGTGATGGTATTTATGAAATTGATATGCGTGGTTGTGATTCAAATAATTCAATGTATAATGTTAGCAAAAGAGCCAAGACCAACTTGGACTCTACTTATCTGTGGCACTGTCGTCTTGGACACATTGGCAAAAATCGCATTGAAAGACTTCAACGTGAAGGGATTTTGCAATTAAATGATGAATCATTTGATAAATGCGAGTCATGTGTTTCCGGCAAAATGACAAGAAAACCTTTTCTGAATAAACCGGAGAGGGCTAAAGATCTTCTTGGACTAATTCATACGATGTTTGGCCCATTTAGACATGTGTCAAGGAAATGTGCTAGCTACTTCATAACTTTTACGGATGATTTCAGTCGTTATGGTTATGTTTACTTGCTTAAACATAAACATGAAGTGTTTGAAACATTCAAAGAGTTTAAAAATTGAAGTAGAAAATCAACTCGGCAAAACCATCAAGATTCTTCGTTCGGATCGAGGTGGTGAATACTTAAGCCAAGAGTTTAAGGATTATCTGAAAGCGTGTGGAATTGTCCAACAGCTTACTCCTCCATACACTCCTCAACATAATGGAGTGTCTGAAGGGAGAAATCGAACCTTGCTAGACATGGTGAGATCTATGATGAACCTTACAACTCTCCCAATTTCGTTTTGGGATTATGCTCTAGAGACTGCTGTACGCATTCTCAATATGGTTCCAACCAAGAAGGTTGACAAGACACCATATGAATTATGGCATGGAAATGTTCCTAATTTGTCTTACTTAAGAGTCTGGGGATGTGAGGCACTTGTGAAGCGCGATACGCCTGACAAACTTGAACCCAGAACTACTAAGTGCATCTTTGTCGGATACCCTAAGGAAACGATGGGTTACGACTTCTATGATCCCGTCAAAAACACTGTTCGCGTTGCTCGATATGCTGAATTCTTTAAAAAGAACTTAGCTCAACCGAACAGTGGGAGGGTTGTAGAACTTGATGAGACTCAAGAAGATGTGTCACCTTCTGAAGCTCCTAGCAATCATCAACTTGGGGGGGAAAATGTTCAAAATGATGAACCTCAAGTTGATGATGATGAAGCGATTCCACTTCGTAGGTCCGAAAGGACAAGACGTCCTACTGACAGATTATGTCTGATGGTAGAAGAAAACGTTTTAGGAGATCTTGATGAGCCTCCGAATTTCAAAGCTGCATTATCAGATCCGGAATCTGAAAAATGGCTTGAAGCTACGAAGGGGAAATGAAATCCATGAAAGACAATCAAGTCTGGAGCTTGGTTGATCTTCCACAAAATGCTCAAACTGTTGGGTGTAAGTGGATCTTCAAGAAGAAGACGGACATGGATGGAAATGTACACACCTATAAAGCTCGTCTCGTGGCGAAAGGTTATACTCAACGTTTCGGTGTTGACTATGATGAGACCTTTTCTCCAGTTGCGGACATTAGAGCTATTAGGATTCTCTTAGCCATAGCTGCGTACTATGACTTTGAGATATGGCAAATGGATGTTAAGACTGCCTTCTTAAATGGTTACTTGGATGAAGAAGTCTATATGGATCAACCTGAAGGTTTTATTGATCCAAACATCCCAACAAAGTATGCAAGCTTCAAAGGTCCATTTATGGACTAAAGCAAGCATCAAGAAGTTGGAACAAGAGGTTTGATGAAGAAATCAAAAAGTTTGGTTCGTTCAAAATCCCGATGAGCCATGTGTATATCGCAAAGCTAGTGGGAGTAATGTTACTTTCCTTGTCTTGTATGTTGATGACATATTGATCATAGGAAAACACATTCCAATGTTGCAAGATGTTAAATCCCATCTTGGAAAGTGTTTTGCCATGAAAGATTTAGGAGAAGCGGCATTTATTCTTGGAATCAAGATCTACCGAGATAGATCAAAGCGATTAATTGGACTAAGTCAAAGTGCTTATATTGATAAGGTCTTGAAGCGATTCAAGATGGAGAATTCTAAGCGTGGGTTTACACCTATGCAAGAAGGACTTAGTTTATCTGTCAAACAGGGTGCTACTACACCTAATGAGGTGGAACGTATGCGAAGAGTCCCTTATGCTTCGGCTGTGGGATCTATTATGTATGCGGTTAGATGCACTAGACCCGATGTGGCGTTCGCGCAAAACATCGTTAGCCGATATCAACAGAATCCAGGTGAAAGTCACTGGACTGCTGTTAAGAGCATTCTGAAGTACCTACGGGCTACTAAAGATATGTTTTTGGTGTATGGAGGAAATCCAGACTTAGAGCTCAAAGTGACCGGATACTGTGATGCTGGATTTCAAACTGATAAAGATGACACGAAGTCTCAATCAGGATTCGTCTTCGTTCTTAACGGAGGTGCTGTGGATTGGAAAAGCAAGAAGCAAACCACAGTTGCCATGTCTGCAACAGAGTCTGAGTACATTGCCGCCTCAGAAGCCGCAATGGAAGCAGTCTGGATAAGGAAGTTTCATTAGCGGGCTTGACGTGATCCCCTCAAGTGACTTACCCACTGATATGTACTGTGATAATACTGGTGCATTAATCATTGCCAACGAACCCGGAGTTCAGAAAGGTGCCAGACATTATGCTAGACGATATCACTATGTTAGTGAGCAGATCGAACTAGGAGAAATCAAATTACTCAAAGTTCACACAGATTTTAACTTAGCTGATCCTTTTACAAAAGCTTTGTCTAGGCCCAAGCTTGAAAGGCATGCCGAGGGCATAGGACTTAAATTAGCTAGTTATTTCATGTAAATCTGTTGTTTCGGTATTTGGATAAGGGATGTTAAACAATTTATATTTTCATAATGAAATAAAGTACTTGATATGTTTGATTTCATTTAATATTAATTGTATCCTATATTTGCATGTTTAATCCTTGAATATTTTATTAAATATTCTAAAATTGTCCATTGTCGATTAATTATATGGGAATATAATTAAACTAAGACAAATCTGAGCGATTGGTTATATTCTTGAATATATAATGGATGGTCCCACCAAACTCACATGATATCCATAGTTGATGCATATCGGACTACCCACTAACGAATTCATCACTTTATGGATCAACATCATTAAGTGAAATTCGTAAATGGTTACTTTATTGATCCTTTGACTTGAGATACAAGCAGGTCAGCATGTATGGATTGCACTTACTTGATATAGTTCTAACTCTCCTGAATAAGGGAGTACATAAAGGGCTATTTTCAGAAAGTGTATTGAAGTATGATGACTGACACGTGTAGTCAATACAGGATTTGTTCCTTCAACTTGAAAGTTGAAGTATGATACCATTGGCGCCCTCATTAGGACTAATTAAGATGTTTGCATGGCCGTGCCCAAATAAATCCAGATGGTTCTCGATTATATTTGGTAATCATTAATTAGTTATGGAATGAGAAACAGAATCGTTAAATCATGAAATGACATTGATCCATATTCATGTTTAACACGGTATTTGAACAAAGGGATAATAAATGCCTCAACCATTTAAATATACTTTAAGAAACTATACTTAAATATTTCTGGGAGCATTGGCGTGTTGCTAGACGCTAACCAATGTTATTACCTTCATTTGTTACGAGCTCAAGTGGGAGCTGTTAGTATATGATCACGTAAAAATGAACGTATGTCCAGAAATGATTTAAGCCTACGGGGTCACACGTCTCGACACAAATGTATTTAATATTAATTAATATATTTAATGTATTTAATTAATATGATCACGATTTCAGTTAACGAATGGTCGTTATAAACTAACGGTTACTAGCTAACGGCGTTAGTTAAGGAGGATTAATTTGTAATTAGGAAATTCTAGAAGTTTCCTAATTATAATAAGGGGGCCGGTTTTATTGATGAGTTTTAACTCATTAATTTAACTTATTTTTCTTATATACTAATCCTATTTTATATCTAATACGAATCCTAATCTATGTCAAATACGAAAAGGGTTTTTGGATATAAAAAGGAAAAAGGAAAAGCCCTCTTACTTCTCCTCCTCCCTCCTAAAAAGCTACGGCCGAACTCTCCCAAAACAAAGGGATTTTCGGTTTAGTTGTTTGACAAAATCAAGAGAGAAAGCAAACGTTGCGGTTCGTGATCAAGTACTAGCATACGTGCATTCACGTGTCGTGTGTGCAATCGTAGAGAAGTTTATTTTAAACTTTTATAAAGTTTCTTGCTTTATTCTCTTCAATTTAAGGTACACGTTTTCTATCTTGGTTGATTAATTAACTACATAGGTTTTATCTTCCGCTGCGTGCTTTGTGATTTGATTTGATAATGTATTAGGATGGAGGTATTTTACCGGCATCATATGCTCATACGGGGTGGGTCGATGGGTATCCAATTGTGGTACCAGGGCTAGGGTTCCCCCATTACCCTTTGAGTAGTCTTAAACTCTTAATACAAGAAGCCATGTTTGTTCAAGTCTACCGCATTGTGTACCCTTTTGGATTTAGGTAGGCTTAAATACATGGTAGATTAGTAACATCCTTAATTTTTGAAAAAAGTAAATGATATAATTTCAAAAAAAAATAAAAAATTTATAATTCTTTTAGACTAGTAGGAGCAAGGCGTTACTCGGCCAAAAAGTAGTCGAGAACGCCTGGAAACGCCAATGGGACGACATCCACGCCGCTCCAAGCGGCGTTCTCGAGGGAAAATTTGGTGAGGAAAAGAAAAGTGGGAGTCTCGGAATCCCCACCGTCATGCAACGGCGTTCTCGTAGGAGAAAGGTGAGGCCGGCTGGAAAGAGACGGGGTGCAAAGTAGGAGTCTCTAGGCATGGTGGACCACTTTTTTGTCTTTTTCTGACATATTCCTTCTCTTTTTTTTATCATTTTCTTGATGCATGGAAATAAAATAATTAAAAGGGACCTACATAGGAGGACTTCTTGAGGGGTTCTAGAGGAAGCCTTACTCCAAAGATTGGAAGGGGTATGCCTTCTAATGACATGGCATCCTACATGGTACAAAAAGTGCAATTTTTGGGGTTCTTGAGAACTTCTTGCTCCTAACAGTCTTCAACTTGAAAACAAATGACATCAAAAATCAAAATTGTTGGTGGATAAAGTAAACCAACCGAGTCAAATAATATATATGAACCTAAGACACAAAATAATATAGTGTATGACATCAAAAATCAAAATTGTTGAAACGAAGCATATAGTTAGGATCGATCTGAGATTTACAACATTTCTAATTTTTCTATTAGAATTTAATTTTTAGGATCAATCTGCGATTTACAAAATATATATAGTGTCACACCCCGTTGTAGCAGAAATTAGGACAAACAACATATATATATATATATATCCCATGGAAAAGAAAGATGATCTAGATTATCCTGTTGCAACATGTGTGTTCCGTTTAGTTGTGATGTGGAAAAGGTACTGATAGCGATGGAATGCATGTCAAAAAAGGCCAAACCATGTTAATTATGACTCCAACCCCTTCAACTTACATCCCAGTGCCATTATCTGACGAATCCGAAAAGTCACAGATTAAGAAGGCTCTCAATGACCATTCATATTTGCTGCCAGAGTCGTCGTTGTTAGTTGACAAGCAACTAGAAACTAATGCTGGTGCTAAAGATACCGGCGGTAGCAGCAGCAACAGAATGGTAACTATTCCTGACGACGTTATGAAAAGATACGAAACCTTCAAGACGTTTGATACTGTTGTGGATTATTCTGATCATCTTTTTTCAGCCTATACTTGTGAAATGAAGCATGTAAATAATTATATATATTATGCTTTTGTTGTTGTCGATGCTGTTGTTACCTTTATAATGATTTCATATGCAATACTACATTTTTAATTATATATGTTTCAGCCGGCCTGGACTAACACTATCAAGCAAGAGTGGAAAATTCTTGAGCAATGCTTACCCGGTATATCAACAATTCGTTGATTTTTTGGATATATATACATACATACATACATGTACACATATCTAACGAGTTTCTTTTCTTTTATATATTTGGCCTAGACACTATATTTGTGAGGGCTTATGAGTCGAGGATGGATCTGTTAAGAGCTGTTATTGTTGGACGAGCAGGGACTCCTTATCAGAATGGTCTCTTCTTTTTTGATGTGTTTTTCCCAAACAAGTATCCTTATATTCAGCCTGTATGTCACCATCATGCATCCTTCTGATTGTATTTACATATTAATGCTGGTTAGTCTATATGAATAATTTGATTTTATTTTTGTTCTTCAGCTTGTTCGCTATCACTCTGGCGGCCTTGTTATCAATCCAAATCTCAACAAGCGTGGTGAACTTTGTTTGATCCTTCTCAATGCAATTTGGGTACCTGTCAAGAATGTGTGCAATCTTCTGCTCTTTATCCAGGATCTGATTTTTACACCCAGGCCTTACTTTGAGGGACCTAAAAGTAGAGGTGAGTGAGGCCCTGTATCGGAGGAGTGTCGTTCCTTTCTATACAACGAGTATGCCATTGTGAATTCACTGAAAACAATGGTCTATACCATGAACAAACCACCCAAGGTAAGATTTTTTAATTTATTTCTGATCTGCTACTTGTTTTTTATGGTTAACTACAAATTAATCCGGTGTTGTTGGATCAATGGTATGCATGCATGCTTGCAGAATTTTGAGGATTTGGTGGTTGGTCATTTTCGCATGCATGTGCGTGATATCCTAGTGCCATGTATAGCTTATATGGAAGGTCTGCAAGTCGGGTGTCTTGTTAGTGATGTCGATATGACATGCTCAATTGAGTTCAAGAATGATGTGGCGTTATGCATCAAGTCCCTTTTAGACGCTTTTAACAAAATTGGAGCAAAGGAAGCTCAAGATTTCGTTTCTCTAGTTAGAAAGAGGAAGGCGTTTATTGATCAAGACATCAACGATTCAGTGAAGAAAAAGAGGATGGTACAAGTTTCTTTCTTTCCTTACCAAATTAGGAGTGTATAGTAGTATACCAGTATGCCCATCTCTAGCAGTATAACACTTCCAGTTTAAAAAGGCAAGTATTTTTTTTATTCTACATTTCTACATCTATAACATACCCAAATGTGTTTTTGCATTGTGTTCACTAAAGTGCTTGGTTTAATTCTGCTTCCATACTATGTGTGTCGCTAATCACCCAAAAAGATTCAATAATGCAGTGAACAGAAAGAGTTTCTTTTTTATTAATCTTGTCCATGTATTAAAGTTACAAACATGAGCACTAAGTTCTTTTGTACTTGTGAATTTTGGTATCTTGTTCAGTTTACTTGGAAAATCGTATTTGTTTTTTTGTTTCCTGTGTGTATCTGTATCTTCTTGTACGTCTTGAATGCATTGGCTGCATATAAATCCATACCCAACCTTTTCTTTTTGATGATGTGGTTACCAACCTTTATAATTCGCTTAATTGTGAACCATTGGAATTGTTTTTTGCTCTATAAGCTAATAAGCCCATTTACAACCAAAATGGGATCAAACAGGTCGAGAGTATCCCAAAGGGTATTATTAACGCATATAATATTGTTTTATTCAAAAAAATGTATAGGTTCAACCCAGCATCTAACCCGTCTGATCTTCCATTTTATGAGCTCTACTTATTATGGTCGGCCAAATGTGAACTTGTGGCTGCGCCATGAGTTTCTTTGCTTCATTCCATATTGGTTTTTCACATTGGCATTCGAAAGTGTTCACAAAAAATATTTATATAGATATAAAGATATACTATATATATATACACCTCTTAAAAGGGGAAGCGCATTCTCTACAAGCCTTTTTAACCGAGATTAGTTTCTTATTACAAGTTGCAGGACTATGGAGTATGTCATGGCTTAGACTATAATAATTTTGTGTCATGGAGTTGGAATGTCAGCGCCTCCAAGGATTGTTTTGTGACTAAGGTTCTGGTCAAGGATGGAATGAAAGTTGAAAGAGGGCAACCTTTGTATGCTGAAGATGTAACGCATATCACGGTTCGAAATCAACCATGGATCTCTGTTAGTCTATGCTTTCGTTTTAATAAAAATAATCTTATCACATTCATATTTGTCTTGTTCTATGGTCTTCCAGGATGTTTGGCAGATTTACGTGCACGGTTCACATGTAACAGCAGGGATTCCCAATAAAGATGTTTTGGAAAGGTATAAAAACTTCAAGAAGGTTGACTTTGTTGTTGACCACTCGGATCACTATTTTTCAGCGCAGAATTTTCCTATGAACCAGGTATGTGTTTGTCTTTCGGTGTTCATACACAATATGTTGATGTTACATCATTACCTTTCATCACTTCCATATGTATGCATTTTCAGCCGCCAAAAGACTGGGCCGACGTGATAAAGGAAGAGTGGAGGATTCTTGAGGAACAATTGCCTGGTATGCCAGTAATTAAATATAGAATGAATTGATGTCAACTTTTTTTATACTATCTAAGCTTTTACTTTCAAGCTTAATCATCGATGCTGGGTTATGTTTAAACACAAGTTCCTTTGATATGGTTTTGTGAGGGCTTATGAGTCGAGGATGGATCTTTTAACAGCTGTAATTATCGGGCCGAAGGGGACTCCTTATTATGGTGGTCTCTTCGTCTTTGATCTGTGTTTCCCTAGCAACTATCCTGACAGCCCACCTGTATGTCGTCGATCTCTGCCTTCTTCTTGATGCTTTATATAGAACATTATCACACAGACACGCCTACATAATGCTAGTTAGATTAAACCTGTCCAATGAATTGGTAATTTTTTGTTACAGTTAATGAACTATTACTCTCGTGGAGTTGGCATTAATCCTAATATGTATGAGTGTGGTACGGTTTGTTTGAGCCTTTCGAAAACAAATGGTGGCCTGGAGCCGATGTGGTCACCTGGCAGTTCGACTATGCTTCAACTGCTCGTCTCCATACAGAATGACTTTTTGAACGCACAGCCTTTATTCAATGACCCTGCATATGCACTTATGAAACACGCAATGTGGAGAACAGGCTTCATTCCAATACAACGAAATGACTCTTATAAAATCACTCAAAACAATGTTGTATACCATGATCCAGCCACCCAAGGTGAGGCTGAGTTTTTTTTTCCTTTCTTCTACTTCTGTACTTGTTTAGTATGTTTATCTGATGGGATGTTGTTGGATACACGACACATGCAGAACTTTGAGGATTTTGTGGTTGGACATTTTTACAATCACGGACGTGATATTTTTATGACGATATGTAACAAGAAGCCCTGCTCAGTCAAGTTCATGAATGAATTGGCCACAATTATGGGACCTGTTGCAGCTGCATTTGCAGAAATTGGGATATTTGTCCAGACAATCGTAACTTTGAGATTGTTAAAAAATGAAGTAATCCTTGAGCTGACAAAGGGAACGATCTGTCCTAACACCCCATTTTTTAGAACTACACAAAGTGTGTCACATCTAAATCTAAACAAACATTTAAGCAGGGGAGGATCCAGTGTATTAGTAGCTAGGTCATAAGACCTATCTGAGTTTTGAAAAAAATATTAAGAGCTTATGTGATATGTATTTTTAGGATGTATGTTATTTTTTTTGTGAAGACCTACCTTATAAGTTAAATAAATATGGACTAAGTTTTATGATGAACAAATTAAAGTAGTTTTGATCTAACCTTGAACTAGATGGAGCTAAAAACAATTTTATGTTACTTATAGTAAATGCCTCACAAAAATGTTACTTATAGTAAATGCCTCACAAAAATGTTACTTATAGTAAATGCCTCACAAAAGCAGAAAGTATGTAACAGTATTATGCTATAAGATGACTAATGATCCTGTTTATTGCATTTATACAAACTATCAGGAATATAACATTTGGCCCATTTCAAATGAGTGACTATCTTCCATATGTAACAACAATTTTAAGACTTGTGTGCCAGGTATCTTAAGTTATGGTACTGTTTTCTTCCCCCATTTTCCTTTCTGGTGGCGTCATCAATGGTGGAGCGGCAATTGAATGCGGCCCCACCATTTCTTTATCATTAGGCGCCACCTGCACTGCCTCTCGGAACTTCTTGTAGATATCACCATGGTAAAAGCTTTTTGTTCGCATTACCAAAATAAGTGAAATCAAACATGCAAAAATTGTTGTACCGGTGATTATAAGAAATGACATTTTATAACACTCGACGCCTCTACAAGTCAAATCCTCCCCTTCTTTTCGGGTTATTCCTTGCACCTTTAGTTGCCGTGTCGCTTCTTTATCATATAGGCGGCCGGCTACCACCACATTGAGGATGTATGACCCGACCGGGCTTGCTCCTGCTCCCACATTGTACAGAGTGGAATAGTATTTTAACCCGAATAATTCAGATACCATTGTAAAAAGTAATGTCCATTGTGCTCCAAAGCAAAAACCCATTATAATTGAAGAAATGTATAGGGAATTGGGCACACCAAAGGCTATTAGAAGATGGCTAACACATGAGATAAAAAGGACAATTGTGAGCATCAAAGGTCTAGGAAACTTGTACTTGGTTAGTAAGATTTCTGAAAGAAAGCCAGACCCAACCCGGCCCAAATAGTTCCAAATACTCACCAACGACACAAAAGTGGTGATACTAGTTTTTGGGTATCCAAGAGATCGCCCGATTTGTCCAAGGTTGTCGATTGCGGTTAAGCTTCCACCTAAACCAAATGTGGTGGTGGTGAAAAGAATCAACATGTCAAGACTGAAAAGTGCTTGCAGTATGGTGAAGTCCTCCCCTCTCTTTGGTGGCCTAAACACAGTCTTCCACCAAGAAACCGATTTCTCTGAAGGTGGTAACGGTGGTGGTTCAGCGTCAATCGTATCAGGATCCCGGTTACTATTTTCACAGGGGAAATCATGACATTATTTACCATTTCTTGCTTAGCTTTCCATAATTTTAACTCTTCTTTAAACAACACCAAAAGTGGTGCAAAAAGTAATATTACAACAACAGAAGCACTTCCATCAAACCCAAAATTTGAAAACTTGAAACTATTTTGGATTATAATTATAATCATAAGAAACCCTGCTAACCCAAGTGAGATAAAAAGAAACTTATAAAACATCTTAACCTCATTCACTTGTCGAACCACTTTCATAATCCGAACAATCCTTAGAAAAACAATAGACACCACAGCAGGAAGCCACCCTATAAACAAGATCAACGACCTCGAATCATGTCCATAAATCGCATGATACAATTGTGTAATAATTGCGCCACTTAAACCCACAAAACCCTTTAAAATCCCTAAAACAACACCTCTACTTTCAGGAAAGTTTTTAACACAAGTAACAAGTGCACCTGTGTTAGCAAAAGTTTGTGAATTTGCACCTATACATATATACAAACACATTTGCCACACGCGTGGTTTTTTAATCTTTCCAGTGACCGCGAGCCACATCATGAAGTAACCAGTGAAGTTCATAGTGGCACCGATAAGAAGGACTACCCATGGTGGATTAATTTCATTGATTAAACCTGAAATGACCCCAATATTGCCACCTAAGTCTTTGAATGTACTAAGAAGGTTAAGGGTTGTTTGGTCATATCCAAGTGCCGTTTATATGTCCCCTGAGTATGAACCAAACATAAAGGACGCTCCAGCGACTGACATGATGAGGAGGCACGCAAAGACCATGAACCACGGCCCGGTGATGACATGGCGGTCAATGCTTCCAATATGTTTCATACCAACATCACTAGATTGACCATCAACCATCTTTGAGTATGTAGGAGTTAGAAGTTAAGGTTTGTGAATCTAACTAAAGATATATACACAACTACACTTCATATATATTTGTATATGTAAGGTTTCTTTTGTATGGAGTCTTACAATAATAATGTTACATATAGAAAACTATTAAATTTAAAAATTGAGGATGACATATATCGTTCATTTCCCGCTGTTCTGTTGGATATTTTAGTGTAATTGAATTAACTTGTTTGATCAGTAATGTCATAATAATACATCATATAGGATTGGAGGTGCGGAGTGCACGCCTATTTGAATTTATTATGACCTTAGGGGCGAAGCCCCTAAGGTACGGGGGTCCGGGGGCAGCGCCCCTGGGAGCGGGGTCCAAGGGGCAGAGCCCCTGTGTAACATTCGTGATTTCTGACTTGTATTAACGTGAATTAAACGTGATTAATTTTGATTAATTCCATGATTTTGTGGCTTAATTGATTCTCGACCCGTTGACTCGAACGTGCTAAATGATTTACTATTCTAATTGATTTAAATAATTCATTTATTTATTTATGAATTAGAAACGTGTATTTATGCTAGTCGAAGCTACGTGGACGTATCGATTCGGTTTAGGACGTAAGTTGACGTTTAATTGAATTAGAAACGTAATCGGGTGATCCATGGGTCGACCCATGACCCATGAATCACCACATATGACCCATACCCAACCCTATCTCTTTCCTCACCCATCTATCCATCCACCCATTCATTCAATTCATTTCCTTCCTTCCTTTCTCTAACTAATTGAATGCAAGACTTTCATATCTCTCTCTCTCTAGCAAATCAACATCATTAAATGTTATTCTAGCTAAATTAGTCATAAATTCATCATCTTCATCATCATTGGATCATCATATCAAAAATTTGGGGTCAAAGGTGCAAGAAATCTTCATAAATAGCTAAATTTCGGATTTGAGCTTCTAGTGGAAGAATTGGGTAAGCCAACTTGTTTCAAATTCATTGTTTAATGTTTATTATCATGATTTTAACTAAAACAAAGTGTTCTTGAGTCAAATTCCAAGTCAAAAATGGGTCGAATTAGGGTTTAAATGAACCAAGTGGGTCAAATCGGGTTTCACTTGATTATTGAAATGGTCGAAATCTCAATGGGTTATGTTTGTAAACGTGTTCCTAGTCTATCTTAATCAACCCTTGGTCAAAATTCGGGTCAAAGAGAAACCTAGGTCAAAATTAGGGTTTTTGCAAGTAGATGGGTCATGAACACTATAGGGTAATGGGGGGAACCCTATCATTAAATCGGTTATGGATCGATTCTTTGAAATGGGAGATGTTTATCATTGTCTAATTATGCTTAACATAATGGAAATTCAGTCTTAAACCTGGGCAAAATGATTTAACCCGAAATTAGGGTTCTTGCCTTGTATTTTAGGTCAAAATTAAACGATTTGAATGATAAATTTGAGGTTCCATGATCGATTTATAAGGAGACTTGAACTTGTTTTCATCAGTCACAACCATCCTTACATAAAACATATTTTAGTTGTCTCAATTTCGAATCGAAAACTGATAATTAAGGTTGTTGTGGTTAAGTCAAGGTTTGACTTTAAAAGTCAACTGCCATATTCTTCTTTTCTGCCCAGAATTTTTGCCTGAACCACCACCACCGTAAATTACGCCCTTGGGGGCGTAGGTTACGCCCATCTGGATCTTTAAATTGGACCTTACGCCGTTTCTCCTCTGTCTACGCCAGAAATCACGAACCAGAAAAAAAAAAAAAAAAAAAAAAAAAAAAAAAAAAAAAAAAAAAACCTGCAGAAAATGACAAAATAAGAATAAAAAAAAAAAAAAAAAAAAAAAAAAAAAAAAAAAAAAAAAAAAAAAAAAAAAAAAAAAAAAAAAAAAAAAAAAAAAAAAAAAAAAAAAAAAAAAAAAAAAAAAAAAAAAAAAAAAAAAAAAAAAAAAAAAAAAAAAAAAAAAAAAAAAAAAAAAAAAAAAAAAAAAAAAAAAAAAAAAAAAAAAAAAAAAAAAAAAAAAAAAAAAAAAAAAAAAAAAAAAAAAAAAAAAAAAAAAAAAAAAAAAAAAAAAAAAAAAAAAAAAAAAAAAAAAAAAAAAAAAAAAAAAAAAAAAAAAAAAAAAAAAAAAAAAAAAAAAAAAAAAAAAAAAAAAAAAAAAAAAAAAAAAAAAAAAAAAAAAAAAAAAAAAAAAAAAAAAAAAAAAAAAAAAAAAAAAAAAAAAAAAAAAAAAAAAAAAAAAAAAAAAAAAAAAAAAAAAAAAAAAAAAAAAAAAAAAAAAAAAAAAAAAAAAAAAAAAAAAAAAAAAAAAAAAAAAAAAAAAAAAAAAAAAAAAAAAAAAAAAAAAAAAAAAAAAAAAAAAAAAAAAAAAAAAAAAAAAAAAAAAAAAAAAAAAAAAAAAAAAAAAAAAAAAAAAAAAAAAAAAAAAAAAAAAAAAAAAAAAAAAAAAAAAAAAAAAAAAAAAAAAAAAAAAAAAAAAAAAAAAAAAAAAAAAAAAAAAAAAAAAAAAAAAAAAAAAAAAAAAAAAAAAAAAAAAAAAAAAAAAAAAAAAAAAAAAAAAAAAAAAAAAAAAAAAAAAAAAAAAAAAAAAAAAAAAAAAAAAAAAAAAAAAAAAAAAAAAAAAAAAAAAAAAAAAAAAAAAAAAAAAAAAAAAAAAAAAAAAAAAAAAAAAAAAAAAAAAAAAAAAAAAAAAAAAAAAAAAAAAAAAAAAAAAAAAAAAAAAAAAAAAAAAAAAACGAATCAGACGCCAAAACGTTCACTTCCTGACCACCGTAACTTACGGTGGTCTTGCCGTACCAGACGCTGGCTTGTTCTGGCCTGCGGTACCTTACGCCGCCCTCGCCGTACCTTATGCTGGTTCAAAACTTCCTACCGTACCAAACGCCATCTTTGGCGTATATTACACTACCTTGCAATCTTTATAATTCTGTTTTTCCAGCTTTGGGCTTTTGCTTCTAGGGTTGGACCGGGCTTTACGTTGGGTCGTTCCTCAGGTCCATTGGAGTCTATTAATCATCGTTTAGTGTGTATACTCTCCATCTCTGCTGTGCATACTCCTCTTATTGTAAGATTTCTATACTCTTATTTCCTATGTATATTTGTATTAAGCAATATATATGGTTTAAAATATATGTTTATATTAAAATATATATTAATATAAATTTACAAATATATTTAAAATTAGGATATGTAAAAAATTAGTTGTTGTACTATAAAAAATTGCGGATATAAGAAAATCTTAAAAGGAAAAATTAAGGAGAGAGTAAGTCTAAGGAGAAATGGAATTTTTATAATCATTGATAAATTCAAAAAACTTGAGTTTTTAAATCTAGAATTTACTGAGAAAAACCTTTTTAATAAAAACATAATTACCGATAATTATAATTTTATTTGTAGAATTAAAGAAGATTTTAAACATAGTCTTCATACAGAAAATATACACTTAAACGCGTTAACAGATTTAGTTATAAATTTAGGAATTAATCTACAAAAAGAAACAGTAAGTAATAAACAAACTTTAGAAAAAATTATTGAAGAATTTAAAAGGAAAAATTAAGGAGAGAGTAAGTCTAAGGAGAAATGGAATTTTTATAATCATTGATAAATTCAAAAAACTTGAGTTTTTAAATCTAGAATTTACTGAGAAAAACCTTTTTAATAAAAACATAATTACCGATAATTATAATTTTATTTGTAGAATTAAAGAAGATTTTAAACATAGTCTTCATACAGAAAATATACACTTAAACGCGTTAACAGATTTAGTTATAAATTTAGGAATTAATCTACAAAAAGAAACAGTAAGTAATAAACAAACTTTAGAAAAAATTATTGAAGAATTTAAAAAATTATTGAAGAATTTAAAAAATATAATATAAATCAAGATTATATACAAGAACAAAATAACCAAATAATTAAAGAATTAAAAGAATTAAGAAAATATAAAACAGACAAAATATTAGATAAACATATACAAAGTGATATAGATAAAATAACAGAGGCTATAAGTAATTTAAGTATTGAACATCCAGTTATTACTATAAATAAAAAACCCACACCTTATAAACATTGGCAACCTAGAAAATGAGTTATTTAGGAAGAAGTAGAACACTACAAGAAGCACGTAATTCTACAAGTAATATACAAGATAATATAACATCCGATAGTTTTTTAAACAGAATATTAAGATATGGATCAGGATCTAATAGTTCTAGACATAATTTACACATAGAAGAAGAAATAGATTTAGACAGAAATATAGATTTATACAATCAACATCAGTTAGACATCCTAAATCCTAGAATATTATATCAAACAAGACCATTTAATATTAATACAACATTAATACGAAGTAGTAGAGAAGAAAGTCTAAGAGTAGTTGATAGAACAATAACATTAGATTTATTATCACCAGAAACTATACAAAAAATTAAACAATCTGGAAAACATTTTATACATACAGGATTAATAATAATAGGAATTAAAGCCCTAGGAAGAAAAAATTTAGGAACAAAATTATTAGCTTTAATATTAGACAAAAGTTGGAAAACAGATATGAAAAAAGCTATAATTTCAGGAATGGAAGTTGACCTAAGTCAAAATACAGCACTATTTTATTGTACACCTGGAATATTAAAGGATATAAAAGATTTACAAAATTTAAAAATAGCCTTACAAACAAAAGGATATGAAAATTATGAAGGAAATAATATTGTTATTAGTATAGGAGTGCTAGGAAAAGCTAGCAACAATTCAGGAATGAAATATAAAGTAAATATAGAAGGAATAGTACAAACAATAGCATCAAAATCCATACAAATGATTGATCCAGTTAAAATAGACCCAGAACAGTTAGCAGGATTAGAATGGAATATAGATGATTTACAGGAAAATGATAAAGCAGTATTAATACCAAAAAAGAGTTTTATATATGAAGGAACACATGGTAAACAGAGTCTAAGATTTACAGATTTTAAAGAAGAAGATAATACTGAACACATATTCATGAACATAGAAATAAATGAAAACGAAGATGACACTATACCAATATATGATACAGACGATGATACAATAAATATAGAATTTTTAAAATTTGAAGAAGATAATACTGAACACATATTCATGAACATAGAAATAAATGAAAACGAAGATGACACTATACCAATATATGATACAGACGATGATAC
The DNA here is from genome assembly GCA_034093135.1 of Erigeron breviscapus. Taxonomy (NCBI): domain Eukaryota; kingdom Viridiplantae; phylum Streptophyta; class Magnoliopsida; order Asterales; family Asteraceae; genus Erigeron; species Erigeron breviscapus. The sequence goes on along the minus strand of CM067171.1, from coordinate 54,812,879 downwards.
AATAAATATAGAATTTTTAAAATTTGAAGAAGATAATATGGATTATACATTATTAGAAGATGAAGAAGATGAAGACACAGTATTTCAAATCGAAGGAACTAATAAAACACTAGAACAAATAATAGATAGAAAATTTACAGAATTAAATATACAAGAAGAAGTAGATGATATGATAATTGAATGCATGACAGAATTAGGTATGACCTATGAAGAAAGCTATAATAAATTACAAGAATATTATAATTTACCATTAATAGAAAGTATTATACAAAGAAAAACTATGTTATCAGACTTTTATAAACAAGAACAAGTTTTTATGGATCAAGACATGACACGAAGAAATGTTAGACAACGAATAGAATTTAGTAGTACTGGTAGTAGTGGTACAACACATGAAACTCTAGGAAGAGAACCATGGGCACAACCATCTATAGAATATCAACAAGAATCAACCTTACGAGGACGAGGAGGTAGATTGCCTATAGGACAAGTATACAGTGGAAATATGTTACTATTAGAACAACAAAAACCACAATTATGGGGTGATGAAATCTTAACATGGGAACAAAATGTAGTTCGAATGTGGGAAACAACTAAAAGAGATAATATGGATTATACATTATTAGAAGATGAAGAAGATGAAGACACAGTATTTCAAATCGAAGGAACTAATAAAACACTAGAACAAATAATAGATAGAAAATTTACAGAATTAAATATACAAGAAGAAGTAGATGATATGATAATTGAATGCATGACAGAATTAGGTATGACCTATGAAGAAAGCTATAATAAATTACAAGAATATTATAATTTACCATTAATAGAAAGTATTATACAAAGAAAAACTATGTTATCAGACTTTTATAAACAAGAACAAGTTTTTATGGATCAAGACATGACACGAAGAAATGTTAGACAACGAATAGAATTTAGTAGTACTGGTAGTAGTGGTACAACACATGAAACTCTAGGAAGAGAACCATGGGCACAACCATCTATAGAATATCAACAAGAATCAACCTTACGAGGACGAGGAGGTAGATTGCCTATAGGACAAGTATACAGTGGAAATATGTTACTATTAGAACAACAAAAACCACAATTATGGGGTGATGAAATCTTAACATGGGAACAAAATGTAGTTCGAATGTGGGAAACAACTAAAAGAGATAATATGGATTATACATTATTAGAAGATGAAGAAGATGAAGACACAGTATTTCAAATCGAAGGAACTAATAAAACACTAGAACAAATAATAGATAGAAAATTTACAGAATTAAATATACAAGAAGAAGTAGATGATATGATAATTGAATGCATGACAGAATTAGGTATGACCTATGAAGAAAGCTATAATAAATTACAAGAATATTATAATTTACCATTAATAGAAAGTATTATACAAAGAAAAACTATGTTATCAGACTTTTATAAACAAGAACAAGTTTTTATGGATCAAGACATGACACGAAGAAATGTTAGACAACGAATAGAATTTAGTAGTACTGGTAGTAGTGGTACAACACATGAAACTCTAGGAAGAGAACCATGGGCACAACCATCTATAGAATATCAACAAGAATCAACCTTACGAGGACGAGGAGGTAGATTGCCTATAGGACAAGTATACAGTGGAAATATGTTACTATTAGAACAACAAAAACCACAATTATGGGGTGATGAAATCTTAACATGGGAACAAAATGTAGTTCGAATGTGGGAAACAACTAAAAGAGATAATATGGATTATACATTATTAGAAGATGAAGAAGATGAAGACACAGTATTTCAAATCGAAGGAACTAATAAAACACTAGAACAAATAATAGATAGAAAATTTACAGAATTAAATATACAAGAAGAAGTAGATGATATGATAAAAAGAAAAACATAAGAAAAAGTACTACATATAATAAAAATTATAAACCAAATTATAATAAAAACAAATATGTTAAGAAACCACAAACAAGAAAATGTAAATGTTTTATTTGTGGAGATGAAACACATTTAGCAAATAAATGTCCTAATAAAAATAATAATACAGAAAAAGCAAACTTAATAGAACAATTAAATGATTATGAAATTGAAACTATAAAAACGGATGAATCCGATAATGAATCAATTTATAGTATATACAGTGAAGATGAAAAACCAATAGCCAAAGTAACATATACATATATGAACATAGAAGAATGTAAATGTTTTATTTGTGGAGATGAAACACATTTAGCAAATAAATGTCCTAATAAAAATAATAATACAGAAAAAGCAAACTTAATAGAACAATTAAATGATTATGAAATTGAAACTATAAAAACGGATGAATCCGATAATGAATCAATTTATAGTATATACAGTGAAGATGAAAAACCAATAGCCAAAGTAACATATACATATATGAACATAGAAGAATGTACACATGATTGGATGCACAAAAAAGGTAATAATCACATTAAATGTTGTATATGTGGATATTATCCTAGTATAGAAAAAAGATCACAGTGTAATATATGTTTTAATGAAATTTGTTATATATGTATTAAAAAACTATATGATATAGATATAAATATTGGTACATCTAAACAAAGTAATATAATAAATGAAAATAGTTTAATAGAAAAAATAGATAAATTAGACTTGACAATAGAAATACATGATTTAAAAATAACAAATTTAAATAATAAAGTAAATGAACTAGAGGATTTAGTAAAAACTAAAAAACAAATTATTAAAGAAATTAATCAAATGTCTACAATAATACCAGAAGAACAAACATATATACAAACCCAAGGATCTATGAACATGATAAATATACAATGTCGTCTTTGGTTAGACAATAATAAATTTTTAGATTTAACAGCATTAGTAGATACTGGAGCAACAAAAAGTTTAATATCACATAGCCTAGTACCACAACAATATCATAAACAATTTCCTTATAAATTAGTCAGTAGAACAGTCGAAGATAGACTAATACATATAACTCACTATGTAGAACCAATAGGAATACAGTTTCTTGATTTCTCTAAAAATTATAGTATTAAATATGAAATGCCACAAATTAATATAAATCCATCCTATATTAAATCAAAAGACTTTGTCATAGGATTAAATTTTTTATTTGGCATAAATGGTGCAGTTACACTCACAAAAAATTTTAGATTTTCCAGAAAAATTTGAAAATTTAAAACAAATACAAGCATTAATTTATGCATTAGAAAAATTCAAAATCTTTTTACAAAAAGAATTTACAGTTCGAACAGACTGTGAAGCTATAGTAAAGTTTATTAAAAACGAACAAAGTAAAAAAGTAAATAGAACAAGATGGGTTAATTTACAAAATACTATACAAGGAAATGGTTATATTATACAGTTTGAACATATTAAAGGACATAATAATGGGATAGCAGATATGCTATCAAGAAACATTAACAAGTTATTTTATGCAGATGGAAAGACGAAAGGATAAAGGAAAGCTTATACAACCATTACAGTTTACACAACAATCTTCATCAATGAGTATATCATCTGAAGAAGAAAAAACAGAAAGGATAATGAGTCAAGCTATAATGGCAGGATTACATTATCAAGATACACAAGACTTTGAAAATACTACACAGTTATACAATGCACAAGTATACAATCAAAGACCGCAGCAGGTTCGATTACCAAAAAATAAACATTACAAAAAGTATAAATTATCCTATAATATTAGAATTAGAAAAACAAGGATTTATAGGAGAAGATATTACAAAATCAAAAGTAAAATACATATGTAAATTTGAGCTTAAAAATCCAGATATTACAATAAGAACTGCAAACATTGAATATAGCCCTCTAGACAAAAAAGAATTTCAGCAACAAATACCTGAAATGATAAAACAAGGATTAATTAAAAAATCAGTTAGTCCTCATAGATCAGCAGCATTTATAGTAAGAAATCATAGTGAAATAAAAAGAGGAAAAGCTAGAATAGTATACAATTATAAACGATTAAATGATAATACAATAGATGATGGATATAATCTTCCAAATAAAGATAGTTTACTAAATTTAATACAAAAGAAAAAGATATTTTCAAAATTTGATTTAAAATCAGGATATAATCAATTAAAATTAGAAGAAAGATTTAAACAATGGACAGCCTTTACATGTTCAGAAGGACAATTTGAATGGAATGTTCTTAGCTTTGGATTAAAGAACGCTCCTTCAATATTTCAAAGATTTATGGACAATATATTTCTCAAATATAATTTTTGCTTAGTATATATTGATGATATACTAATAGCTAGCAAAGATTTGCAGGAACACGAAAGACACTTGCAACAGGTATTTAAAGAAATTAAAGACAATGGTATAGTAGTCTCTAAAAGAAAAATGGAGCTATTTAAAAGAAAAATTTCTTTTCTTGGACTAGAAATTGGAGATGGAAAAATAGAATTACAAAAACATATTTCAACAAAAATTTTAGATTTTCCAGAAAAATTTGAAAATTTAAAACAAATACAAGCATTAATTTATGCATTAGAAAAATTCAAAATCTTTTTACAAAAAGAATTTACAGTTCGAACAGACTGTGAAGCTATAGTAAAGTTTATTAAAAACGAACAAAGTAAAAAAGTAAATAGAACAAGATGGGTTAATTTACAAAATACTATACAAGGAAATGGTTATATTATACAGTTTGAACATATTAAAGGACATAATAATGGGATAGCAGATATGCTATCAAGAAACATTAACAAGTTATTTTATGCAGATGGAAAGACGAAAGGATAAAGGAAAGCTTATACAACCATTACAGTTTACACAACAATCTTCATCAATGAGTATATCATCTGAAGAAGAAAAAACAGAAAGGATAATGAGTCAAGCTATAATGGCAGGATTACATTATCAAGATACACAAGACTTTGAAAATACTACACAGTTATACAATGCACAAGTATACAATCAAAGACCGCAGCAGGTTCGATTACCAAAAAATAAACATTTTACACAAGGAGCTGCTTTGACATCACATCATATACAAAAAACTATTATAAAATTTGGGGATTATGCTTTGGAAAAGTGTAATGATCTAAAAACAAAGTTTAGAGCCCCTATGGGTACTAAATTGACAGAAAAACAACAGTGTTTGTTAGACAATTTATGGCATATTCAAACCTTGCCACAGGCTTCAAATTTCAAACTACAAGTTTTAAATGCTTTAAGCATTTATTTTCAAGAACAAAGTTTACAAAATCCTGAAAAACATATTCAAAAACCAAAATTTACACATTATATTATTTTTAGAGGACTAAAAATTGGAATATTTAATAAATGGGAAACTGTTGCTAAATATATCCAATGTCCCAATCCAATTTTTAAAGGCTATACATGTTTTGCTGAAGCTTTGAAAACAGCAAGAGAACAATTTGGAGTAAACAATTTTTATATAGAACCTGAAGAGGTTAAAACATTTTTAGACATGGCAAAAACAAATCCTGAGCAAATTATAAAAGCTCAAGAAGAATTGATTGCTCAATTACAACAACAATTGGAAAAGCAAGGAAAAGATACAAATTCTATACAAGACAAAATAGAATCTTGCTTATTAAAACAAAAAATGCAATTACTCGAGGCAAAAAATATACATCTTACACAACAACTCGAGAAAAAATAAAACATATACATAAACTGAAAAACATATTCAAAAACCAAAATTTACACATTATATTATTTTTAGAGGACTAAAAATTGGAATATTTAATAAATGGGAAACTGTTGCTAAATATATCCAATGTCCCAATCCAATTTTTAAAGGCTATACATGTTTTGCTGAAGCTTTGAAAACAGCAAGAGAACAATTTGGAGTAAACAATTTTTATATAGAACCTGAAGAGGTTAAAACATTTTTAGACATGGCAAAAACAAATCCTGAGCAAATTATAAAAGCTCAAGAAGAATTGATTGCTCAATTACAACAACAATTGGAAAAGCAAGGAAAAGATACAAATTCTATACAAGACAAAATAGAATCTTGCTTATTAAAACAAAAAATGCAATTACTCGAGGCAAAAAATATACATCTTACACAACAACTGAGAATCAACAAGGATCGATAGGTTGCAAAATAATATCATCCTTCCCATATGCCGATGATTACACATACAGACCTGCTAGAAAAAGAATCTTTGTAAGTCATACACCCTGGGGTCAAAGTTATCTAAAAGGTCTTGCAACTACACGAAACATTAATTTTACAAATTTCATAGAACAACAAGACCCTAAAATAATCATAGAAAACTATCAAAAAACACCAGAAGTGCCAGTCACAATGTGGTATAGTTTCACATTATTAGCCGAAGGACATTATTTACAAATCTGGGCACACAAAAACTGGAACATGCTTCTCCCTTTCGTTGGGGAAGGAGACTCTTTACAGTTACAACACATACGCAATGAAGAAAATTCAAAAATATCATATAGAATGGATTCGGATCCCGGATCACCACCATCCATAGACAGCACTCATCGAGACTTCTAAGAGATAAGGTTTCTAGAAGACATATGTCATCCATGACATATTACACAAATAATTCAAGAAAAGGACATGGAAGACAAAGACAAAGGATGATGGACATATTGATGGACACGTTATACAAAAACAAAAAATAATGGAAGACTTTTGTTTCCACTAACTTTTTCTTTTTTGTTATCTTGTAAATGGTGGAAGAAAAAGATGTTTCCACTAGCTAATTCTTTGTATTTTTATTCTTTTGTTAACTTTTATTTTCAGCCGTTCGTTTAGAATAGATATTTTATAGAGTTACTTTAGTTTGCCTATAAAACGGCATCTTATTTTCATTTGTAAGACACACCCGAGAATTCATAATAATAATAAGTTTTCTCTCAATTTTTATGGCTCACTAAATTACTCTCCTATTCTCCTTAGATAAACTCTTAATCCTTTAATATTTTCCTTGTTCTTCATAATATATCCGCTCCAAAATAAAAAAAAAAAATAATATATTAATAACATATAAAAAAAAAAAAAAAAAAAAAAAAAAAAAAAAAAAAAAAAAAAAAAAAAAAAAAAAAAAAAAAAAAAAAAAAAAAAAAAAAAAAAAAAAAAAAAAAAAAAAAAAAAAAAAAAAAAAAAAAAAAAAAAAAAAAAAAAAAAAAAAAAAAAAAAAAAAAAAAAAAAAAAAAAAAAAAAAAAAAAAAAAAAAAAAAAAAAAAAAAAAAAAAAAAAAAAAAAAAAAAAAAAAAAAAAAAAAAAAAAAAAAAAAAAAAAAAAAAAAAAAAAAAAAAAAAAAAAAAAAAAAAAAAAAAAAAAAAAAAAAAAAAAAAAAAAAAAAAAAAAAAAAAAAAAAAAAAAAAAAAAAAAAAAAAAAAAAAAAAAAAAAAAAAAAAAAAAAAAAAAAAAAAAAAAAAAAAAAAAAAAAAAAAAAAAAAAAAAAAAAAAAAAAAAAAAAAAAAAAAAAAAAAAAAAAAAAAAAAAAAAAAAAAAAAAAAAAAAAAAAAAAAAAAAAAAAAAAAAAAAAAAAAAAAAAAAAAAAAAAAAAAAAAAAAAAAAAAAAAAAAAAAAAAAAAAAAAAAAAAAAAAAAAAAAAAAAAAAAAAAAAAAAAAAAAAAAAAAAAAAAAAAAAAAAAAAAAAAAAAAAAAAAAAAAAAAAAAAAAAAAAAAAAAAAAAAAGTTAGTTAGTAAGGGAAAAAAAAAAAAAAAAAAAAAAAAAAAAAAAAAAAAAAAAAAAAAAAAAAAAAAAAAAAAAAAAAAAAAAATTAACTTTTATTTTCAGCCGTTCGTTTAGAATAGATATTTTATAGAGTTACTTTAGTTTGCCTATAAAACGGCATCTTATTTTCATTTGTAAGACACACCCGAGAATTCATAATAATAATAATATCCGCTGTGTATACTCTCCATTTCTGCTGTGCATACTCCTCTTATTGTAAGATTTCTATACTCTTATTTCCTATGTATATTTGTATTAAGCAATATATATGGTTTAAAATATATGTTTATATTAAAATATATATTAATATAAATTTACAAATGTATTTAAAATTAGGATATGTAAAAAATTAGTTGTTGTACTATAAAAAATTGTTTGTTTGTGTTATGTACCCCTATAAATTTACAAATGTATTTAAAATTAGGATATGTAAAAAATTAGTTGTTGTACTATAAAAAATTGTTTGTTTGTGTTATGTACCCCTATAAATTTACAAATGTATTTAAAATTAGGATATGTAAAAAATTAGTTGTTGTACTATAAAAAATTGTTTGTTTGTGTTATGTACCCCTATAAATTTACAAATGTATTTAAAATTAGGATATGTAAAAAATTAGTTGTTGTACTATAAAAAATTGTTTGTTTGTGTTATGTACCCCTATAAATTTACAAATGTATTTAAAATTAGGATATGTAAAAAATTAGTTGTTGTACTATAAAAAATTGTTTGTTTGTGTTATGTACCCCATATAAATTTAAAAATGTATTTAAAATTAGGATATGTAAAAAATTAGTTGTTACACTATAAAAAATTGTTTGTTTGTGTTATGTACCCCTATAAATTTACAAATGTATTTAAAATTAGGATATGTAAAAAATTAGTTGTTGTACTATAAAAAATTGTTTGTTTGTGTTATGTACCCCTATAAATTTACAAATGTATTTAAAATTAGGATATGTAAAAAATTAGTTGTTGCACTATAAAAAATTGTTTGTTTGTGTTATGTACCCCTATAAATTTACAAATGTATTTAAAATTAGGATATGTAAAAAATTAGTTGTTGTACTATAAAAAATTGTTTGTTTGTGTTATGTACCCCTATAAATTTACAAATGTATTTAAAATTAGGATATGTAAAAAATTAGTTGTTGTACTATAAAAAATTGTTTGTTTGTGTTATGTACCCCATATAAATTTACAAATGTATTTAAAATTAGGATATGTAAAAAATTAGTTGTTGTACTATAAAAAATTGTTTGTTTGTGTTATGTACCCCCCTCTATAATGTATATATATATATTAATATATATATAAAATATATATATATAATATATATATTTAATATATATATATATATATATATATATATATATATATATATATATATATATATATATATATATATATATATATATATATATATATATATATATATATATATATATATATATATATATATATATATATATATATATATATATATATATATATATATATATATATATATATATATATATATATATATATATATATATATATATATATATATATATATATATATATATATATATATATATATATATATATATATATATATATATATATATATATATATATATATATATATATATATATATATATATATATATATATATATATATATATATATATATATATATATATATATATATATATATATATATATATATATATATATATATATATATATATATATATATATATATATATATATATATATATATATATATATATATATATATATATATATATATATATATATATATATATATATATATATATATATATATATATATATATATATATATATATATATATATATATATATATATATATATATATATATATATATATATATATATATATATATATATATATATATATATATATATATATATATATATATATATATATATATATATATATATATATATATATATATATATATATATATATATATATATATATATATATATATATATATATATATATATATATATATATATATATATATATATATATATATATATATATATATATATATATATATATATATATATATATATATATATATATATATATATATATATATATATATATATATATATATATATATATATATATATATATATATATATATATATATATATATATATATATATATATATATATATATATATATATATATATATATATATATATATATATATATATATATATATATATATATATATATATATATATATATATATATATATATATATATATATATATATATATATATATATATATATATATATATATATATATATATATATATATATATATATATATATATATATATATATATATATATATATATATATATATATATATATATATATATATATATATATATATATATATATATATATATATATATATATATATATATATATATATATATATATATATATATATATATATATATATATATATATATATATATATATATATATATATATATATATATATATATATATATATATATATATATATATATATATATATATATATATATATATATATATATATATATATATATATATATATATATATATATATATATATATATATATATATATATATATATATATATATATATATATATATATATATATATATATATATATATATATATATATATATATATATATATATATATATATATATATATATATATATATATATATATATATATATATATATATATATATATATATATATATATATATATATATATATATATATATATATATATATATATATATATATATATATATATATATATATATATATATATATATATATATATATATATATATATATATATATATATATATATATATATATATATATATATATATATATATATATATATATATATATATATATATATATATATATATATATATATATATATATATATATATATATATATATATATATATATATATATATATATATATATATATATATATATATATATATATATATATATATATATAGTGTATATATATATTATAGTGTATATTTTGTGTATATATATAATATAGTGTATATTTTGTGATATATCCAGATCTGTACACTGGAGGATTGTAGTGTTCTAGACCTTACAAGTCTGAACACTGATATCAAGGATTGACTTTTGCCTTTACACACTTTCCAAAGAACAATCCACTTGTTCTTTACCAAAGTTTATGCGTGTAAAGGTGGTTGGATAAAAGGATACAAAGTCATTTGATGTGACTTTATCCTTATTCCTTATCCAATACATTTAATGTTCTTGTTGGAATCATTAAATGTATGCAACCATATTTGTACGGCACAAAATTCACTGGTGAATTTTGTTGCCTATAAATACAAAGTCATTTCCTTGAGAAAAATACTTTTAAGCATACATTTTGCATTAAAGTGAATTTATCTAAATACTCTCGATCTTAAACAGGGATACTTCACAACTTTAAGTATCTCGATCCAAAAGAGTTATTTGACAAATATAGGTCATTTGTAATTCATAGGTTGTTAGGATACATACTTATTTGTATTATCTTGATTCCGCACAACCTTGTATTTTATTTAACATCATAAATAAAATACACAATTGAAAAATACATAATGTTCCACTTTACTTGTTTATTGCTTTAAGTCTTGTATTACTTTGTTTATATATTCTTGCATTTATTACAAGTAATACTAGTCCATTCTAGTGATTATTAGACTTGTTGTATTTTACACTTTCCTGGTTAACCATCGTATTTCAGGGACTCACATTTGGTATCAGAGCAGAAGGCTAAACATTGTCCACTGCTGAAGCTGAATACGTGTCTGCAGCCAGTTGTTGTGCTCAGATACTCTGGATGAAGAACCAGTTGCGTGATTATGGTATTAAGTATTCAAAGACCCCAATCTTTTGTGATAATACCAGTGCTATTGCTATCTCAAACAATCCAGTCATGCACTCCAGAACGAAGCACATTGATCTCAGGTATCACTTCATTCGTGATCATATTATGAAAAACAACATTGAACTCCATTTTATTCCCACTGACAAACAACTCGCTGACATTTTTACCAAACCTCTGGATGTCAAAACTTTTGAATATCTTGTTGGTGAGTTGGGAATGTTAAACCCTTAAATCTGGAACCTTGGTTTGAACGCCATTGTGTACTACTGAGGATCTTTGATTTAAAGATTTATAAATTTATAACTGCTCAGATATTGAATGCCATTGTGTACTATCTTTGCATTAATAGATTTCTGGATCAACATTCCAGGGAAAGACTTGAAAGATATTTTTGTTCTTAAAAACGTTTTAAGTTCAGGGGGAATTTATTAATTTATTTCTCACTGGACAAACTCTTCAGAAAATATTACTGGTGCTTTGTAAATGTGTCCCTCTCACTGGTAACTGGACAGGTTGAAGTGCGTGTTTGAGGTGACTTATGTCTCCTTGTAAATGTGTCCCTCTCATTTTTCTGTATTAGTTGACGTGCACGGTTGAAGTGCGTGTTTCACTGGTACTTTACTGGAGTGTCCCTCCAGTGTACCATCAGTACATGTTCACTGGACTAATCCACCAATGATACTGGAGTGTCCAGTCAACCTCCAGATGCACTGAAATATGTCATAATATTTTCTAAATACTTGGTCATTGTGTGTGCCACGTAAGCAAATCTTTTTGAAGATATTTTAATCCTACGTGACATGTAAATTTTTCAACGTAATGATGGTATTTTTACCTTGGGAAGTCAAAAAGAGCAACTTGTTAATGTTTGTGGGCGGTAAACCATCACACATTTATGTGTGATGTGATGTAATTAAATGCGGATCTCAGAACTTCGATCAAAATTATATTTGATAATTTCAAATAAACTGTTTGAGTTCCACATTCTCTCTCCTATATATACCCACTTTCAATTTCATTTGCATTTACTTCGAACATATTTACTCCCAAATCTTTCAAATTCCTTCATTTACTTCTTCATTCATTTTCCAATCATATTTATCTCTCATATTTACTCCATTCCATTCAATTCTTCATCAAATCTTCATCATAACCTATATATATTCAATTTCATCTTCATCTATTCTTTATAAAATTATAAAATGGCACCTAGACAATATATATATATATATATATATATATATATATATATATATATATATATATATATATATATATATATATATATATATATATATATATATATATATATATATATATATATATATATATATATATATATATATATATATATATATATATATATATATATATATATATATATATATATATATATATATATATATATATATATATATATATATATATATATATATATATATATATATATATATATATATATATATATATATATATATATATATATATATATATATATATATATATATATATATATATATATATATATATATATATATATATATATATATATATATATATATATATATATATATATATATATATATATATATATATATATATATATATATATATATATATATATATATATATATATATATATATATATATATATATATATATATATATATATATATATATATATATATATATATATATATATATATATATATATATATATATATATATATATATATATATATATATATATATATATATATATATATATATATATATATATATATATATATATATATATATATATATATATATATATATATATATATATATATATATATATATATATATATATATATATATATATATATATATATATATATATATATATATATATATATATATATATATATATATATATATATATATATATATATATATATATATATATATATATATATATATATATATATATATATATATATATATATATATATATATATATATATATATATATATATATATATATATATATATATATATATATATATATATATATATATATATATATATATATATATATATATATATATATATATATATATATATATATATATATATATATATATATATATATATATATATATATATATATATATATATATATATATCTATATTTATATATTTCATTCTTCATCAAATCTTCATCATATAACCTATATATATATTCAATTTCATCTTCATCTATTCTTTATAAATGGCACCTAGACAATCAAAATCGCTCAAAAATCTCCTTGCCGCTGAATATGCTCCTTCTGAAAATGTTGACAGGGCACCTCATATCACTCTTGAGGCAAATGCCATTAGAATCAACATGAATAACTGGATGGCCAGACTTTCACTGTCCAGTGTTCATGATGCCCAATCTGTTATTGGGAGGTTAAACACGTTTTTTCTCTCATGTCCATTATATGGTGCGTTGACACTAAATCCTGGAAAGATGTACCACGAGTACCTTTGTGAATTCTGGTACACTGCAAAATATGATGATGAAACTTCATCTATCAATTATACTCTCAAGGGAGGTACCAGATCCCTTGGTTTCACTGCAAGTCTACTCAGGTCTGTTCTCCAGTTGAACTATTTTGAACAGAATGAGTTGCCTATTGAACTTCCCACTGGTATAAATACAAGGGAAGTATGCAGGCTGATGGGGCACACGGATATAATGGATGAGCATGGTCAGCTATCAGCATGACGACCCTGAATTCAAAAATTCATATCTTGAGTTCTACTTCGTCTTTTTAACCCATTCCAGTGGCAAATTTGAGATAACACAATAACCTACATTTTCTTTTTAGGACTCAACAAGTGAAAATTCTGTTATAGGGGTGTTTTACACGTTGCAAATACAGGGACAGAATCTGTCCAGTTTTGTTCTCACCATTATTCATCAAAATCTTCATGCACCCCAACTAAAAGCCCTAAATTTGATTAAATTACAAGAACCCTAACTTGTATAGAAGCAATTTAACTCAATTCAATAAAACCCCCAATTTACCAAATACAATTGATTGCATGAACCCTAATTCTTAAAGAAAAATTAAAACTAGGGTTAGAAGTATAATTACCTCAATGATTCAAGAACAACTATCAAGAATTTAAGCTCCAAATTCTTCTCTTTTCCTTTATGTGTGTCGACACACACACACACACACACACCCACCTCCTCCAATTTGATTACACTAGAAACTATTATTATTGTTATTATTATTATTATTGTTACTTGAGGATTTTGATTTGAATGATTATGGAAATCATACACTAGAAAAGATTGAATTGGAATTATGAAGTGAAATTAGGTGAAAGTAAGAAAGAAAAAGGAGATAGGTGAGTCACAAAGGAGAATATGGCTGGCTTGCTGCATGAGTGCCACGCCCTTAATAATTAAAAATGGGTATTTTACCCGCTATCCCCTAAAGTTCCAACTAATTTAACCCCATATCTAAAAATAAAATACTAGGAAACTATTTTAAAGGCAAAACTATAATAAAGGTTAAATTTTCATTGGCGTAATAATTTTAGGATGTTACAAAACCTCCTGGACCTTTTAGGGTGGATGGTATGCCTTCCTATTTCTCTCCGGTCACCACCCAGGCGCCTATTTTTCCCCACTTGCAAGGAACGCCTATTCCTCCCACTCTTTTTTTTATCATAAACTTCAATTTGTTATAGAAATAACTGATAAAACAAACTTAATTAATACTAACAAAATTATATATTACTTTTACAAAATTTGTAACACTTTGTATTTTGTACTTTTGTTAATAATTTCTTGAGCAGTAAACTGACAATATAGAACAACACTAGACAGAAATAATTTATAACCCAATTTATAAATAGTTTAAAAGTTTAAGGGTTAAAATGAAAAATTGAGTTATCTATGTATAAATAAATAAAATTTTGAGTGGTTGTCAACTTGTCTTCGTCTTTCACCTGCAAGTCTGAACGATTGAACCACTTATATTTAATGCATATAAATATATACATTATATATATATATATAATAATGAAATTGAAAAAAAAAACAAAACAAAAACATGAGATACTTCAACGGTCTAACAAAGGTGGGCACGGGAATAGGCAGCATGGTCTCGGTTTAGCTCCCCACCCTACCGGTGCCGGACAGGCGGGGTGGTGTGTGCTCCGGTGCCTATCCGGTGCCTACTTCTTGCCTGATGCATACCGTCTAGCCTAACTCCCCACCAAATATCTTTTCTTTTGGCACTCGGTCTCCTTCAAAATTTAGCAACACGGCCCAACCCATCACACAAAACTCTAACCTCTCCTTTAGGCAAAACCCGACTCCCATTCCTTTCCAATCTTTAACTAACGACCAGCCTTTGTCAGAATCAACTCTACAGCTAACCTCCACCCCCATTTCAACAACTTTGGAACCCGACCAGTCTTTAACATCTCCCCCAAATCAACAACCCAGTCAACCTACACCCCAAGACAATCTGCTACCCACACCATCAAAACTACCCACCCATCCTACCACGATCATTCAGGAAACACTTGCCACAAGTGATATCGGAGATTTGATAGGAGTTGACTTCACGGGTTTAGAACATTTAATTGAAGATCAGATTATCGAAGAACGTACACAATTGGCGAATCAATGAAATTCCTATCCATAAACATCCGTGGATTATGTACCCCCCATGCTGAATCAGTTTTTCGTGCTTGCGGTTATCTGCTACGGCTGATCTATTTGGAATACCCACAATGAACACATCTTTTCTCTGGCTAAAGAAAGGTTCGAACTCAAATGACATCACTTGAACTCAGACGACATCACTTGGTGCCTTTGAAACTCTTTTAATGTTTGATGCATTACTTTACTTTTTCCATATTTTATCTCTGTATAATCGACTCTGTATGATTTTCCTAGCTACTTGCTAGATTCTCATATTAATAATATTTTAACGTTTAAAAAAAAAAAATTGATATACAACACTCATCAATCATGATAATGTGTCTATTTTGTATTTTAGTTTTACTCACAATATTTTTGGTTTATATTTTGATTATCAAATCAATCATGTGAATGTTTAAAATTTTAACTAAACCCCCTAGTTGAAAACAAAAGTAGTACATTCTTCATTACATATCAAACAAAGCTGACTCCACCTTTAGTAGATACAGAGTATAATATAATAGAAATCTATTTTCAAATTTTATGTATATTGACTGAGCTTTATTTATATATAATTAACTTTTTTTTATAAAAATCACATATCATTTGCAGTAAACCAAAATCAAAAGTCTTACATAATAAAATTAAAAAATAATAATAATAAATTTAAACAAATAATAGTGTTTTCCATTTGGATCATGGAGATGCCCTTTTGTACATAACAATGTGCCCTTTTGTAAAAATAATAATAAATGAAAATAAAGCCTTATGATATCAGAAAACAAAAAATGTAATAAATAAAACATCTTAACAAAATCATCCAACAATAGAGAAGAATCTGGACTGTAGCTAGCTATGGGGTTTAAGATGTATTGTATTCTGCTACGGGTCAAAATGGTTATCTTTTGCTATGGCTATAACTTTTTAATTACACAAATTTACCTGTTCTAGATTTAGAGATAAAAATTGATACGAATTGGGCCAATTTTAATCAAATAAGCCTATATTACAGCCTATTCTTCACATGTATTTGTTTTACTTTTTTACATATAATCACTTGGTGCAGCTTTGCTTCAAAACGCCCTCAATCAAGGCCAGAGATGCATATGGGAGAAGCTAAGCTCTCTGCCATAAAAGCCATTTACAGAATCGAGCTTGCTCTTGACGAGTGTGTTGCCATTCTCAATCATATGTGTAGATTGAAACGTGGTGTCGAAATAGCGGCTGCAGCTTCTCATGGTGCATCAAACACGGGCCGTATTAATGCATCAAAAAGAAATCCTTCTTGGAACTATATAGCACGAGAAAATTCAACTGGTTATCTTGAGGAAGACCTTGCAGATGCTGCTTCTTCCTTCTATCATGTTAATAAGAGCTGGCGGCACCACCAGGTACATGATGGAAGTGATAGGGAATCCGAGGGTGCCGAATTAAACACATGGACGCGATCTGGTGGGCCATTAATGAGATCAAACAACTTATGCTGATCAGTTTGTTAGTTTCATTCAGGACCTTGACATCGACTCGAAAATGCACAACACTGTTAAAGCTTTTCAGAATTTGCGTGTGATTCCACCCGATGGCTTATCATCATATTTGATAGGGATTTGTTTATAGTGATTCGAAGTTGAAAGTTCCATTCACAAAAATGCATTTTTTTTGTATATGATTTAGTGGGTTTTCTAGGCTAGGGGTTGTAAAATAATAGAAAGCCAAGGTTCTGAAACTCTATTATGGTCCATGAAGATTATAAAATTCATGAAAACATCATGTTGCTTAAAATATCGATGTTGTTATACAATAGTTTTGATATTAGCGATTTATTATTTTTTGATATGTAACTTACTTTTGATATTTTATTAATGTTTTTTACTATAACTTAATGAATTTTATATGTTATAGCAAATTAGTGATGAGTTTTGAAATGTGAGGCAGTAATTAAGGTAGATTGTTCTATCTTAAATTCTCAATGAGTTATAAGATTTGACCAAATTAATTTAATAATTTTTATTTTGAAATGGCAATTAAATTAGATAACTATTTCATATTGTTTTATGGAACAAAACCAAGTTTTGGGATCCTTTGAGGTCAAATAATGAGTTTTGGGTAATAATTAAGTTTATTAATAGCTGTAATTAGATAACTATTTCATATTTGTTTATTCTGAAGGGATGCTGCTTGGTTGATTCTAGTAAATTTTTTGTGGTGAAGTCTTTTATACCTTTTCTACTATATATAAAAGACAAGTTTTACGAAGGGGTATATGTCTGGTGAGTTGATGTGCGACAGTTGATGTACAACATCTACATGTTTAAAAAAGGGTGATGTTATAGATACACTCCGCACTGTTCATATAAACACTACCAAAACGCCCCGTTTTATGTAAAACTCCCCGTTTTATACCCCGTTTTACATAAAACGCCGCGTTTGCCGGTGTGTAGATAGCAAAACACTGTTTGAGAATTACACGTGGTCTGACACTCATGTCAGGGGAATGACAGGTGTCATTCTCCCGTTTTTGGTGCCATTTTACATGAAACGCTGCATATTAGGTGAACTGCCAAAACCGGCCATTTTACGTCAAATGTGTATATGTCAGTTGTTTTCTATGCCTAAACGTAGCGTTTTATTCAAAGCGGAAAAATTTCTCTTGTACCAAAACGGTCCCTTTTATATAAAAGTAGATGATCCAGCACCGTTTTGGATACACAAAAACGTAGCATCGGGGTATAAAACGGGAAGTTTTACATAAAACGGTGCGTTTCGGTAATGTTTTCTAGGAACAGTTGATGTGTGTAGATAGCCTCCCCTATATATAATAGTCCCTTGTAAATTGTCCAAATGAAAGAGTTCGCTTAATAATGTCACGTTTTATTGTTTATATCACGTCAAGTCTTCGTATGGAACATTTATTATAAAATATGTTATGTCCGAAAAGTCGTATAATCTATATAGTCTTTACAAAGTCCTTTTATATAAATGTATATATATAGTCATAAGTCCGTATTACACCGATGTTACGACAAATTTGGATTAAATTATTAATACGACTCGAAATGACTAACCATAATTAACTTTGACCAAGAAACCCTAATTTTGACTTTTGACTAGAAAACCCTAATTTTGAGTTTAACAAATCTTAAATCAATTTTGACTTTACAAACCCATTTAAACTTAACCCTAATTTTATCAAAAAGACCAAAATAGACACAATAAAAATCTGCCCGTTGACCAACTTTGACCGACTAGAAAACGACTTCCAAAACTAGATTTAAACACCAAAATTCAAGACAAATAGATTTTTGAAGTCAAAAATGTTTTCGGCCGGTTTGACCAGCGTTGACCGAGCCAAATGTCAAGAACAAGACTAGATCCAAACACAATACACAATTCAAATCACCTTTTACAACCTGGATCTAAGCTAGATCTAACCAAAAACAACCAAGAACAAGTCAAAAATCACAGATACCCACGGTTATAATTAATTTCGAATTTATATATATATTTTCGGATCTCATAGGACAAGAACAAGAATCAAAATCACGTTACAACCTCAAATCTTACCAAGAATAAAGATTTCGGATCATGGTTCACGGATTTGAAGGATTTCGGATTAAAACATCTCGGATCTAAGAGTTTTTGGTTCAAACATTCATGGATTCAAAAGATATCGGGCCATACAACCCGGATTTGGAAGGTTTTCGGGCTCTTCTTTTCGGATCTAACATATATACCGGAAATATAAATACTTTTGGTCAAGAAATCGGGTCTATATATATAATAGATCAAAAACTTCGGATTTAATTCATGGAAATCGGATTTATATATATGTATACCTATATTATATATATATAGATATAGATATAGATATTATTATATAATATTATATATATAGATATATATATATATATATATATTAATGAAAAGATTTCGGATTTTTATATCCATATACAAAATACATCCGAAAATATATACATATATATATATATTTATGTATGAATTTCGTGAGTTTTGATGAAGAAAAATCATTTAATACATAGATCCATGTAATTCTTACCCAAATCTACAAGAAAAATGAAGAATCTAGAAGCTAAGGTGGTAGATGGTGGCGGATTGTGGCGACCGTACGGTGGTCCGGTGGTGGTTGAGTGGTGGCCGCCGGATTTTAGTGAAAGAGAGGGGGTGGGGGCGGCTAGAGAGGAAAAAGGGAGGAGAGGGAGAAGTGAAAATGAGAAATGAGGTTAGGTTTAGGAAAAATTAGGGTTTTGTTATTTTTTTCCCCTTGCTTTGACCGAATTTTGACCCTTCTTTGACCCCACTAAAACTCGTTTGACACGACCATCCAAGAATACTCGAGACCCGTTAATTCATATCATCGACATATTTACATGTAACTTTTCAATAGCTTTCTAACGGATATAAACATGACCATTTTTTATTAATAAATCTTTAATTGCATCAATTTTTAAGTATTTGCTTTTATTTGGCATTTCCACAAGACAACTAGTATTCCTCTTGTCCTCGAGTCCACGTGCAATTTTTCTAAAGTCTAAATGCTCATAAAGCCCGAATAAAAACATAAGTCCACTTATTCCGATAGTAAAGTCTTAAAGACTAATGACGTCCACTCCCTTAAAGCACATATTCTAGTTATAAAGTCGCGCACATGAACGGAATGAATTAAAGACGATCAGAAAAGTACATGGGGAAAATATGCTCAGATGACGGTTGTCACAATGGATTGCTATCTATGCGATTTGAGCTACATTCATATACAATTTCATTCATATCAAATATCATATTTGCAATATTATTATAACTAAACATCATGAATACAATACAAATCAATTTTTGATCGATCAACCAATGGAAAAAGTAAAACAACTATACTATGCAAATCGTACATAGTATAAATCGATCAACGTATAAAAATAAATTAATATAGGAAATCGAAATCCACAATTTGGGCTTTCTTTTTCCAATTTTTTAATCTTGTCTTGATGTTGAGTCACCCTATCCGATATTTTGAAAATTCTACCCCCATTCGAGTGTAGAACCATAACTATTGTGTGATGCATGTGTTTAGTGAAATTCTGCTTCATTTTAAGTGTAAAAGTATTTTACATGTTAAAGTTACCAAAAAAATGATCATCTATTTATAGACACTTTGTCGAGGTGAATGTGCTGGTAATTCTCCATTTTAGATAAAACGGTAAGATTCTCCATGTAAAATAAAACGGAACATGTATTTCAACAAGTATTCTAGTTTACTTTTACACAAATTTATATAAATTAATGTGTTTTAACAACAAAACACATTACATAATTTTAAAAGGGCATTACATAGTTAAAAATATATCAAAATGATTATAAAGAATTAGTTTCATCTACATCCAAAAAGACCTTTCATACCAAAAATCCAAAATACACCATGAAACTACACGCACAAACACATGTAACTATATATTTGATTGACACATTTAAATACATCATGTACAAAGTGTGTAAACATAAAAACCATTATAAATATAATGGAAAAAAGACATGTGATTCAGCCCGACATCAAGAAGGGGTATGTTCCATCTCGGTGTATGCACGCCTTCTTTGATACAAAGACAACAGTATTACTTACGTATGTTTATTAGTAGTAAGCTACTGCCATCTTCGTTATCGGCTTCATTACCGATATATTGGAGCTTGTGCATTCATTGTCTTCGATTTCGGGCGAAAAATTAGGGTATACAAATGATGTTGAGTCATACTGTCCGAATACAACGCTACTTTTGAATGGTTCAATTTATAATTATAAGGTATGTACTTATAGTCATGATATAAACCCCATTTAGTCATGATATAAAGAAGTCAAATAGTCAATATTTTTTCTCCATTTTGCTACTTAAATTTTAAAAATATGGTAAAAGTCGACAAATATAGGGCCAACACTTGTGGATAATATCTGACAGAAAATCCCATTTTCTTGGAGTGCACCAAAAAAATGTTGCGTTTTAGATAAAACGTAGGCAGTAAACGACAAAACTGATGAGAATCATGCAGATCTTATCTGACACATTATATCCATGCATGCAACTGTGTGGGTGTCAGACTGTCACCCACTAACTTGTGTACATAAAACTCTTCGTTTTACGACATACGTTGCTAGTTAGCAAAAGCATTTAAAGAAAATGTATTCATTTTTTGGGAGGACATCCACTATCCTGGTCACTTTATTCGGAGAACTCGCATAAGCAACATCTTAGTTAGTAATTTAATTTAGTCTTCTTTCAACATGTAGACTAGTTTTTTCCCTAGATAAGTAAAGTATTATCTTTATTTAAAACCAATTATTAAGACGATATCACCTTTATAATTGCCACGTATTAGATAAAACGTAGGGTTAAATGGGCCTTATAGTGCTATAAATACATGGATAGACTTTATGAACTTTCCATTCCCATTAGTTTTGCCACAAGAATATGGTTTTACTACATCATATTTGCGTATCCCCCACACGCTCTTTGCTTTGTAAAATCATTCAACAAATATGAATGCATTCGGATGGCGTGACTCAACATCAACACTGCGACAACAATCTTACTTGATGCATACGTGTCGGGTCAAAATGCTACGTGGGTATAGTTTAATGGTGTATAATGCATAGTTAGTCATAAATTTATGTAAAACGACACCTACACTAGAGTACGCATGAGACTCCAACTGTAGATGTAACCATAAGTAAAAGTCATTTTCATATACGAGTATTACCTTAAACGCAGAGTGTTAAAGTCACATGTTAGTGGGTGACAGTCTGACGCCCACACAGTTGCATGCATGGATTTAGTGTGTTGGATAAGATCTGCAAGATTCTCATCATTTTTGTCTTTTACATAACACGTTTAACTAAAACGCAGCGTTTGGTGTCCTCCAAGGAATTGGGTAAATAATTATTGGATAGATTTTCTGTCAGATATTATCCACACATGTATTCTCCCTAGATTTGTCATTTACAAATCCACGTTTTACCGAAAACGTGACTTACGTGAGCCCTCCAACTGAAGTGGCCATGTTAGTGGACGTCCTCCCACAAGTTTTACAATTTTTTTAGAAACACAATTTTTTTTTTGAAAAGATAAGCGTATTACCTAAAACGGACCGTGTTAAGGACACAAGTGACTGGGTGACAGTCTGACGCCCACACAGTTGCATGCATGGATTTATTTGTCGGATAAGATCTGCAAGATTATCATCATTTTTTGTCTTTTAGATAACACGTTTTAAGTAAAACGCAGTGTTTGGTGTCCTCCAAGGAATTGGGTGAAATACTTATTGGATAGATTTTCTGTCAGATATTATCCACACATGTGTTGGCCCTATATTTGTCGTTTACAAAGCCACGTTTGACCAAAAACGTGACTTATGTTAGCCTTCCAACTGAAGTGGCCATGTTAGTGGATGTCCTCCCACAAGTTTTTACAATTTTTTTTAAATTAAGACAAAATTTTTTTTAAAGTTTAGCGTATCACCTAAAACGGGAGCGTATCATGGACACAAGTGAGTGAGTGGGTGAAAAATACACAACTAAAACAACATATTAATTCCTAAAATGCCATTTTATTTGTTAAAAAAGTACATTACAACATAATTAAAACTACTTAAACCATCATAAACTAATTAAAAGTACTTAACATTACAACTTAATTTAAAAACATTAGAACATAATTTAGAAACATTACAACATATTAAACACTTATTTCTTCATCTCATAAACTGCTTCGGCAGTTATGATCAAATGGTTCAAGGTGATGACCGCACAAGCAAGTTCTTCCATAGCAATTTCAATCTTGTCGATCTTCCCCTGCAAATAAGTAAAGTATTGACACTCAAGATCAGTACAATGCCCGGTTTGTATATAATCGATCTGTTCTCGACACCATTGCTTCTTTGCCTTTAGTTTTCGACCAACTGCAACAAGTTCCTCTTTGAGCATTCGGTGGTCGAGGATATCAGCCATGATACTGTCATTCACTTGATCGACAGTCATTGGTGGTTTTCGGTTAGGGGCATTTGATGAAGAAGCCATTTCAGATATATAAAAGTTTGAGTTATGATTTGAAATCTTTTATAAGGTCCCAGTATTTATAGGTAGATACAAAGACGCTCCTCCAACGTTCAAAATTCAAATTATTTACACAATTAGTCCCTCTAACATTTGAATTCAAAATATTTACACTTTCAGTCCCTCAAACGGCCAAAAATTCAAAAACATTTACACTTAAAGTCCCTGAACGGCTACCTGGATTGTCACTCTATAAATAGCAACCTAGAGCACAATTCAGATTCATCACATTTCAAATTTCATTCTTCTACAAAGTCACTCACTCTTTCTAACCATTAATTGTGTACAATTTTGTCTACTTATATCATGACTATAAGTACATACATTAGAACTACAAAATTTCCATTGCCAAACGTTGTATCCACCCAAAAAGGGGAAAAAACATTCTATCTTAATATTCCCCCATCCAATTCAAAAAGTAGCGTTGTCTTCGGATAGCGTGACTCAACATCATTTTTATACAATGAAATTTTGATCGGAATCATTGACAATGAATGAACAAGCACTTATATCTTGGTATTGAGGACGACAATGATGAAACAATCTCGATAAAGAAGATAACAGTATTGTACTACTAATAAACATGTATGTAAGTAGTACTGTTGTCTTTGTATCAACGATGCGGGGTAGACCGAGATGGAACAAACCTCTACTTTTTGACGATTGAAATCACGTTAATCTGATATCGTACATACGGAGTTTAGAATTTAATGCCTAGCAAACAATTAAAAAAAATAAGCATTGTTGTATAATTATTTTCATTGAAATACGATGTTGTTTATAATACTCACCGTTTTGTAATAAATACAACAATTGATTTTACGTAATTTATGACTCTTAATTACCTTTTCATTTCACTGTGCAACCGAAACATTAATTTAAGGACAAGCAAAAAGAGAGTTTATATTCATACATACATAAAACATCGTTAATAACAAACATAAAACTCCTGGTAAATCAATTTTCACCATTTTAGCATCAAATGCATACAGGAGTTAAATATGTAAAAATCAAGTATGGTTTATGACCACGTCATGTTTCATATACGAGCCGTGGCGTTCACTCGGTAGAAATTATCCCATATCGTCCATTATAACAACCGTTATCTGAGCATATTTTCCTGATGTACTATTCTGATCGTCTTTAATTCATTCCGTTCATGTGCGCGACTTTATAACTAGAATATGTGCTTTAAGGGAGTGGACGTCATTAGTCTTTAAGACTTTACTATCGGAATAAGTGGACTTATGTTTTTATTCGGGCTTTATGAGCATTTAGACTTTAGAAAAATTGCACGTGGACTCGAGGACAAGAGGAATACTAGTTGTCTTGTGGAAATGCCAAATAAAAGCAAATACTTAAAAATTGATGCAATTAAAGATTTATTAATAAAAAATGGTCATGTTTATATCCGTTAGAAAGCTATTGAAAAGTTACATGTAAATATGTCGATGATATGAATTAACGGGTCTCGAGTATTCTTGGATGGTCGTGTCAAACGAGTTTTAGTGGGGTCAAAGAAGGGTCAAAATTCGGTCAAAGCAAGGGAAAAAAAATAACAAAACCCTAATTTTTCCTAAACCTAACCTCATTTCTCATTTTCACTTCTCCCTCTCCTCCCTTTTTCCTCTCTAGCCGCCCCCACCCCCTCTCTTTCACTAAAATCCGGCGGCCACCACTCAACCACCACCGGACCACCGTACGGTCGCCACAATCCGCCACCATCTACCACCTTAGCTTCTAGATTCTTCATTTTTCTTGTAGATTTGGGTAAGAATTACATGGATCTATGTATCAAATGATTTTTCTTCATCAAAACTCACGAAATTCATACATAAATATATATATATATACGTATATATTTTCGGATGTATTTTGTATATGGATATAAAAATCCGAAATCTTTTCATTAATATATATATATTTGTTGTTCTCACGTTAACCCTACCCTATATATATATTAGGTATACATATATATAAATCCGATTTCCATGAATTAAATCCGAAGTTTTTGATCTATTATATATATAGACCCGATTTCTTGACCAAAAGTATTTATATTTCCGGTATATATGTTAGATCCGAAAAGAAGAGCCCGAAAACCTTCCAAATCCGGGTTGTATGGCCCGATATCTTTTGAATCCATGAATGTTTGAACCAAAAACTCTTAGATCCGAGATGTTTTAATCCGAAATCCTTCAAATCCGTGAACCATGATCCGAAATCTTTATTCTTGGTAAGATTTGAGGTTGTAACGTGATTTTGATTCTTGTTCTTGTCCTATGAGATCCGAAAATATATATATAAATTCGAAATTAATTATAAATATATTATGAGATCCGAAAATATATATATAAATTCGAAATTAATTATAACCGTGGGTATCTGTGATTTTTGACTTGTTCTTGGTTGTTTTTGGTTAGATCTAGCTTAGATCCAGGTTGTAAAAGGTGATTTGAATTGTGTATTGTGTTTGGATCTAGTCTTGTTCTTGACATTTGGCTCGGTCAACGCTGGTCAAACCGGCCGAAAACATTTTTGACTTCAAAAATCTATTTGTCTTGAATTTTGGTGTTTAAATCTAGTTTTGGAAGTCGTTTTCTAGTCGGTCAACGGGCAGGTTTTTATTGTGTCTATTTTGGTCTTTTTGATAAAATTAGGGTTAAGTTTAAATGGGTTTGTAAAGTCAAAATTGATTTAAGATTTGTTAAACTCAAAATTAGGGTTTTCTAGTCAAAAGTCAAAATTAGGGTTTCTTGGTCAAAGTTAATTATGGTTAGTCATTTCGAGTCGTATTAATAATTTAATCCAAATTTGTCGTAACATCGGTGTAATACGGACTTATGACTATATATATACATTTATATAAAAGGACTTTGTAAAGACTATATAGATTATACGACTTTTCGGACATAACATATTTTATAATAAATGTTCCATACGAAGACTTGACGTGATATAAACAATAAAACGTGACATTATTAAGCGAACTCTTTCATTTGGACAATTTACAAGGACAACAGGACTATTATATATAGGGGAGGCTATCTACACACATCAACCATTATTGCTCAAGTCACGGCAGGTCTTGGGCAAAACAATGGGCCTCAAAACAATGAAGCCCCAGGAAATATGAATAATGAAAATGCTCAACCTCAGGCCGTGGAAAACGAAGAAGAGGAACCAGTGAGAATTGATAACCGCATGCCCATGTATAATCAATACGAGGGATACCGACAGGGATGTATATTTAAGGACTTCAAAAGCTGTGGGGCACCGGAGTTTAATGGAAGAGGTGGTCCCACTGAGTGTATAAGGTGGTTTGAGGAGATCGAGGCAGTGATTGAAAGAAGTCATTGCACGTATGACGACCGGATTTCTTATGCATCCGGCATGTTTAAAAATGACGCCTTGAGTTGGTGGAACCAGGAGATAACTTTGGGGCGGACTTATAACTTGGAATGGATCGATTTCAAGAACAAAGTGAAGGCAAAGTTTTGTCCTCCCTATGAACTACAAAACTTGACCATTGAGTTTGCTAATCTCAATATGGAGGGAGCCGATTACAAGAGTTATGTTAGACGATTTCAAGAGTTGTCTACCCTCATTCCTCACTTGGTGGATTCTGAGGCTCGGGCCATCGAGAAGTTTGTATTGGGCTTGAATCCTCAAGTCCGATCCTATGTGAATTCTAACATGCCTACTTCTTTAGCCGATGCTGTCAACCGGGCCGGTAGTGTGACTGAAGACTTGTTGAGGAGCGGTGTTTTGAGTAACTCCTTAGCAAACAAGAGGAAAGAAGTGGGAGAGTCAAGTGGGGTGAATAAAATGGGAAGGTTTGTTTCCAAAAATGCTAATAGGGGTATAGTGATGGCGGCGGTGGAACCAGCTAGGAAGGCTTATGCAGGACCCCATCCTTTATGTGGAAGATGCAACAAACACCATTCTGCCAACGTCCAATGTGGGGAGTGTTTTAATTGTAACCGAGTTGGGCATTTGTCCAAGGATTGTAGAGCTCCGAGAACGGGCCCAATGAATGTGACTCCTATTCGAGCCGTTCCTCCTCAAGGTAATCAACAAAGAGGCGAGTGTTTTGGATGTGGTAGTCGTACTCACTACCGTAACAATTGTCCGTAATGGGTTGGACAACAAGTTGAAGTGGCGGTCCACCCGAATCAACTCCAAATTACAGGGCCGAACCAAAACCGTGGCCAACAGGGTCAACAAGTTCAACCTCGTGGCCGAGCTTTTGCGGGAAGTGGCATTGGAGGCCAAAACGATCCAAATGTTGGTTAAGGTACATTCCTCCCAATGGTCGTTATGTTATGGCACTATTCGATATTGGAACAGTCTATGATCTCGTTTATTCTAACGTTACTCCCTTGAGTTACGTTCGTTCGTGTGTTTTGGAATTACATCTTTGCAATTTTGGATGTTTAGCGACTCACTAACTAAATTTGTTCAATACCCCGTGTATGTATCTTGACTCTAGGCGACGACAAACTCTTCACGTACTTTGTGCTCTATGATATTAAGGTTCTTGACGATAAAGTGAGTACAATCTGAATACCAACGGTTAATACGGTTCCTATTTGTGTAGTAGGGTTTGCTAGTGTAAAAATATCTAACGGTAGGGTTCTTAGGGTCCCATGTACATCTTCCAAATCAAACAAAACCCTGGATGAGCCAAGAATCAAAGAAAGCCAATGCAGCGGGCCTGGAATAGTAATTGGAATGACAAGAACAACTTCCCAAACTAAGAAAATAGCAACTAGCTCACATGCTACGAAGGAAGTGGGTCGATGTGTGATGGAGACCGTTAGAGTTGAGACCTAAGTACCCACATTTGTCTAACGATTGGTGATTGTTGAATTTCGGGACGAAATTCTTTTGACGGGGGAATAATGTAACATCCGTGAGTTTTGACCGTTTGACTTTACGTGCAATTTGACTAACAATTTGAGTTGATGAAGTATTTGGGTCGTTTTGTGATTAAATGACTATGTGGTATGTTCGTCGGGTCGATAGTATAACTTAACCGGCGATTAAATGTGAAATGATATGTGAAATGGCTTGTAATTGGAGACGGGTCGACCCATGGGCTAAACCCATGACCCATGAGCCTACTAGTGAACCTCCCCCCCCCCCTTATCTCTCCATTTACCACACACTCTCTTTTCTTCCTTCTCTTTTTCTCTCTAAGTGAAAAACAAGACCAATCCATCTCCTCTCTTCTTTTCTCTTGCTATATTTGGTGCTTTGGGTTTAGATTAACTCGAGAATCATTAGCATCTTTAACTCATATCGTCTTATCAAAGGATTTCATTTAGAAGTGCAAGACTTTTACCCATTTTGACCCAATTCGGGTTCTAGCTCAGAAAGGAAGTTTTGGTAAGTCTAATTCATCCCATTTACTTCTATTTATGTTAGTTTACTCGTTTCTAGTCATCTCGTACATTTACAAGTTCTAAATCGCCTTAAAATGAGTTTTGGTTTAATTAGGGTTTGATCGATTTGGAGAATTTGATGATGTTATGGATGGAAATATGGGTTTGGGCAAGTGTATTTAGGTGTTTGAAGGTCAAATGTAACATCAAAATGAGTCCTTTAATCTTGCAATGCGATTTAGGGTTTTGGGTTCTTGTTTTTCTGCATAAAATGCTCCTGGTCGTATTGCTGCCCAGTAAGGGGCGTAACCTACGGCCCTATGGGGCGTAAGTTACGCCAGTTATATTTTCTTTGGGCGTACCTTACGCCAAATGTGGGCGTACCTTACGGTGCTCTCCATTTTCATTACGCCAAATTGCTTCTGTTTACGCCCCCTTGCACTTGAACTTTGTATGGGCGTAAGTTACGGCCCATAGGGGCGTAGCTTACGCCAGTTGTAATTTTCTGATTTTCTTGTTTGACCTAGTTGACTTCCAGAACCCTAATAACGTATCGGGCTTCGATCTAAATCACTTCTTAACTTATTTAACAATGATTAAGAGTCTTAGAAGTCACTTAACGTCGAGAACCACCTTGGAAACCTAATTAGGGTTTTGTCGAGAAATTGATAAGTTATGTATACGTGCTTATGTATGTTGATGTGAATGTACATGATCGATATTTAGGTTTTGGACGCGAAGCGAACATCGAGCGACTGTAACTCAACTTTGTATCAAACTTAACTTCTTTGCCGATCAGGTGAGTTTCGTAGCTCCCTACTCAATAGAGATTCGGGCTGAAAAGTGTACATATACGTGTTGTTTGTTTGTTTGGTTGACTTGATTGCCTGTCTAGTTAATTTCTGATTGATTGTAGTTTGGTAGACAGTTTTGATTGATCGTGTGATGGTTTACGAAGGTGTTTGTGATATTGTAACTCTTTAGGATAGAAGTACATACATGGAGGTCGGCTTTACTTTCAAAGGGTTTTAGGTGTGGTGGGAAGGCTGCGGACGACCCTATACATAAGCATCTAGAACTTGATGAAAGTAAAATCCTCTGAAGTATATGTACGCGTTGTTTAGAGTAAATGATGGACTTTGGGATTACGTTTGAGATAGACATGAATGCCTTGATGTACTTGACTTATACGGTACATACTCAAGCATACTTTTATTGCTGCGTTGATGACATTATTGACACACATTTGATATACGTTGTGGTCTTACATACATACGATACATGATTTGATTTTAATATTTCGCGTGCTCAATTATTATACGCAATTACTTTACCCTTATAATCTTGTAATGATTTGATATTGTGATTAGGATAGTTGTACATACATGGAAGACGATGATACCTTTAATGAGTTGTAGATGTGGTAGGAAGGCTGCGGGTGACCCTATATATAAACATCTATGGTTCCTTAAATGTAAAGTCGTATGAAATGTATGTGCATTGTAGTTTGATTGATTTGTGATATGATGGTTTGTGATTGAGATTGATTATGCTTTTGTACTTATTGATTGGTTGATGTACATCCAAGTGTCTTGCACTTGAGA
Organism: Erigeron breviscapus; assembly: GCA_034093135.1. Lineage (NCBI taxonomy): Eukaryota > Viridiplantae > Streptophyta > Magnoliopsida > Asterales > Asteraceae > Erigeron > Erigeron breviscapus. Next base: position 54,781,365 of record CM067171.1, on the reverse strand, counting down.
ACATGCTTTTGTACTTATTGAGTGATTGATTGATTGGTTTAGTTGTTGGATTGATGAGACGGTTCATTACGTTTGATTGACTTAGTTAAGTTGTGAAGTATATTATTATTATTAGGATAGACGTATAGACATGGAAGTCGGTTCTACCTTCAATGGGCCTTAGATGTGGTGGAAAGGCTGCGGGTGACCCTATATATAAGCATCTGGGACTCGAAGAAAGTAGAATCCTCCTAAGTGTATATACGTATAGTTTAGTTGGTTGAACAATTGGGTATTGGACTTGTGTTTGAGATCGACATTTACGCATTGAAACGGGTACTATATGTACTTGATGACATTGATACGGGTACTATATGTACTTGATGACATTGAAACGGGTACTATATGTACTTGATGACATTGATACGGGTACTATATGTACTTGATGACATTGAAACGGGTACTATATGTACTTGATGACATTGATACGGGTACTATATGTACTTGATGACATTGATACGGGTACTATATGTACTTGATGACATTTAAACGGGTACGTTATGTACTTGATGACATTTGTACGTGCATGACTCTGATTATATAGATGACTTGAAAACCGCACATATGATTTGCATTACGACTTACATGTACATGTGACATTTGTATTAATATTTACATCTTTGTGCACACTTATTACACATTTACTTATATCTGTGTAATCTTGTTGTTGATGATATTGTGTTGCTGAGAGGCTTACTGTAAGTTATACTTTGCCTCTATTCGTGCATAGTGATTATTGTCGATGGTCCATTGTGGACCATTACTGCGAACTCACCAACCTCGTGTTGACTATGCTTAGTACACTTTTCAGGTAACCAAGTTATTCCAGGGCGTGGAGTTTGATTGTTTGCTTGCTGTTGAACCCGGACTTGGACTTATATGGATCAAGGATCCATTTTCCTTCTTTTACATTGTACTTAGAACCGTTAGCCATCTTTTGATGTTCTGTTGTAATATTTAATGATGACTTGCTCTTTAAGTATTTTGATACTTGTTTATCTTACTGTAAGGATTCACTGAATCCTTTATCTGCATTTAGTTCATGTTCTACATTAATCCCACCTTGTGCTATATGATTTCCGTGATATTCTGAGCCTTGGCTTGGGGTGTTACAGTCTTATTCATAGATTTATATTTAAATTGAAAAGGAAGTGAGTGATTTGGAAATATACATGAAAAAAAAAAACATGGATTTGTATGATACTGGATGGAAGTTGATTTGGAAAATAAAAAGCAGAAAAAAGGAAGGTAGGAGTTTCATAAAAGAGATACGGAGTACGGGTATATGATATGGGGGAGGGGTTTTATCTTTGCAATACAAGATGTACCTTATGCATAAACTGGTGTATAATTATCTACATCTTCCGCACAAATTGACATTTACAAACAATAGGGATCTTATTGCAAGAGTCTCAAGACTATAGGGGCCATTTTATGGAAAAAAAACCTGCCGCACAATATCCCAGACGCCACTATTGACCAAATGACTACGAGTACTATTTATTGAAAGATATTTGTTCATACACTGTGAAAATAGAAGCGAAAGAATATGCTGATGCTAATCTGTTGATGGTAGGAAATTGCTAATGATATATTTCTATAAGAAGCTGCTGATGGTATAAAACTATTTTTCTTTTAATAAACTGCTGATGTCATCATCTTTTTACATTACAGTTAATTTGAAAGTAGTTAAATTAAGGATGGATAAATAATTAAGGCGCCAGGTAGTCCGACCAAATAAAGGGTAACCGGACCAGACTTTCCGCGGCGATATCGCCGCGGAAAGTCACGCACCTTTATCAAAAGCATCCGTGCACTGTTGACTATTACAGTCAACAGTATCCATTTTGTCTTTTTCGACTTTCCGCGGCGATATCGCCGCGGAAAGTCGAAAAAGATAAATGGATACTATTGGTCAACAGTGTATCTGTGTATTTATATACTGCGTTTTCGCTTTCATTCCGAACTTGTCCGAACATATTGAACTACCAATATTGCTTTCAGATTGCTTTCATTCTAATTTCATATTGAACATATTGCTTTCATTCTAATTTTATAAATTTTTCTACTGCAAAGAAGGTATGTATCTATATGCTGCTTTCATTTTACCATATATATCCATATTACATATACATTTCGCTTTCATTCCGAACTTGTCCGAACATATTGAACTACCAATATTGCCATACATTAATTTATACATATATATATATATATATATACATATATATATATATATATATATATATAGTATATTATAACTTTAGATATTTATCCATACATATGTATTATGTTTAATCATATTATTGATATAAATGTGTTTTCAGATGGATTCTTTTGAGAATTTGTGGGGAGATCACAATTTTGAGTTTAATTTAGAAGAGCCTGATGAAGAATTTGAGACCCCGGAGGTGGCCCCCCAATTTGACTATGACGCTAACGATTTTTACACCGAGGAGGTATTATTAAATGATGACATCAACGTTTATTTAAAAGTTTTGTCACGATAATGAGTTTTGTTTGTTTCGGGAACACTTTACTATTTCAGGTTTTTCATTCACACGAAGAACTGTTCAACTGGGCCCAAAGAACAGCAAATGCGCTTGGTTATGTCTTAATCAAACGACGAACAAATTCCAACTCATATGGTGTTGTCAATAAAATGACCTTAATGTGTAATCTTCATGGGGGAAAAGATAAAAGGTTACTTGGGCTCGTTACAAGGTCAGTAAAAATTGACTGCCCATTTAGATTGGAAGGCCGCTTGAAAAGCGATGGTGGTTGGACGGTCAACATTATAGACCCGAGACATAATCACTATTCAGCTAACAATCTAGAGGGTTACGCGTACGCAAGAAGGATGAGTGAAGCTGAAAAATCATTTGTGGAAGCTGAATATCATCGCGGTACAGATCCCCGTCATATTCTAAAGCGGTTGAAAGATGAATTTCCAGGAAACTTGAGCCGCAAGGAGGACATTCACAATTTTCTAAAAACGTTACGGAAGAGGGCGGCCGAAAAACATGGGGAAACTCCAATGCAGGTTACATATATAAAATATACATTTTTTTATATTTATTTACTTTGATATGGTATTTGAAACGAACCACATACGCCATTTTGTTCAACCGTCGCAGGTTATGTTCAGTTTGCTACAAGAGCAAAAATACTTGTATTATTACACCACAAATAGTGCAACTGGTCGGTTGCAAAATCTGTTTTTTATACATCCGACTTCTTTTGAGTTGTGGCGTGCATTTCCTTGGGTTATCCAAATAGACGCCACGTACAAAACCAACTTGTACAACATGCCATTGGTCGAGATTGTCGGGTGACTTCAACAAACAGGACTTTCAGCATATCGTACGCATTTATCACAAGTGAACAGGAACATAATTATAGATGGGTGTTGGAGTGTTTGAAGTCGACCCTAGGTGAAGGGTTTGATGTACGTGTCGTACTCACGGACAGGGATCTGGCCCTCATGAAAGCATGCAAAACTGTTATGCCGGAAACATACCATTTACTTTGTAGAACCCACATATGGAGAAACATCGACAAACATTGCATGCCAGCATTCATCGCGCAAGGAAAATGGGGGCCTTTTTACGGATGGTGGAAAAAACTTTATGAATCGCGGACGCTAGAAGAGTACACCGAAAATGAAAAGGATTTAAAAGAAAAGATGGGAAAAGATTTAGACAGTATGTTTAGTGCACATGATTTTTTGAATTTTTTTTTACTTTTTTGGTAAATCACATATATCCACCCGTTTTAACCCAATAGTCAATTTACAGAGATGTACAAGTACTTGCAGAAGGAGTGGCTTTCACCGTACAAGGAAAAGTTTGTGTCCTTCTGGGTCGATCAACATCTCAACTACCGTAACTACACTACCAACAGAGTTGAGGCTGAGCATTCACTCCTGAAGTCCGAGTTGAAGGGCCGATGTACATTTTACAGAATAATTCAATGTGTTAATTCTATCCTCGTCGGGCAACACACAGAAATAAAGGGACAACTGGAAGCGAGCAGGATTTATAGACACGGTAAACACAACTATCCATGTTTGAAGGACCTGCTTTGTGTTGTGTCTGTGACAGCTCTGGATATTGTGGTTGAAGAAATTGATCGATTCAAAAATAAGATGGGTAAAGACCGTAGAAAGTGCGGGTGTAAGGTTCGGGCAAGTTGTGGGCTGCCATGTGCTTGCCAAATAGCTTCATACATGCATCACAGTAAGTATATTTAATTAGTCCATATTTGATGTTTTTTTTAAAAATGCAAAAAAATTATATTTGCTTTTAAATAATGTAGGCAAACGTGTTGAGGTGGAGAACATAGATTGCTTTTGGAGAAAGCTAGACTTAACACCGTCGACGTGCCTGCCGGACAATGATTATCGAAAAGACTCAGATGATGACGAATGTATCAATGATTTAATAGAGGATGTTAAGGTAAAGATAAAGCAGCAACCGAAGGCCCAGAGGAAAAACTGGATATCAAAAATAAAAGACATCGTCTATCCGGGGAGAACAAAAATTAAAGACCCTTCCGTTATTAAAAATAAACGTGGAAGACCAATCGGAGCAAAGAAAAAAATACCTCAAGTACGTCCAATAATAATTGATGTATAGTTAATTGATTTATTATATGTAAGTGCATCCTGTTTGAACCTATAATTCGAAGTCTAATTAATTGATCTATTATTTGTTGCAGGTGCCCGACATTAACATACCAACGGCAAATACAGCACCTTCCGGTCTTCAAAAATCCAAGTCGGTTCAATTTTCCAGACCGACTTTTCAGGATACCCAGTCCATGGGGGGGTTTTCCGCTCGTTTTTCGCAGTCGTCATTCTTTGCAGAGGGCCAGTATGGGAGAAACAGTGAATATGTGAGCACACAATCACGTTTCTTCGACGAACATGAAAGACAACCACAATGGCCTCAAAGTGGGAGAGAGAGTGAATATATGGGCACCGAATCACGGTTCGCGGACAGTACAACTTTCTTCGACGAACCTTATAACCAACCACAGTGGAGTCAAAGTGGCAGACAGAGCGAATCACATTTCCCAGATACACAAAGTTTTTTCGCAGACCCGAATAACCAAACGCAAGGAGAAACGTCCAGCTTTGTTGATCAACTCTTTGGGAGACCACATACACAGAACTTCTCTGAACCGGTTACACACAACTTCTTCGAGACGGAGTCAACATGGACTGACATGAGAACATATCTTCATCAACTCCCTTTTTACTTTCAACGTTACGTTGTGGATATCAAAAATGTTTCATCTGATGGTAACTGTGGATTTCGGGCACTGGCTGTTGCTTTGGGTGAATCTGAGGAAAAGTTCGAGTGGGTTCGCAAACTAATGCTAGAGGAGTATGAGTCTAAACACGGATACTATGAGGTTGCATTCGGTGGTGAAGCAAAACGCATACATACTTTGCTTCAAATCTCTTATCCCCATGGTCGCCCATATGAACACTGGATGATGATTCCATATTGCGCTATGCTTCTGTCCAATGCTTTGGGTCTTATAATTATCTGTTTAAGTGTCAAAGAAAACATCACATGTTTCCCTTTTTGGAAGGGGCCAGGCCAGCTATACCGTGACGAGCCGATATGCATTGGCCTGGTATCGGGAAATTCACATTTTGTTACGGTTTATTTAGACAAGGACTGCCCATTGCCTTACCCCTCAGCTTGGGGATTTGATAAACCTGCATCGCGGGCCTGGGCAGTTAATGCGAAGTACAAAGACCGTTTGGCTGATTACGACAGACACATTCAAGCTACTAAGGCACCTCCGCAATTTCAGCAGATTGATTAGTTGACTTATATTGTATAATACTTGGTTTGTAAGGTTTTCCGTTTTTGTGTAAATTGATGTATTTTAAACTTAAATTAATAGTTGTTATTATTATTTTAAAATACTATTATTTTAAAATAATAGTTTGTTTGTATTTTTTTTACTTATATTTGTTATTATGCATATATTTGATGTTTGATTTTTTTCCCTTTTTACATATATTTTTTTCACTTTTTATATATACGTATACTAGTGACTATATTGTTAAACATGAATATCATAACCAACACAACAAATGTAACATCCCAAACTTTTCTTACTAGTTGACTAATGCCGTTAAGTCAATATTGTGTGTGTCGTTAAGTCTATTTTAGATTTAAATGTTTATATGTAGCTAATGTGTGTTATGTGTGAGGCTTGTAAGCCTAAATGTTAATGTAGTATAAATGTGTGTAATATGAAGGTTAATGTCTATGTAGTGACCCCCCCCGCCGACAGGAAAACCCCCCCAAAAAAACCCCCCCCCCCACCTTTAATGAAGGATTAATGTTGTATGTGGTCAATAATGTAGTTTGTGACCAATAATGAAGGATTAGGAAGCTTAGGGGTTAGTTTTGACATGTGTGCAAAGTCAAAAACGGGTTTAGAGGTTTAAAGGTTGTCATTGAGAGCCTTATGCAGGTTTTCTTCCTCTAAAACAAGCCCTAGTTGATCCCCTCCCTTCCCTCTCTCATTTCTCCCTAGATCTTATTCGTTTTGGAGCCGAATCGATCGTGTATTGCTTAGATCTTGGATCTTTATCACCAAATACAGGTAATATAGGTATTCCTCAGTTGAGAATTGATTGTGTGAGTCTTATATTAGTCTTAATCCAGGCCATAAGGGTTTGGGTTGGGTTATTGGATTAAACGTTCATCAATTTGATGTTATTCGAATGATTAAATGGTTGGTTTATGAAGTAAAGGATTAAAGGATTTATAGGCTGAAAATAGATGATGAAAGTGCAATTAAATGGGTTAATTTTAAGTCCCCAGGTTGGATTTGGGGTATGGGTTCGTATGGAATTCGTTTGATCAAAGAACAAAGTTGGGTTTTCTGGTCGACACTCCAAGTGCGACGCACCTGGAGGGTGGTGCGACGCACCACTGGCCAGAAATGTTTTTGGTACACCCGATATGCGACGCACCAAGGGCTGGTGCGGCGCACCTGGTCTTAATCTAAATTCCCTGGAAGATTGGTGCGACGCACCAAAGGGTAGGTGCGGCGCACCTATTGATTGATAAGTTTTTCTGTTGGTTTTGTGCGACGCACCAAAGGGTAGGTGCGGCGCACTCGTAGTTAATTGAATTTCCCTGGAGGATTGGTGCGACGCACCACATGGAAGGTGCGGCGCACCACCTGCCCAGATTTTACAAAAAGTGTCGTCTAGCTTATCTTTCGATCTTATACTTGTTCTAGGTTATTGGAGACACCTAGTCATCGTTGTATTGTGCTTGTAGCTTGTTGTTAAACCGTATCGAGGTAAGATACACTACTTTTGTCACGCTGAGGGTTCAACAAGCAAAGGTTTCATACTTATAACTTCCTTAACGGTAACTTATGATATATGTGGGTATCTCGGGTTACACGGGAGGCATTATGGGATATGTAGTTGACCATGAGACCTGAAATGCAGACCCTATCGTAGTGAAATGAAGTATTGCTTAATGTAGTATATTGTTATGCAGTTTATGTAGTATTACGAAGTAGCTTGTGATGCTTTGAGATGTAGTGTATGTTGTTGATTGTTGATATGTGCATGATTGTATGGCTTGCTCAACTAGTACACTAGACTCGTTAAGTTGCCATGACACGTGCACGTTTAAGGGCCCAAAACGTAAAAGCAGTAAACGTAGTAAATGTTTAGGTAATGCAGTCATCTAAACTAAATAATGCAGGATCGAGCTCGTTAAACTTTGATGCAGGAAAGTGTTAAGCTTAACCCGTACTTGCCCTAGCCCGGCTAAGTGCGTTGACGTAGTTGTTGCTTGGGTGGCTCCTTGCAACATGGTCTTTATAATGCAGGGCGAGTAATACGAGGGGATTGACCAACCTCCATATACGGATTACTCTTGGATTGGCTTGCCATTCCTTAACGACGCTTGATGTACAACCGTGTGGGGTTTGTCATCTAGTCGGGTGTAACTTATGTTACACATTAACGCAGTTAATAACGTAGTAAAGCAGTTAATGTAGAAAGCAGTTATGTGGTTAAACGTGTGTAATGAAGTAATGCAGGATAGGCACATTTAGGGTGATTCATCCTAATTGATATGAAGTTGTTATGCAGTTTTTGTGTGTTGTGCGTTGTGCCTAATGAGCTTGTCTAATAATGGAGAAATGTTTTAATTGGACAAATGCTTTTAAATTAAGTGTGATCTTACTTAGCTATTCTTATAGCTAACACTTGTTTCTTTAATGTGGTTGTTCCCTCAGGTTTAGCTTGATGGACTAGTGACGCAGGACTTATGAGCTTGGGTAGATGCAATGAAGGAGCCTTAGCTACCCATAGTTGCTTATTATGGAGACTTTTGATTATATTTCGTTTTGATGTCGAATTTATGTAATAATGTGTGAACGGTTGTTTAATGTTGGGCAACCGTTGGGTTTTCATTTGAACTAATGTTTGATATGGCATGTAACACCAACTAAACGCAGAAACCGAAATGTTTTTATTGGTTTTGACTTTTACGGTCTTTACTTCCGCAATTTAACACCGTTAGGTGAAAGATTTTTGAAAACCCATATTTTTAAACGTCGGGTGTTACAACAAAATATAAATTTATAACTAAACCACAAACACAATTAACACCCATGTTTAAAAATATATTGTTTATCACAACCAAATACTAATAATTATCATTGTCCTCATCATCATCATTACCCAAATACATATCATCATTACCCAAATAGATATCATCATTACCCAAATTTATAGATCCTAAAGAGAACGGAGAGGTGGGAGCAAATTGCGAGCCAAACGTAGTAGAGGAGGGATCACTTTGCGAGCCATGAGCATGTGCAGCAGCGGACCAATTAAATACAGCATCAGGATCAAACCAAGCAACCTGCGGAGGAGCAAAGTTGAGATCGAAAGGGGTCTGACATGATCCAGCCTGGCTACCCTGAGCATGAGATGGTCCACCCTGGCTACCCTGACCATGATGGATCGGGGTACCCTGTGGCTGCGTCAAATGAGTGTAGTCATACTCTGTGTCTCCCACACCCCGAACGATCCTCCCTAGGCCACGGCGGTGGCCCGGCCGGTTTCCAAATGTAGCCGGAAAAAGTTCTGGCTGCGGTGTTGGGACGGGGTCCCGTTCACGCTCCTCCTTCTTCTCCTTGAGCTTGTCCTGAATCACGTTAAAGTATATATATAAGGTTGATAAAATGAGTAAGTAATACTTAAAATATAACTTAAAAAGAGACATTTACATAATTAGCTTGAGCTGTCGGGTGTTCCCATGACCCATCCGCATGCTTGTGTCTCGCCGCATACATTTCGACCAGATCAGGGTCTTCTCCCTCATGAGTTCGCTGTAAGCACATCAAATTATCATAAGAATAGCAGTTATTTAGAAAATAAATATTTTTAAACACAAGTGAATATTTCATTCTTTGTTACCGCATATTGGTCGACATACTGAGATGCCGACTGCCGACCGTGGGTCCCTGCGAGGATTTGGAGGGCCCGGTTATCCTTGTTGGTCTTGGCCCTTTTCACACGGTCCTCCCTCTGGTAGAAGCGCAACAAATCCGACCAGTCCTCCGGCTCCATACCCTCGGGAACAGCTCCCTCCAACTCAGCAATCTTCTCTAAACCCCCCTTAGCATCGAAGTGGGTTTTCTTGAATCCGCTTTTTCCAGTTCCGATACATATGTTGCGCATCAGCGGTGATCGTGCGCTCAAATGCTTTCCGGATGGCATCATTGGGGTCCAAATTGATGAAGTGATCCAATCTGAACCGTTCTGCAATTTTTAAATAATAGTTAGCGATATATCAAATTTTCACAAAATATCAATTTAGGAATATAATATTATAGAGATTGTACATTTAAGGCTGGAATTAGGAACGCCTTATCTTGCAGGGGCACATCCGACCATGAGTCATAAGTCATAGGGACCCCACTACCACGAACCAATGTCCCTATATAGCTTTTAAACATAGACCCCGATTCCCCCACCGCGTGCCACGTCTTAAACCTTTTCGTGTCAAAATCGACTTCAAGCCGACCTTGTTCTTGAAACTTTTTCTCCAGGTTTAGTGCCTGGTTCTTCCCCCGACCTTTTTTAGGTGCTACAAAACAAAAGAATTATTAATTTCACATGAAGTCCATAAATAAAAAATAATATATAGAAACACAAAATTTCTTACCACCGCTCCCGGCGCAGCCCCAAATTTTCCGTACCCACGATTTACGTGGTGGGTCATTACCACCATCCCCACCATGAACTGTAGCCATTTATACTGCAAATTACAAATCAAATTATACCCATATTAATAATACATACAACAATACGATAAAGGTAAAATTGTCACATTTACTTTTATACTATTTATAACTTATCTTTTTATTACTTTTATAGTTATTTTTAAAAGGTTAAAATTTTATATACTTATTTAAATTTGTTTTATATTTTTATTTTCGTACTTAAATTTTGTTATATTTTCTACAAGTATTTTATATTAATTTTTTAAAAGTTTTTTATAGTTACTTATATATATATCTTTTTATAGTTATTTTTGTATATACTTTTTATACTTCATTTTTAATATACATTTTATACAAATTGTCACATTTACTTTTATACTATTTACAACTTATGTTTTTATTACGTTTATACGTATATTTTTAAAGTTATAATTTTATTACTTGTTTTATATTTCTTTTTTTCGTACTTAAATTTTGTTATATTTTTTAAAGTTATAATTTTATATACTTATTTAAATTTGTTTTATATTTCTTTTTCACTTATTTTGATAGTATTTTTTTAAAACTTGTTTTTCATACTTATATACTCTAGTTATATATATATTTTTTATATTTATTTATTTATGTTTCTTTTTTTATACCTAGTTTTTTTATAAATTTTTTTTAAAGTTTTGTTAAAACTTTATTTTTATACTTATATAATCTACTTTTATACAAATTATTTTTTTCTATATAATCTTTTCTACCTATCTTTTATAAATTTTTCTACTTCATTTTTCTTAAACTATTGGGGATTTTTGACAACACTAACATATTAACACTAACAATTTGTTTACCAATAACACAAGAATAACAACAATTACAAACCACTAATTTATCACTTATAACAATCACAATACTAACTAATAATCCTAACACATCAATTTACAATACTAATAAACCTAACAAATCTATAGAAAATAAAATACAAACATATACCAAAACTATCAAAAAACAAATAAAAGCAAACAAAAAAGGGTAATGGCCAGAAATAAAAGCAAAAAGAAAGGGTGATGGCCGGAAAATACATACCTTGTCGGGAAAACTCGCCGGAAAAAGTGATGGCCGGATTTAAAAAATAGGGTTTTGGTTGAGATTTGTTTGGTATTTTAAAAGAGAGATGGGGATGGTGGAAAGCAAAGTCGCCGCGGAAAGTTGGCCGGGAAAATCGCCGGAAAAAGTGATGGCCGGAATTGATTTTTGGGTTTGAAAGAGATGGAGTTTTGTGGGTGTTTATTTTGTTCGTTCGGCAGAGAGAAAGAATGGGGTGGGGAGGGGATAGAGAAGAAGGGGGTCGAACTTAAATCACAATTTTCGAGGAGACTTTCCGCGGCGATGTCGCCGCGGAAAGTCTGGTCAAAGTCAGCGGCAATTAATGCTGGTTGTTGGTTGCAGTTTTGTTTTTTTCCGACTTTCCGCGGCGACATCGCCGCGGAAAGTGTGTGGTCCGGTTACCCTATATTCCTTGGTCGGGGTACGCGTGGCGTTAAATAGAATGGAATCCTTTAATAAGTTTTTAAAGTTTTGTACTTGATCCATAATGTGTATACTATATTATAGAATCTTTCGAATTAATAAATCTAAGATGTATTTTAAAACATTTTCCAACATTCATATTTCAACATTTTATAACTTTTTTACATATATCACAATAGTAAGCCCCTTAAGTTTCATGACTTCTTATATATGTGGTACAATTATATTAGATAGATAATAGTGGATTGCACCTACGCACTCCCATTACTTTAATCACTCATATAAAAAACAAAATCATAATATTTTAAAATTTTTAAAAACTGAAATTGATATCTGAAAAATTATACAAAGGGATCAAACAATGGAATCCTTAATTCAACCACTTTTTTTTTTAACTTGATGACGCAAATGTTGATTGATTATATTCTAGATATATTCATAAACCAAGAACAATGATCCTTGTACTACAATCATTTAGTATGTCAACAAATCAACAATGAATTTTCTTTATTATATTTCTAAAGCAAACAGACAAGTTATTGTTATTTGTTGCTAACATAAGAAACAAAATAAATGGATAAAAAAATAAGGGTTTTGTTAATGACAGCCCTTAGAGTTGTCAGTAAAAATTAATTGGGTGCATAAAATTTTGTACCTTACTGTTAGAAAAATCAGGGGGCAGTTTTTAATATATAATGTACAAGTTTTTAAGCATGTAATAAGTTGTTAGTGACAGTCCTTAGGGCTGTCATTATCATTTTCCTAAAAATAAAAACCATTTACCTTTTATTCAAGCTCTATAGTAAAAGATAATACAAAGCTTGGAAAAGTAATACCAAAACATAAACTAAAATAAAAAAATCAAAGATCCATTAGAAACTTGATAATCATCTTCAACTTGAGAAACTTTTAAATAATATATCCAAATGAATGGTGGAATTTGCAGGAACGATAACGAAATTCTGATGTGTTTCGGTTAAACCAAATGCATATTCCGGATGAATGCTAGTAATGCAACTTCACCTTTCTTTCGGATAAAAAAAGAGATGGTATAAGTACCATTACTTTTGATGTATATATTTATGTATTGCTGACTTGTATAGTAAGCTGTAAAATCTGTACATTATAATAAATAAATCAAAATTAGTGATACAAATATTATTTCCGAAAAAAATATCTACAAGTAATTGTGTCAATATATAGATTAATCAGATAAACATTGTTACATACAAGAAAGAAGATAAAGTGAGTTAATAAAGTGAAATTTACGTGATAAATTTGAGCAGCTTACATTACTACCTAATCTCAATTCTAGATATTTATTAATCCAAATAATTTAGAGAAAACCCCATTTGATGAATTAAAGAAACCCGAATTTAGTTGATATGTTTGATGAGGTTACTTTCCTTATATATATATTTGATTTGATGTACAAACCTTTTTTCAAGTATGTCATGAATAACATATTCTTTCTAACGTACAACTTTTGATGGATGAGTTACAAATTACCAATGCATGTGAAAAACCCTCTTGAAAAAAATAATCTCAAAGCAGCTACAAGTTAGCCATTTTCATGTAGACCATTGAGGAAAAATTTACTTCCCATTTCTCACTCATACATTAACTTGAAAAGTTTGTTGGTTTCATGAAGAAAATACATATTACTTAGAAATCCAATATAATTTATTAGTTTAATAATCCATTTAAAGGATGATATTTGGAAAAGTAAAAAAATAAGATTAAGAAATAGAATGAGTGAAATCCACATGATACATGTATAAGGTTTAAATGATTTTTAAGCTAATATTTAAAAAAAGATAAACAAAAATATAAACAATATATAATTAGTATAAACAAACTATAATTTTTATGTCTGAAACCTTCGATTTTTGTTACTTTAAATATTTAGATGAATCTTAACCCATAATATTTTCATTCAAGTTTGGAAACTTTGGAATGAGAATAAAGCCCGACGAACCGGGCGTACTCCTTGCTTCTGGGGACATTGATCCGAAGCTCGAGTACGGTCCGTGCGCCGTTTTTCTTCTCTACCATGACGAATCAAGATAAGAGTAAGGAAATGCTAAACAAAGGCAAAAAAGTCTAAGCACGGGTCAAAACCCGGCCCGACAAAGCCTGAAACACGAAAATCTAAGAAATTGAAACATGAAGCTCGGCCCATAACCTGTCGGGCGGGTCGGTCCCGAGTTAAACCGGGTCGGGTTCGGTTTTTTAAGGCTTGGCCAGTTGGGATTTGCTATGAACTAAAATCTTTGTCTTCTCCAAGATGATGAACCCATCAAGATTTTATACCAAAATCTTATGTTTGAAAACGATTGTGGTTAATCCATGTTGTTGATCTTCTCCATGATGATGAACCCAAAAAGTTTGTATACCAAAATCTCTAAGATGTGAAATTGTGAATTTGAAGTATTTATTGTGTTGATTTATAAATGAAAATTTGTATATGGACTTCTCTATAAATGGAGTGTTATAATCTTATCTTTATAGGTGAAATGGTGAATGAATGAAAACTGTGTGGTGTGGGGCAACATATATATTATTTTATATATTATACATATATCTTGCATATATATAAATAGATTTTAGTCCCGTGTCCAATACTTGACACATAATTATGACATTATCAATATTAGATATATTCATATATTTAACATGCAAAAGCTTCCAACTTGAAAGTTGATACATACTAAAAAAGCCACCGTTCTATTCAAATGAGAATAAGTAGATGGAGAAATGTTTGCTAAATGAATACTAAATAGGAAAATGTAAGGAAAAAGAGAACTAAGTAATGTAATACATGAAAATTAGAAGAATGTATCATCGTTCATCTTTTGCAACACTTCTTTGTAGACGACATTCGTTGTAGTGTTTTTAGGCTTCCCATATTTGTCGCATATCAACACCTTGAGACCCTTTTTCGGCTTAACTCGAGAGATTGCAACGTACAACTGTCCGTGCGTGAAAACTGGTCGTTGTAGATACAAACCAACGGTCAATAAAGATTGCCCCTGACTTTTGTTAATTGTCATTGCGAAAGAAACGACCAACGGAAATTGTCTTCTATGAAACCTGAACGGGATTCGTTGATCCGACGGTATTAGCTTCATTCTCGGGATGTAAGTTTTGTACCCGATGTTGTTGCCAGATATGACTTCCGCTTCAATTACATGCTTTCCTAATCTTGTGATCCTCAATCTCGTTCCATTGCATAACCCGTTTGGCTGGTCTATATTGCGAAGTAACATCACAGGCACGCCTTCCTTTAGAACCAATTTGTGGTTTGGGATTCCTGAAACTTTGAAACCGTTTAGGATTTCCGGTGCGTACAAAGACTGTTCAAACTCGTCTATGAACTCTGATTGGCAAACGCTGTCTGAGCTGAAGTATGTATGCTCGTCGCTTTTTATCTTCGATAGTACGTATTCGTTGATCGAGTCGACCTCTTCATTTGAGTGTACTAAAATGGCCTTGTCTTCAAAATATCCTTTTTCATTAAGATGTTCTGCAATTGAAGGATAAATAGTTGAGACAATGGAGTCGACATGGTTTTTTTCGGATTTAACCAGCACATCTTCTGGGATCTCGATTTCGGTATCCCCGTCGTTTGGATCTCCTGCCGTTCCTTCTCCAACGGTCAATATCCATTCTGCAAATTTTTTGATTTCCTCCTTGTCCTGATCGGTTTGCCCACTATGCAGACGCATGTTTTTTTGTCAGTTTTAGCACCTTGCAGTTATCCCATAAGAAAGAATGATTTAGGGAAGCATTGACTATTTCCTCTCTATGAACTCTGATTGGCAAACGCTGTCTGAGCTGAAGTATGTATGCTCGTCGCTTTTTATCTTCGATAGTACGTATTCGTTGATCGAGTCGACCTCTTCATTTGAGTGTACTAAAATGGCCTTGTCTTCAAAATATCCTTTTTCATTAAGATGTTCTGCAATTGAAGGATAAATAGTTGAGACAATGGAGTCGACATGGTTTTTTTCGGATTTAACCAGCACATCTTCTGGGATCTCGATTTCGGTATCCCCGTCGTTTGGATCTCCTGCCGTTCCTTCTCCAACGGTCAATATCCATTATGCAATTTTTTGATTTCCTCCTTGTCCTGATCGGTTTGCCCACTATGCAGACGCATGTTTTTTTGTCAGTTTTAGCACCTTGCAGTTATCCCATAAGAAAGAATGATTTAGGGAAGCATTGACTATTTCCTCTCTATGAACTCTGATTGGCAAACGCTGTCTGAGCTGAAGTATGTATGCTCGTCGCTTTTTATCTTCGATAGTACGTATTCGTTGATCGAGTCGACCTCTTCATTTGAGTGTACTAAAATGGCCTTGTCTTCAAAATATCCTTTTTCATTAAGATGTTCTGCAATTGAAGGATAAATAGTTGAGACAATGGAGTCGACATGGTTTTTTTCGGATTTAACCAGCACATCTTCTGGGATCTCGATTTCGGTATCCCCGTCGTTTGGATCTCCTGCCGTTCCTTCTCCAACGGTCAATATCCATTCTGCAAATTTTTTGATTTCCTCCTTGTCCTGATCGGTTTGCCCACTATGCAGACGCATGTTTTTTTGTCAGTTTTAGCACCTTGCAGTTATCCCATAAGAAAGAATGATTTAGGGAAGCATTGACTATTTCCTCTCTATGAACTCTGATTGGCAAACGCTGTCTGAGCTGAAGTATGTATGCTCGTCGCTTTTTATCTTCGATAGTACGTATTCGTTGATCGAGTCGACCTCTTTATTTGAGTGTACTAAAATGGCCTTGTCTTCAAAATATCCTTTTTCATTAAGATGTTCTGCAATTGAAGGATAAATAGTTGAGACAATGGAGTCGACATGGTTTTTTTCGGATTTAACCAGCACATCTTCTGGGATCTCGATTTCGGTATCCCCGTCGTTTGGATCTCCTGCCGTTCCTTCTCCAACGGTCAATATCCATTATGCAATTTTTTGATTTCCTCCTTGTCCTGATCGGTTTGCCCACTATGCAGACGCATGTTTTTTTGTCAGTTTTAGCACCTTGCAGTTATCCCATAAGAAAGAATGATTTAGGGAAGCATTGACTATTTCCGGCTGGTATCACCGGGAGGATTTGACGAAAATCTCCTCCAAAAACAACCACTTTACCTCCAAACGACTTGTGTGAGTTTGATCCCCCGATTATGTCTTTCATTGTTCGATCTAAAGCCTCGAAACAATGCTTGTGCATCATTGGCGCCTCGTCCCAAATAATCAATCTAGCCTCTCTTATCAAGTCCGCCAAGGGGCTATCGTCACTGATATTACAAAATGAGTCTTCCGTAGGGTTGAGTGGAATTGCAAATTTTGAATGGGCCGTTCTGCCGCCTGGTAGTAGGAGTGCTGCTATTCCACTTGATGCCACATTTAAAACTATGTTTCCTTTTCGTTGAACAGCCGTTGATAATGTCTTCCATACGAATGTTTTCCCGGTACCACCATATCCGTATAGAAAGAAGAGACCCCCGGAATCAGCTTGGACTGCGTCCATGATGGTGTCATATACTTTTCGTTGTTCCGGTATCAGGCTCGCATGTAATGCTTGATGCTCGATATCCAATTTCTGTTTATCATAATTGAGTTCATCCTGAATGAGCATGTTGCATGCCATATCGATGTATCTGAAATCTGGGCAGGGCATGTTTGGTATGTCTTTTAAGCTCATCCCACTTGCGAGGAGCATGTTTTCGATTTTTGCCAATGCTATATGTTTAATGGCTTCCGGGTCCAGCTCCAAATCTGTGAGAATGTTTAATGGTTAACATGCTAATAACTGCATAAAATATAATAGTAGAAGTGTGTATCTTAAGTGATTTTGAATATAAATAATAGAATGTAATACCTGGCTCATTAAGCTCTTTTCTTCGGATAGCAAGTATGGCTTCGGTGAGGTTGTCGTATGTTTGATCCCATACGTATTCGGGCCTCGACAAACTGTCTGATGTTATAAGCATGACAAATAAGGATCGGCAAAATGAGCCCGTTGACCACGTACTTGTTTCCTTAATCGATTGGATGTACTCCTCGTCACCATCCAATAGGCCCAACGCGTAGCAAGTTTCTTTGTACGTTTTGTAGACTTTCCCATGTACGGTTTTCAGGTCTTTACAACATGTTGGGCCTTTTATTTTGTTCAGTAACATTCTAAGATAGTATGTTTCTCCATGCTTTGGAGACACGTAGTTGATCCTGCTGATAGACGACCCTTGGGTTCTTCTTGTCCATTTTTTGTCTTTCTGGTTCCATGTATATTTGGTGGGGAAATTGGCATAAGTCAAAGATCTCGCTTCTTCGTCATTCTTGTTGCATTCCATCCATTTTAGAAACTGGGAATCCTTGACTGTATACTTTGTAACTACATCGGCAATCTGGTCGTGTTGATCAAAAACGATTGGTTTCCGGTTTTTAATGTGGAAGGATAATCTCTGAACCTGTGTTAGATTGTAGACAATTCTAAGAAAGTCACAATCCGAACACTAAATGCAATGAAAATAAACATTTTGAATTACAGATTATTGCTGTATGAATCTACTAAGTAAAGGGCATAAAAAACAGCTAATTAGCGATTCCAAAAAGCTGTTCGGGTAGCAGTTTGGTTGATGTCTAAAACAACTTGAAAGCTGCTGGGCATACGATGTATTTACTGTCCAGGAAAAAGTGTTCGTGTAACAGATTCTTGTCTGTTTGAAATAAGCTGTTAAGTTTTCAGAAATCAGGTTATTTGCTGTTAGAAACAACCCAAAAACAGTTTTAAAAAAGACCATCTGATGTCCATGATTGGTGGTCAAAGTTCAGCATCTATCTTTTAATTGCAGGAACTATTAGTGCTAACAAAGTTAAAGTATATGCCTGAGAAGTTATACCTGTTATCCAAGTTGGTTCCACTCTTAGTGATCCCAGTATTTCTTCTCCTATAGACAGGAAATCCTTTGTCATCAACGCGAGTTACATCTGTAAATTCACGTGGGAATCTTTTTGAGCATTTTTTTTTCCTTTCATACAGGGGTTCTTTGGATTGTCCTTGCCACCTGGTCCGTGCATCATAAATTCAGTCACAAGATGATGTAACTCTCTATCCACTTCTTCGTCTGGGATCTCAGCTGATATAACACGATCGATGTCTTCTGGGTTTCTTAACTTGTCGGGTTCCTCGAAGAATAAACAGATATGGGCATGAGGTAGGCCGCGTTTTTGAAACTCCACGGTGTACACAACTGGGTAATAAATAAACGCACTTCAATTTGTTGAATTACTGATTATAAAAATACAAAAATATATATAGAATATGTACCTCCGCTGACTTTCCCAAGTACGTGTTCATCTTCTATGTTTTTGATCAAGTGATCAAGCTTGAGCTTGAACATTCTTGTGAGTATGTCCGGTCTGTCTTCTGATTTAAGACCGTGTTTTTCTAAGAATCTACAAATTTCGGGCCATTTTGGGTTGCATGTAAATGTTATGAATAAATCTGGATATCCAAGAGTCTTGCAAAGCGTCATAGCGTCCATGTAGTTTTGCTGCATGTACCTTGCGCCTCCTGTGAAAGAAGAAGGCAATATTATCCGGGTGCCCATTTTTGAGGCATCTTTTTCCCCCGATTCAGCTGCTTTACATATAGTGTCTTCGTCAGCCACCCTTAGTTTCTTTTGATTGCATTTTATGTAATACAATCGATCATTTTCAACCATGGTATATGTGTCAACCAGGAACTGTTGAAGCAGTTTCCTTGACATTAGAATTAAAGATTCTTCTTGGTGCCTCTGTTGGATTCTATATGCGAAGAAAGCTCTCATTGAAAGTCTCGTCCTCCCTTGCAATGTTTATATGTAGGTTGGTAAGATTAAATAGCAAGTAGATTGGTTAAATTAGAAAGTGAAATAATAACGAAGTTGATGTCATGACTGCAACAACTTTTGCAAAAAACAAATTAAAATATCTGAAGACAGGAGTTAGCTAGAGATAATGCATGTAAATAGACATCACAAAACATAGATTTGCCATTGCAAAATTTTAGAGTAATTTCTCAAACAAAACATGACTAATAATAATAAGCTAAAGAGAAAACTCCTAAACATAAAAAATATTGATAGATTGAGTCCTAACAAAAGATAAATCTTATGTAAACTTATAGAAAGGCCAAACATGTGTTGTCATTAAGCCTTTTGATTTTTTTGGTTCTTCATTTTTTCAACTCCATTCTCTGGATTTTTCCCTTTAAAGATGTTTTCATCAGTAGAGTCGTCTTTCTCAAATTTAGGGATCTTCAAATTGCTAGCTTCATCAGATTGGTTGTTGTTTCTTCTCTGTTTAGTTTGACGAGTAAGTACTACTATCTTTTTCATCCTCGTCGCTATCATCATCCAAGTTTATGGCATTCTGTTCAAATAAATAACAAAGAGTATTATATTTATTAGTTATTAAATATAAGTGTATAGAATAATTAGTTATAGAGTCGTCTTTCTCAAATTTAGGGATCTTCAAATTGCTAGCTTCATCAGATTGGTTGTTGTTTCTTCTCTGTTTAGTTTGACGAGTAAGTACTACTATCTTTTTCATCCTCGTCGCTATCATCATCCAAGTTTATGGCATTCTGTTCAAATAAATAACAAAGAGTATTATATTTATTAGTTATTAAATATAAGTGTATAGAATAATTAGTTATAGAGTACCTCTTTGGTAACTGGTTGTGCCAACACACATTTTATGATATCCGTGTCACTTGAGAGATTGAAGACTGTATATATCTTGTAACGGTTTTTCACATTGAAGTCTGTAATTTCAACTTTGAATACATAAGTTTTGTTGAGGATGGTGTTAAATTCATCAGGGTAAATATGATGCGTATCTCCCTGCAAGAGTATATGTAATTGTATTATTAATTATATTTATGTAAATATTGGTGTAATTTCATGTGCTAGATTGATGTTATTACCTGGTTTAATCTTGTTTATCAAGTAGGAGGCAGACCGATTAACCAGTTTGGTCACAACGTTTCAAAAATCCATAATGGACTACTTCTAGATTTGTCTTCGACCATCACTTGCAATTTGATTCTGCAAAACATGTATATAAGTTAGTATAAAAGGATATAAGTATTTTGGTTAGAACAAAATATGTTAGAAAAAAGTGGTTGCTTTTTACCGGCGATAAACATCTAGAACAACTTTACAATCTTCACATTCATAGTAGACATGTCTCTGTTTATCAGTTTTCTCAAGCTTCACTACCTTCTTACTGCATTTACGACATGCTAAGTAATTCCAGCCTTTGTCCGTTATTATACTTGTTATGGTACCAATAACAACACATGTAGTAGGCTGTGATATTTTAACGTATGCATTAGCAATGTGAATCAAAGAAAACTTCCTATTACAATTAATTGAACAGTTGTGGAAAAAAAATCTTGTTTTATAGTAGGTAACTCAACAATGCTCTTTAAAGGAAGATTCAAATAAGTATCTTGAGGCTTGATGTGTATCATCTTGCTTGAAAGCTTTGGATATTGTTCAGAGGTCTCCTTTTGAGAAGAGTTTTGTTTTAAGCTAAAATTTTGAAACATAAATATACATAAGTATTAAGAAAAAAAAAAGTATTATTACTATTATATGTAAGTAAATATTCAAATTTGTTGAAGTTATAACGTATACCTTTTCTTGAACTCAATGATAGGACCAATGTTTTCATTGATATATAGCTTTGCACCGTACATGCAGTTAGAGACTTGAGGCTTGCCTATGAATAAAGTAAACATTGCTCATATACATAATTAGAATACATTGTGGGAAATAAGGTTTTTCTGAATAAAATAAAAAATTAATTGTTAAACAGAATTCTAAATAAATTAATTATAGGGATAAATAATTAATGTTCCAGTTGTTGAACTTTGCGAGTTGTAGCAAAATAATAACGGGTTCATCACTGTCTTCATTAGCTGACACGTACTGATGTAGTTGTTTGCCATAATCATCCCATAAGGCACATTGTATAACAATTCCCCTGTTACATGGTTTTATAGAATCGGTAGTACGTGATTGTGAATATTATAATTATATAGGGAATGAATTATGAAATAAGAATTCAAGAAAACATACTTGTCATCACGTAGTTGACACTCAAGTATATGCCTTGGATCTTTTTTTGTGCCCATAACACGAATAGGTTTATTCCCAATAACCTGTCCTATGATATCTGTTTTTTAATGGGTAATTCATGTTAATATGTAAAATTGAATTAGTGGTAAACAATGAAAAATTTTAATGATAAAAAGAAAGACTTACCAAAACTTGCAGTCTTATCTACTGTTGAGCTGTTGATTCGTTCAAACGAACAAAAATCTAACTTGTCACCAGGAATTTCAAAGGCAGGAGCGTCACAAACAACGGTGTCGTCCAAAAAACAGAGCCTATATGGGTGATTTGCTAGCAGAAACATTGACTTAGTGGATTTTACTTGAAAGTTCGACATAACTCGGAACCCTCCTTCTTCAAGCATGTTTTCAAATTTGGAAATCAAGTTGGAATGGATTGAACAATATATCTTGGTGCCCTATTAATAAGCATATTGAACGATTTAATATATATGTATACATGATATTAAAAAGCTGAGTACGATAGATGTTTACCTGTTCATCTACCAAAATCATATCGAGACTGCTTGGTTTAGAGTGGGTTTTTTGGTAGAATGTCTTCCAGAGAAGCAAAATTTCAACCTTGATTGTGCAATTTGCAGAATTGTCATTGATGTCTTGCAAAAACGTAGTTAGAGTTTTTGTCAGCCATAGTTGTTTCGTTGGTTTCAATAATTATGTGAGTTATGATTCAAGCTCTGTATGTTACGGTTTATATAATGAGTTTCATATAGTTTGATTACAATTAGGTCTTCTTAAATCCAGCTATTAATAAAAAGTAAAATACACAAAAAAGGGAATAAAAACCTAATTGGATTACAATTAAAAGGAGATAAAAACCTAATTCAATTACAATTAGTAATAATAAGAACGATTTACAAAAAGGGGATAAAATCCTAATTGGATTACAAATAAAAGGAGATATAAACCTAATTCAATTACAATTAGTAATAATAAGAACGATTAACATATTGAGAAGATTATCGTAATCCTGGAAATAAGGAATAAGATTTGTTTTCATGATTTTTTTATGAAACAGACAACAGATTTCCCTTCGCTCATATATTTTTTAATGTATATATTGTGTTAATGTTGATTAGAATGTGTGATGGGCTTATGGGCTGATAAGGGGAATAAGTGGACATGTTAAATGGATTGTATTACTTAACTTGAATTGATCCAAAACTGGAAGACAAAAGCAACGTTTTTTTCTCCCATTTCGAAATTAAAGAATTTTAATTGAATTTAAATACCTTTTATTAAGTAGGTTAGAATTGATCTGATAATTAAGCTACGGGTTTTTTTAACCCTTTTGGAATTAAATACTTTTAATTAATTTAAATTAGCTTATCTAAAAAGGTAAATGATGACATCACCAAAAGTCAATTTGATAAAATTAGCGAATTGATTAGTTAATAAGTCATTAGTTCAACTGTATATATAAGATATCTAAATGTAAAACTATAAAAAACTAGAGAAAATTTCATTACATCACCCTGTGGTTTTCATTTTATCAATTTTCGCCCCCGTACTTTTTTTTATTATTACATCACCCTGTGGTGACTTTTTGCTTCATTAGGCACCCCTCACCCTAACGGACGTTAGTGACACTCCGTTAAGCCCCTCATGTGCAATGCACATGAGGGCATTTTAGTCTTTTTAACCTCTTGTCTTCTTCCCCAATAACTTTACCTTTAAACACTCTCTTTTTCTTCTTTCTTTTCTTTGCAAGATCTAACACCCGAAATATTCTATATCTCCATCCCATTTATATATCCCTAACAGTATATGTAATAAATAAATTACAGAGACCCACGAAAACAAAAACTATATTTATACAAAAATTGTTCCATTAATAATAAGAATGATAATAATAATAATGAAAGTAAAAAAAGAAAAAAAAAAACCAATAACATCACAAGTCGTTTCCCTGTACAAATGCAATCTATCAACCAAACTTTTGAAGCCAAATGTGATTTATTATTATATAATACACAAGTAAGAGTAACAATAATATAAGCTTAAAAATAAGGACTATTTCTTACACACTTTCATTTTTCAAGAAAAGTCAAACACTCCTTTTCTCTTGAATCTGATCGCATCGGAAGTTAGGGGGCAAAAAATCACTAACAAAAACTCAACAAAATCATTTTTTAATTCATCTAAGGACTTCCATTCTCTAGGATCTTGCAAGCAAACAAGTTTTTCGGTAGGATCTCTTCACCGCCGGGTTTTGGTGGTGGGATTTTCCGGCAGGTTATTCGGGTGGGTTTCTCATGGGTGGCCGGAACCTAGACTTTTGGTAGCAAATCTAGATCGCGTGGCTGGTGGCTGGAGCACCTACCGTCGTCACCCTACAACCCCATATCTTCAATTCTAGCGTTTTTAAGGGTTTTTGTTAGGGTTTTGTTTGTAAAGTGAGATGATGCAAGGATGTGGTGGTGGTGCGGTCTGTTGGCGGCGGCAGAAGGTGGAGCACCGGCGGTGGAGTAGAGAAAAGAAAGAAAGTAAACATAGAACTTGAATCTTGTAAGTGTTTGCTTTATTTGAAAATGTGGGTGTTTGTTTTGTGGTTTGTTTGAAGATATACTCCGTATGCAGTAGATACATCTTATCAATGTATATGTGAATATATGTATATATGTGTATATAGATCTGGAGATGTAAAAATAAAGAAGGGGGAGAAGAGGTGAGGGTATTTTAGGAAGAACATAGATAAAAGTACGAAAATGCACATGAGGGGCTTAACGGAGTGTCACTAACGTTCGTTAGGGTGAGGGGTGCCTAATGAAGCAAAAAGTCACCACAGGGTGATGTAATAATAAAAAAAAGTACGGGGGCGAAAATTGATAAAATGGCAAACCACATGGTGATGTAATGAAATTTTCTCAAAAAACTATCATATTTCCATCCACACATATATGTGGCTTTCAATTCAGTCACGTTTCCAATTCTTGTAACGTCGATCAATCCATCATCCAACATTTATAATCTTCTTGATTACTACCAGCGTCTTTCTTTCTTTCTTTATTTCTTTCAATCCAATACACACTCTCAAATCTCACTCACACAAAATATACATGGTTTTCATCATCGGAAAGTCAGCAACGGCGATAAAAGAATGAATATCTATACTATATTAATAAACAAACTACCCTCTCCTTTACTCTCTACCTTTAAAATATCCAAAACACACTAAATCTACCCAATATATCCCTAAAATATTTTACACCCATATTTATCCAAACTATCTATCTCCTTTATTAATTAATTTAAATATTTCCACCTAATATCTCTATAATATTCTTAATAAAGTTATTTACAAACGATACATTTCTTAACCATAAAATAACTACACTACCATTTACGTCAATTACTTTTAGATTAATAACCACATCGTTACCACCACCGCCACTAGCACCACCCGTTGCCGCCACCGCCGCCGCATTGCGCGGGTACCCATCTCGTATATAAAAAGAGATATGTTCTGTTATACAAAGAGATTCATTATTATACATATATACAAAGAGATCATGCTCGGGTTTTCCGGTCCAACCCGTTTTTCTTGGGTTTTAGTCCAACCCGGACCTAAACCAGAAATATACATATTCTGTTAGCCGAAGCCCGGCCTGTTTGGTAGTCTGGCTGGCCGGTTCGAATCGGTTTCGGACGGGTTTCGATCAACTCTTAAGTTTCCGGGCTTAATTCTCATTCTTTCATCGTTATTACAGTCAACTTATCTATATAACAATTAGGATGAGTTAAAGTCAAAAACATAAATGTAGTATCTACTTCTTTCAATTTACATTGATGTATATTTGTTTAAAGATTATATATATTCATTTTCTTTAAATTTTGTAATACTCATTTTTTTTATAATATAATATAATTATATTTGTTGGTTCTTTTATGGACCAAGTTATTTTTCATATATACCATAAACAAGTCAAAAATGCATTTATAGTGCATGATGATAAGTATCTGTTGTAAGATATTGGGCACCATATGTCATATATTTATGTCTACGAATTTATGGGTGTGGGGAGCGCTTAACATAGCCCTTTTCATGCAACAAGTTGTATTATTATTGTATATTAGTATACACAATTAATCTTCAAGGTTATTATTGGTGTCCATTATTAATATATTTTCACAATCTAAAAAAAAAGAAGGTAATTGGATGGAAACCCCTTGATCCCATGTACCATTTGGTATCCACTAATCCCCCAGCCAGGCTAGTGTCAGGTAATTCTCAACCACTTAATAATCCCCTGATTATCTCAAGTTTGCCTTTGGCAAGACTCGAACCCAAGACCTCCCCTGGAAAGTGGCGGCTGGTGACCACTGGTGTAACATTTGTGATTTTTACCCGTTTGACCGTGCATGTAATTTGAATAACTATTTCAATAAATAAAAACTTTGGACATAGTTGGGTACATTTATCTATATATTGGGCCAATTATAGTGAGATAATGAATTTTATGTGTCATATTTGGATTTCTAGAATTAGGCCCATGTTACCAGACCATGATATTGGCCCATACGTGTTATGGAAATATAGACGATAATTGAGTACCTGTAGTAACAGGGAAAACGTATATACAAGACCTTAAGTATAAAGTACGGTTTAAATAGTGTCGGTGAAACATTGTCGGTGGCACAGTGTCGGTGGTTATTTAATAATTCTATTAGGAGACAAAGCCCGACATGATTTTATGTAAAGGAAGAATATGTGTGATCTCCGTTGTTTGTTATTGATCATGAACCTAATCCTTTAGCTGGATAAATACCCCATACTAGTCTCACGCGTTATCTACCTCAATTATATACACACTCTATTATTGCTTTCTTTTATTTTCCTCCCAGGAGCATAAAACACACACATATCTTCTTATTTTCTTCTTAATCTTCTTCTGATTTCGGGTTAATCATTAAGTTAGTAAGCAATATTAACTAGTTTATAACAATAATCATCTTCAAAGAATCAAGAATTCAAGGTTTTATTTGGTTCAAAGTGTTCATCTCGTTCTTTCAAATCCAAATTCGAATTTGTGCATTGTCACACCCCCAAAATATTTAATTTTGCGGAAACGGAAGGTGTGAACAATTAGATGAATCATAATCACACATTATAACAAACGACCTCTAAATGAGACGTTATTGAATTTTATTTATAAACGAAGCATTTCTTTACAA
The DNA here is from genome assembly GCA_034093135.1 of Erigeron breviscapus. Classification (NCBI taxonomy): domain Eukaryota; kingdom Viridiplantae; phylum Streptophyta; class Magnoliopsida; order Asterales; family Asteraceae; genus Erigeron; species Erigeron breviscapus. Next base: position 54,754,144 of record CM067171.1, on the reverse strand, counting down.
GGAAAGTAGATACGTTCATAGAACTTGAACAACTACTTCTAATACAAAGGAAATTAACTAATCAAAATGCCTCCGTTTCTCTAGTGTATGCATATGAGACTCCAAACCAAGCCTGCTCCGATACTGCCTTAATTTCCTGAGAATACAGTTTAAAAGACGTCAACATAAAGTTGGTGAGGTCATAGGTTTTACAACAATATAGTGTGGTGGATAATAAGCTTTTAGTGATACCCTCACCAGTATAATCCCAATGATATCCTTGATCGTTAATCCGAAATACTTATGGAAATACATTTCCATAATAGATAGTCATAATGTAAAGATAGATAGGTATTCTATCGTAATGAAAACTTAATTGGTATTCATACCATGAATATCCATAGGTAAACTGTTAATACAGAAACTTAACAGATAATTCACAAAATAACAATATATAGGTCGTTACTGCAACAGCAGAACTTTCTCAGATAATTCATATCATAACGGAGGTCCACCGTTACGTTAAGGCTTGTAGGGTAAATTTAAGGTCAGTCAATAACGGTCAAATAACGGGATTTAACGGGATTTAACGGTCATAACGGTCAAAAAAAGTCAAATAACGGGCTGACTTTTACCAAAAAGTATGACTTTTTTTTAAAAAAAAGGAAAAGAAAATGGATCTGTTTTGATATAAGATAAAAGAGGGGAGAAAAAATAGGTCAATAATATACAAGAATGATTGTACAAACCTGATATAGAAAATGTTCTTGTTATAAGCTTGAGATGGACTTTATTAAGTCTGGAGAATAAACATAAATTGAATCTTGATTTACAGATGCATAAAACAATCACCACACATAGAAAATGGCGGTTGTATCAATAGTAGAGAAAGTAGGGCAGAATGAGAGAGCATATATAGGCTGTGAAGTTTCATTTTTGACCTTCATATTTTGTATAGAGTAATCAAAGTCCCCATCATTTTATTTTCCATCAATACCCTTTAACTTTTAAAGTATTATTATTAAGACATAAAGTTTAACAATTGATTTGATTATTCAATTTAAAAATATATTACATATAATATAAAGAGTTATATATAAAGAGTTATGTATATATATAAGTTAAAACACACTAATTTCAATACCTAAATAATATAAAAGTTAAAATTTTTAGTCTTGTTATGGGTATTAACTTATTTTATTATGAAATATATTATATATATATATATAATTGTATTTCACATAAATATATATATTATATATATACAATATATATAGGTCTTTACTGCCATCACAGAACCTTAATATATATTTCACATCTTAACAATATATAGGTTTTCACTGCCATCACAGAACCTTAATATATATTTCACATCATAACAATATATAGGTTTTCACTGCCATCACAGAACCTTAATATATATTTCACATCATAACAATATATAGGTTTTCACTGCCATCACAGAACCTTATATATATTTCATATCATAACAATATACAGGTCTTTGTTGGAATTCCAGAACCTTGTATTTCACATAAGACGATATATATATATATAGGTCTTTACTGCCATCACAGAACCTTAATATATACTTCACATCTTAACAATATATAGGTTTTCACTGCCATCACAGAACCTTAATATATATTTCACATCATAACAATATATAGGTTTTCACTGCCATCACAGAACCTTAATATATATTTCACATCTTAACAATATATAGGTTTTCACTGCCATCACAGAACCTTAATATATATTTCACATCATAACAATATATAGGTTTTCACTGCCATCACAGAACCTTATATTTTATAGATCACATCATATAATATTTTCTCGAATCCGAGCATATTAAATCATAATAGAACATACCATGTCCTTGAATCCGAGATAGTAGTTTAACATATTTATTCTTCAGATTTAAACCCGTGTGTTCATATAGAACTTTGTTTCACGAAATTTTCCCAGAGTGTATCCATAAAAATGATATCCAATTTGTATATAACGTTTTCTCAAAATAAGTGCATCTCAGTATAAAACAATTTAGACAATGTATTCTCAGCCCAAAACGTAAAACAGTTAATAAGGGGCTATGAGTCTCACCTTAGCAGCAATGAAATGAGGTGATGAAAATGTAATGAGATGATGAGCAAGTCAATTAGCCAAATCGGGAGATCCTAAACACAATATGATTGATTTACTTTCTTGGTTCAAACCTAAATTTCTATAAGGTCATTTATTAATACGCTTGTCAACGTAACTGGTTTCGGGTTCTTTCAATAACCTTTGTAGTTTATTTTGAAATATTTATAATTGATACATGAGTTTATATATTGGAAATTTCTTTATAAATCATTTTTGAAATACCATAAATAAGCTAAGTAGTTAGCTTAATAACAAATACGTTTATTTGTAAAATGAAAGTATATTTGATATGATTGATTAATATCAATACAATATCCTTATGGAATGTATTCATGGATGAATACATTTGTATATATATATATGAAGAGATACTTTAAATAGCAAGAATTATAATTAATACAAAAATATGTATTAATTATAGATGAAAAGATACTTTGATAGTATGTATTATAATCAATACAAAAATGTATTAATTATAATTGGAAGAGATACCTTAAATGGTAGAGGTGAAACTAATACACTTCATGCCCGGATAATTATACGGAGGGATCAAGTAGGGCGGTAACAACGGGGGCAGGATCTTTAATTCGTTTAATCCAAACCTAGTCCGGCTACAACCCATTAACACCCCCAACTATATAACAAAAGGCCTGCGATCACGAAGTGCTTTCGTTTAAAGCTTATCAAGGATATATTCTATCCAAAAACCAACAAATCGATAATACTAAAACAATTCACAGATGGTGAATAGAAATTATATAAATATTCATTTGATTATACTTCATTGGAAGTATAAAAGGAGATTCATTAAAGTATAAAGCTCATGCATTTTTATAAAAGTACCAACAATTTATTATGCGTATAAAAGACATATTTAACGTATTTAAATGCAAGTATGTATTAAATGAGTATATAAATAAGTTGACAAGCATTTCAATAGATAACATATAGTTCTAAAATCATAGAGCAAAGTATAGTAAGGTTTTATAAAAACACTTACAAGTTCGGAGAATTAAAAATTCTATGATCAAAGTAACGATATAGGAATGAGCTCCGAAGAAGATCTTGAGAGAATCGACTATAACTTGGACTTGTTTACTTGAAGAATATGAATAAATCCTAACTCCATTTGGCCATTATAACTAGGCTTTGATAAGTTCTTGAAAGAATTCCCGATAACAACGTCGTGTTTACAATTTCGAAACCAACGAATTCAAAACAACTTTGGTTGAATCGAAAGCTTGGGATGATGAAAGGTTGTGAGAGATATGCTTGAACTTGAACAAGTATTGATCTTGGAATGATAGAGATTCAAGAGAAAGAAGTTTGATGTTGTGAATTAGCAAATTGGAATGAAAACATAAGGCTTGTATTTATAGTGAATAAGTTTAACTAGTTAGTTGAAATACATGGTGAGAAAAGGGGTGATGTGTTCAATTTGCCATGGTTAACAAATATCTAGTTATATAGTTTATATAATTTGTGTAAGTATATAAAATATATACTAGCTTTTTATAAACTTAATACTAGATTATATAAAAGATTACTAGTAGAAATGGTGGTGGATTTATAACCATGCAAAGTCTAAGAGTTTATTAGCTAAATATAATTAATTAAAACCCGATTTTTCGAGTGTGTTATTTTATGAATTAAAAATCATAATCGAGTGTAGAAATACTAGAAATTATGTTTCCCTAAGTCCTACGTTCATACGAGAAAGACTCACGCGAAAAATGAACGTTTTACGATTTCTCATGAATTTTGAACTTTTTATTTTCTATTTGCTCATCATCAAGGTTTTTAAACTTTTCAAGATAGTTCATTAGTAGTTTGATTAATCACATAATCAATAAGAAAGCTTAACACATACTCATATACTTAATCATGCCCTAACTTTAGCTCGGAAAGTCATTAATCGGTAATGTATATTCTAATTGTACAAAATTTGGTTTAACTAATTGAATGGAAAATTGACGGTTGTCACAGTATCTACCCGTTAAATGAAATTTCGTCCCGAAATTTAGATTGTATCTCCTGGTAAAAGATTCAAATATTTGTACTATTTCAAAAGTAGTGTCCTTATCAGAACGACTCAGATAGTTATTCATGTAGTGTCTCTAATGATTCAAAAAGTTTATTCACGTAGTGTCTCTATAATAGCATGCTTCAAGTATTATTCACATAGTGTCTTTATACTACAATGATTCAATGGTTCAGACAAATAGATGTTTTGTAACCACAATATCTTAAAAGATACATGTTCTGTAATCATAGAACATTAATTGTTATTGTTCTGTATTCTTAGAACATAAATAGTAATCCGTTCTGTATTCTCAGAACATAAATAGTAATCCGTTCTGTTTTAAATAGTTAGGTAAACTGTCATCACAGTACCTCAACTATAAAACTATATAGGTCCACGGCCATCACCGAACCTTAATAAAATGTATAGATTAACGGCAATCACCGAATCTTTAATAATAATTGTATAGGTCCACGGTCATCACCGAACCTTAATATAATAATGCGTAGGTCCACGGCCATCACCGAACCTTTATATATAATAAAATGCATAGGTCCACGGCCATCACCGAACCTTTATATATAATAGAAATGCATAGGTCCACGGCCATCACCGAACCTAAATGCATATACCTTTAACCATAATAACAAATGTATATACGTTCAGTGATGATCGTACCTCCAATATACTATTGATGCTTATATATAGGGTGTACCATTGGCTAACCCACCACATCAATGGTATTTTGATGGCATATCATCCTTAAGTATATACACTTTCAATTAAATCAATAATTTATAGCTCAGAAAGCATTTAAGTTTATAACAAGTAATTTCTGTAAATTTTATCATAGTATACATTGTATCAGTCTTTTATGAACTACATTTCATTGACTTTATCATTTTAACATTTCAATTCATACCATAAATCATAGTTACTATCATGTACTTGATACCACGTATATTAGAATTCATATACACATTAAAAATTTGGCGTAACCATTTTTGTTGCCAAATCTTTGACCATCAAAAATCCTTCTATCAGATATTTCTACAAAGTATTTAACGTCTAAGGCACTTAATGGCATAACCCTTAGATATGAAATTTACATTACTAAATGAATCCAGATTTTAAGGACGCGTACCCATATTGAAGTTAGGGTCATGATGGTTGCTTCCATCGGTTATCATTAATACTCCCTTGTGCATTTGATCAGTATCTTGAATTGTTAATGTTGGGCAATCCCTTCTAAAATGCCCGCCTATTCCACATTTAAAGCAATTTCCGGGGGCTCCAATAGTTTCTAACGGGGTAGGGTTTCTACACATTTCTGCTCGATGTCCAGGTTGTTGACATCTTATGCAAACTTTGTTACAACGACCATGGTGATATCGATTGCATTGCTTGCAATAAGGTAAGAATCCAACATAACCCTTCTGGTTATTTGGTGCATAAGATTTCTTCATATCTTGCATTTGATATGGCCGACGTATTAGGCCCCTTTCTTGGTTGTTATCCCATTTTCTCTTGTTGTCATGGTTCCTTACTTCAATGCTCCTTGCCGCCATTTCATGACGAATTACTTGACCTATGAGTTCGTGTGATAGACGTATAGCACTTTGAATTGTGACAGGTTTTGAAGCGGTTACAAGACCTTGTATCGAAGGTGGAAGTCCCCAAATGTACCTTTCGATTCGTTTGTTTTCTGAGGTGACCATTGTTGGACATAATACAGATAGCTCATGAAAACGGTTGGTGTAAGTAGCAATGTTTGTTCCCTCCACTGATAAGTGCCAGAATTCTTCTTCTAATCTTTGTATTTCATTCCTTGGACAATACTCGTCATTCATCATTTGTTTCAACTCAACCCATGATGTTTCGTAGGCTGCATCGATTCCTATAGAGTTTGCGTAGGCGTTCCACCATGTGAGAGCACCATTCAAAAGGGTACCAGTGGCAAATTTAACTCGACTATCTTCAGTACAGTCACTTAAGCAAAATACTGATTCCATTTTCTCAATCCAATGAAGTAGGCCTACTGTAACACCCCAACATGGCGGAATCATGGGGTATCACTTAGAAATAGCACAGCACGACATGGGAATTATGTAGAGTCAACTATATGAAAACATAAGATCGAAACGATCTATAAACTCGTACAAACTTATACATTCATCAACATTCATCAAATACACATTCAATCAATAATAAAAGGAAGTTCAAATCGATAATAGTTGATTCTAAAAGTAACCCATTAAAGGGAGAATAAGGATCACGGATCCAGAAGTCCAAAGCTAGTCCAATTCTAACAAGCAAGCAATGCAATTATCCATTTTGCCTCTGATTAACTTGATTACCTGAAAAGTGTACTAAAGAGCGTCAACATAAAGTTGGTGAGTTCGTAGGGACATTTAACAAGGAATAAACGTATCGGGAATACAACCGTTAACGATATACGGGGATTAGAATACCTAATCACATCAAGAAAACCCTAAAAGGGTATACGTTAGCACAACATCAACACTTAACACGATTCAACAATTCCGGCACGACTTACATGTCTTCCAAAGGCGTGATCATTACAGCATGACTTACATATATTCCAAATGCATGTACAACATGACTTATGTGTCTTTCAACAGCATGTATAACGGCATGACTTACATATATTTCAAAGGCATGATCACAACGTTTACGTTTCATACAATACAACGTTTAACAACAACGATTCCATATACGATTAACAACGTTTAACAAGCACGTTCTACAAATACGAGGGGGGGGGGGGGGGGGGGGGGGGGGGGGGGGGGGGGGGGGGGGGGGGGGGGGGGGGGGGGGGGGGGGGGGGGGGGGGGGGGGGGGGGTTCCATATAACGATTAACAACGTTCAACAAGCACGTTTAACAAACACGTATATGTACACTTTTCAGCCCGAATCTCAATTGAGTAGGGAGGGTTTACGAAACTCACCTGAAATGCCTGTTAAACAGTAGGAGGTATGTAACAGTCTGAAATGTATCCGAATATCCCAAACGTTTTAGCCTTCGGTAAAGGAAACTGTATAGAATAATCCATTTTTATAGAATTATCAGTTTAGTAAGCAACTGATGGGCGAAGGACTAAAACTGTAAACAGTTTAACGGTTAGGACCAAAACTGTCAGAAAATCTAACGGTTTAGGACTGAAACTGTCAGAAACTTTAACGGTGTTAACGGTCGTCAGAAAATGGACTTGTTTTGTAATAGATTTAACGCTCGTCAGAAATTTGATTTGTTTTGTAATAGATTTTATAACGATCGTTAATGGCGGTTAAGTATATACTTGATTTGTATAAATCCTTTATACACACATATATTACACGCATTCCTAACTACCGTGGTAGTGCTATTAGAACTCCTACCATTGATCACTCCTTCAATCTGAAAAGTAATCATCTCAAAAGCATCGAGGAGCAGCAATTTGATGGTAAAAGGAAATGGGATCCATATCAACACTTGGAGAGGTTCGAAAAGTTGGCACGGCTTTATCAATATGGTCAAGGTCAAATGAATGTCGTGAAACTTGAGACCTTTCCCATGTCCATCACCGGAGACGCTCTAGATTGGTTTAATGATCTTCCCGAGAATTCTATTACTACTTGGGACCAACTGAAGCAAGCTTTCTTAGGTGAGTTTTACTCGCTTAGAACTCAAAGAAGGTTGGAAAATTTGATTAGGTCCTTTGTGCAAGATGTTGATGAGGATGTTGTAGATGCATGGATCTGTTTCAAGGAAATGTTAAGGAATTGCCCGGGCCATGATTTGACCAAGGAGAAATATGTTGAGTTGTTCTTTGATGGTTTGGATAAGAAGTCTAAGAGAGAGTTGGGTTATGCCTTCGGTGGAAGATTCAATAAAATTACACCCAATGAAGGTTTTGAAATTTTGGAATCCATGGCAAAGGATAACGCAACCATGGATGATGAAAGGTTCTTGAAGAATGAGAGAAGGATGAATAAAGGTACTAAGGAAGGTAGAGTTGCAAAGGCTGAGACTAGTAATGACTCTGGGGTGATTGGAGAGATTCAGGCGCTATCTTCGCGCATGGATAAAGGTTTTGCATCTCAAGAGGCTAGGTTTGGAGCTCTTGAAAAGGATGTTAAGGTTATAGCGGATGGTTGTGACCATTGTGGTGACATGCATTATTCTGAGGATTGTCCCAATCGGGGGCCCGAGAATGTCAACTATATTCAGAATCAACCACAAGGAAACTTCCAGCGCAGCACCGGTTTCCAAAACCGGCCCTCAGGTAACACTTCTTACAACTCTTCTTTTCCTACTAATAATACTCGTTTTTCAGGTAACAGGTGGCAAGGGAACAATTATCAAAATCAGCCACAACAGGAGACTCAGCAAGGCCAAGGATCAGGTTCTTCCTCTTCTACTGATGATCCTAATGCCGAGTTGAGAGAGATAATGAAGCAGTTGGTTAGTAATCAGAAGGAAACCAATACTAATATTCAGATGATTAGAGATGACACTAAGGCATTGAGTGAGAGGTTGGATAGAATTGATGGTAAAGTGGAGATCAATATGAAGAATCAATGTGTTAACTTTAAGGATCTCGAGAGTAGGATGGCTGCCCTTTCTAGGCCTCCAGGTACTTTACCTAGCAATACTCAGCAGAATCCCAGGCCTCAGTTCAGTCAGGGGCAGAATCAAGGTCCTAATAATGGACAGAAGTACACTCCACCTCCAGTTCGTCAGGAGCAAGCCAAGGCTATTACCACTCGTACAGGTAGATCTTATGACCCTCCTACTATGCCTAATGTTGTTGTGTCAGATGTGCAGGATTCAGGTAATGATGATGCTGATGTTGATGAGGAGATTGAGATGGAGGATAATCCGACCGTGAAGACTCCGGTCACACCTCAAAAACCGGCTGTGGAACCCGATGTTAAGCCATATAAGCCAAAGATTCCATTTCCACAGCGGTTCAAGAAAGCAAAGTTGAAGGAGCAGTATGACAAGTTTGTGAACATGATCAGGAATGTTCACATTAATGTTCCTTTAGTTGATTTGATTCAGGGGATGCCGAATTATGCCAAGTTCATTAAGGAGCTTGTGACTGATAAAGGAAAGATGGATGAGGTGAAAGCTACTTATCTTAATGCCGAGTGTTCTGCTATCTTGCAGAACCGCATTCCACCTAAGCTTGAAGATCCAGGGAGTTTCCTTATTACTTGTTCTATTCGTACCCTTACTTGTAAGGCACTTGCTGATTTAGGTGCTAGCATTAATTTGATGCCTTACTCGGTTTGGAGTAAGTTGGCTTTGGGAGTCCTTAGACCTACCCGCATGAGTATTAGACTAGCTGAACATTCCTTTCAGTATCCCATTGGGATTGCTGAAAACATGACTATCCGGGTAGGCCATATTGTGTTTCTAGTTGACTTCGTTATCCTCGAGATGGAGGAAGATACGAAGGTTCCCCTTATTCTTGGACGACCATTCCTTAATACCGCGGATGCCATCATCCGTGTGAAAGATAAGGAAATTTCTTTGGGTGTGGGTACTGATAGAATTGTTTTTAATGTTGAAAGGTCTATTAAGCATTCTTACTCTACTAATGAGTCTTGTTTCAGGATTGACGTTATTGATGATGCTTTAGACCGAGAGTTTCAGGAACTAATGGAGACCGATATTGGAAATGAGGAGATCACTTGCTTAGGATCTGGAGATATTGATGATGAGGATTTGTTTGCAGAGGTTATGGAGCTTAGCTTGGATGAGACACCTCCTGAGGATGAGAGTTTTGAGGAGGTTGTTGCTGATGGAAGTTCGAGGGTACCGAATTCTGTTGATGTACCACCCACTGATTTGGAGCTTAAGCCATTACCTACCCATTTGGAGTATGCTTATTTGTCAGGTGAATCTTCTTTACCCGTGATTATCTCGTCCTCACTCTCGAGTGACGAGAAGGATTGTCTTTTGTCTGTGCTTCGAGCCCATAAGCGGGCTTTTGCTTGGAAGACCACCGATATTCCAGGTATTAGTCCTAACTTTTGCCAGCATAAAATAGATTTTGTTGATGATGTTAAGCCCGTTGTCCAGAGACAAAGGAGGCTAAATCCTAACATGAAAGAAGTTGTTAAGAAAGAGGTCATTAAGTTGTTAGATGCAGGGATCATTTTCCCTATTGCTGATAGTTCTTGGGTAAGTCCAGTCCACTGTGTGCCCAAAAAGGGGGGCATGACAGTTGTTGAAAATGAGAATAAGGAACTCTTGGCCACTAGGACTATAACGGGTTGGCGGGTTTGTATTGATTACCGTAAGCTTAATGATGCCACCCGTAAGGATCACTTTCCCCTTCCTTTTATTGATCAGATGTTAGAGAGACTTGCAGGTAATGAGTATTTTTGTTTCTTGGACGGTTTCTCCGGGTACTTCCAAATACCCATTGATCCCAAGGACCAAGAAAAGACCACCTTCACATGCCCATTTGGTACTTTTGCTTATCGGTGAATGCCGTTTGGTTTGTGTAATGCCCCAGGCACCTTTCAAAGGTGCATGATAGTTGTTGAAAATGAGAATAAGGAACTCTTGGCCACTAGGACTATAACGGGTTGGCGGGTTTGTATTGATTACCGTAAGCTTAATGATGCCACCCGTAAGGATCACTTTCCCCTTCCTTTTATTGATCAGATGTTAGAGAGACTTGCAGGTAATGAGTATTTTTGTTTCTTGGACGGGTTCTCCGGGTACTTCCAAATACCCATTGATCCCAAGGACCAAGAAAAGACCACCTTCACATGCCCATTTGGTACTTTTGCTTATCGGTGAATGCCGTTTGGTTTGTGTAATGCCCCTGGCACCTTTCAAAGGTGCATGATAGCTATTTTCCAGGACATGCTTGAAACCTCCATGGAGGTCTTCATGGATGATTTCTCGGTTTTTGGGGACTCTTTTCATGCTTGCTTGCATAATTTGGAAAGGATGTTAGATCGGTGTGAGAGGGTACACCTTGTTTTGAATTGGGAAAAGTGTCATTTCATGGTGACCGAGGGAATTGTTTTAGGGCATAAAGTGTCTAAGGCCGGGATTGAGGTAGATAGGGCTAAGATAGATGTTATAGCCAAATTACCCCCGCCTTCCAATGTGAAAGGGGTAAGGAGTTTTCTTGGACATGCCGGATTTTACCGCCGTTTTATTAAAGATTTTTCTAAGATTACTCGTCCGATGACCCACTTGTTGGAGAAGGACGTCCCTTTTGTATTTGATGATGCTTGTTTAAGTGCTTTTCAGGTTTTAAAGGAGAAGTTGACTAATTCTCCTATCATGGTTGGACCGGATTGGGAATTGCCATTTGAGTTGATGTGCGATGCAAGTGACTATGTTGTGGGAGCCGTGCTTGGGCAAAGGGTTGATAAGCATTTCAAGCCAATTTACTTTGCTAGTAAGACCTTGAACCCCGCTCAGCAAAACTACACCACTACTGAGAAGGAGTTGCTTGCCGTGGTCTTTGCCTTTGATAAGTTTAGATCCTATTTGGTGTTGAGTAAGACCATTGTTTTCACGGACCATTCAGCCCTGAAGTACTTGTTCTCGAAGCAAGATGCTAAACCTAGGCTTATCCGATGGATTTTGTTGTTACAAGAGTTTGATATAGAGATTAAGGATAAGAAAGGTGCTGAAAACTTGGCGGCCGACCACTTGAGTCGTTTGGAAGACCCGAACCGAGAGGAACTTCGAGATGGGGAGATTAATGACCACTTCCCCGATGAATCTTTAATGTTTATTTCTAACTCTGATGAAATTCCTTGGTTTGCAGATATTGCCAATTATTTGGTTGCAGGTGAGATCCCGAATGATTTCACGTCCCAGCAAAAGAAGAAGCTCATATCGGATGCTAAGCACTATTTTTGGGATAATCCATACTTGTTTCGTGTTTGTGCAGATGGTATGGTGAGGAGATGTGTAGCTGGAGCTGAGACTCGGGAGATTCTTGATGCTTGTCACTATGGACCAACTGGAGGTCATTACGGTCCTTCAGTTACTGGTAAGAAAGTGTTTGATGCAGGTTTCTATTGGCCTACAATTTTCAAGGAGGCTCAAACTCTGGTAGAGACTTGTGACATTTGTCAAAGACAAGGGAGCATCACTAAGCGGGACGAGATGCCTCAACAGAGCATTCAGGTATGTGAGGTATTTGATATTTGGGGTATAGACTTCATGGGACCATTCCCACCATCTAATAAGCTTCAATATATTCTTGTCGCCGTTGACTACGTGTCTAAATGGGCCGAAGCCAAGGCTTTTCCCACGAATGATGCGAGGGTAGTCATTGATTTCCTTAAACAGTTGTTCTGTAGATTTGGTTGTCCTAGAGCCTTGATTAGTGACCGAGGAACCCACTTTGCAAATCACCAATTAGCTAAGGTCATGAAGCGGTATGGTGTTGTTCATCATTTTTCTACCTCATATCACCCACAGACTAGTGGTCAAGTGGAAAACACCAATAGGGCTTTGAAAAGAATCTTAGAGAAAACAGTTGGGGATAACCCCAAGGTTTGGTCAAAAAAGTTAGATGACACCTTGTGGGCGTTTAGGACGGCTTTTAAGACGCCGATTGGCACCACGCCATACCGGTTGCTCTATGGTAAGACTTGTCATCTTCCTATTGAGAAAGAGCATAAGGCATATTGGGTGTTGAGGAATTTGAATTTGGATATGATGGAAGCTAGTGAACTTAGAATGTTGCAGCTTCATGAGCTTGATGAGCTTAGGCTAGGAGCTTATGAAAATTCTAGGCTTTACAAGGAAAGGACCAAAGTTTGGCATGACAAAAGGATCCGTAGGAAGGAGTTTAAGGTTGGAGCTAAAGTTTTGTTATTCTTGTCTAAGTTTAAGATCAAACAACCAAAATTAACTTCTAGGTGGATTGGACCTTTTGTGATTAAGCATGTTTATCCGTCGGGTTATGTGGAGTTGTTTAAGCGTAATGGTGACGGTTCATTCATTGTCAATGGTCATAGGCTTAAGTTGTATTTGGAAGAAGAGCAGGTTGAGGGGATAATCGAGGAGATCCCCATTTTTGAATTAGAAACTTGAAAGTTGGTCGAGTCTAGCTAAAGACTCGTTAATAACTTAAGCGCTTCTCGGGAGGCAACCCGTGTTATTTTATCGCATTTTATTTTCTTTTTATTAGTTAGATTTGATTTTGTTTTGTCAAGAACGTGCAGGTTTAGATTTGGTGTGAAGCGGATTGAGGTAAGTTGTTTTTAGTTTGCCATACAAAAATTTTTTAAGGCAAAATGAGGGAATTCGGAACAGTGAATCCCCACTGCGCCGCAGTGGGGATGTAACTTGGTCACTGCGCCGCAGTGGTCTCGGTGTGTCACTGCGCCGCAGTGGTGTTGTGTGTTGTCACTGCGCCGCAGTGGTGTTGTGTATTGCCACTGCGCCGCAGTGGTGTTGTGTGTTGCCTCACTGCGCCGCAGTGGGGATGTAACTTGTCACTGCGCCGCAGTGGGGATGTAACTTGGTCACTGCGCCGCAGCCAAAATGTCCTGTCCATCGGGAGCAAAATAGCCCCACTGCGTCGCAGTGGGTGTGTGTTGGTCACTGCGCCGCAGTGGGGTACTTGCACTGCGCCGCAGTGGTGTTGTGTGTTGGTCACTGCGCCGCAGTGGGAACTTGTCACTGCGCCGCAGTGGTGTTGTGTGTTGGTCACTGCGCCGCAGTGGTCTTGCACTGCGCCGCAGTGGTGTTGTGTGTTGGTCACTGCGCCGCAGTGGGCACCTGATGTTTATTACTTCACTGCGCCGCAGTGAGGACCACCTAGTCCCACTGCGCCGCAGTGGGTAATCTTACTGCGCCGCAGTGGTGTTGTGTGTTGGTCACTGCGCCGCAGTGGGCTACCTGACCTGCACGTGTTACTTGCACTGCGCCGCAGTGGTGTTGTGTGTTGCCCACTGCGCCGCAGTGGTGTTGTGTGTTGTCACTGCGCCGCAGTGGTGTTGTGTGTTGTCACTGCGCCGCAGTGGTGTTGTGTGTTGTCACTGCGCCGCAGTGGTGTTGTGTGTTGTCACTGCGCCGCAGTGGTGTTGTGTGTTGTCACTGCGCCGCAGTGGTGTTGTGTGTTGTCACTGCGCCGCAGTGGTGTTGTGTATTGCACTGCGCCGCAGTGGTGTTGTGTGTTGGCCTCACTGCGCCGCAGTGAGGGATTAACTTGTCACTGCGCCGCAGTGGTGTTGTGTGTTGCCCACTGCGCCGCAGTGGTGTTGTGTGTTGTCACTGCGCCGCAGTGGTGTTGTGTGTTGTCACTGCGCCGCAGTGGTGTTGTGTGTTGTCACTGCGCCGCAGTGGTGTTGTGTGTTGTCACTGCGCCGCAGTGGTGTTGTGTATTGCCACTGCGCCGCAGTGGTGTTGTGTGTTGGCCTCACTGCGCCGCAGTGAGGGAAACTTGCACTGCGCCGCATTTTTTTAGGCCACTGCGCCGCAGTGGTGTTGTGTGTTGGTCACTGCGCCGCAGTGGCTGCACCTGACCTGCACGTGTTTATTACCTCACTGCGCCGCAGTGAGGACCACCTAGTCCCACTGCGCCGCAGTGGGAATCTTCTGACCCGCAGTTGAGTTTGATGTTGAATGAGGTTCAAGTCTTGCATTCTTATTTCTCATGTTTTATTTGCCTTATGTTTTTTAATGCAGACTGCTACTACTGATAAAAGGAAGCAATCTGAGGTTGGCCAATCTAGTGAGGCCGCTAACGTGCCTCATAAAGCATCTAGGCGACAAGAGGAAGTGCCGCTTCACTTTGTGGGAGAGTTGAATGAAAGACACGCTTGGTTGCAATTTGATGGTATTAGGCAACCTCACAAGAACAACTTCTTGAACAAACTGTATAAGCTTCAAAAGCATCCCGTTTGCCCTCCTAAGTATTTCACTCATACTCAGGCTCAATACTTTGAGGTGCAAGCAGATATTCGTCAGTGGTATTCTATGGGGATGAGAGTTGGTAATAGGGTGGTCAATTGCGAAATTTGGGATAGAGTGTTTCTTAACAGGGAACCAGTTTACCGGGAATTGTGTTTGGAGTTTTATTCGACCTTGAGATTGACTAAGGAATTACACAAGGTCAAAGACATTTTTGAGGAAAGGATTGTTATGTTCTACTGTGGGGGAGAGCAGAGGAAGTTATCCATAGCAGAGTTTGGTCATTACGTAGGTATGTATTCTAGGCAAGAGTTGGATAACCCGGATTGGAGAAATCTTTTGAGGCAAGGATTTTATGTTAAGGCAGATTTGGGTGATGGTGAGTCCATTCCTCAGTTTTGGACTCGGATTTCTGGGGGAGAGGCTTGGCCCACTGGGGGTTATGGTAGTGTCTCTAAAATCAAAAGTGTTAAGTTACGGTTGCTCCACAGGATATTAGTGACGTCTTTTGTTCAAAGGTCTACTCATTGGGATAAGGCTTACCAGTTAGATTTGTGGTTGATGAAGCTGTTTTCTGAGGGTTCTCCAAGAAAGTTTGCATTGCCTCCGATGGTACTATTAGAGCGTATGTGTAATCATACCGATTCTGAGCTTGTTTTGGGTCAGTTCATCACCCGGATTTATAAAAGGATGGGGGTGTTCGATTCGGATGACTGCCAGACGTATCTGTCTCAGGCCGTGTATCAAGTGGATCTAACCTCTAAGGAGTTGATCAGGGCAAAGATAGTGAAAAAGAAGCAGGGGAATGTGCCAGAGAGACTGTTGGATGATGAGGGGGTTGTTGAGTCACCACCGCCGGATGTAGAGGAGGATGATGTTGAGATGGAGGATGCTCCTCAGGAGCCACAGAGGAGGCGTGGCCGTAGTGGCTTTGATTTGACTGAGTTGGGATCCACAGTTCAGAGGATATTTGAGGATCAGCAGGAGAGCCGCCGGGCATTTGAGGCTTATCAGAGGCGGATGCATCAGGACATGACATGGGTTGGTTCGCAGCAGGCCTACACGAACTATACCTTGGACTATTATCAGCCTATGTGGAATGCACAATATCATGGGAACGAGTTTTTTAGACCCAACCCGGTTCCTGAGTTTAGACCACCACCTATTCATGTCCCCGCTTATCGCCAGGGTGGTCAGTCTTTCTTTCCTATGACTGCCCCGGGGAACATGTCACCACGGCCCCATGATTTGGGAGGATCTCCTCGTGGGCCAGTGCAGTTTGGCACTTTTCAGGGTGGACATGATGCTGGTAGATCCGGTGGTTTTGCTAGTGGACATGATGCAGGTGGTTCATCTTCTTTTGCTCCTGGTTTTGTTGCAGGTTCTAGTTCTGGTTTTGCTAGTGGACATGCAGGTGGAGATGATGGAGGCTCTGGTTCAGGTCAAGAAGGGGAGCGCAACTGGGTTACTGACCTTTTTGGTCCACCCGGTTTCCCATATGGTTATCATGGAAAGCTTCAGTGAGATGATGATGATTCCCATCCGTTCCTGTGGGATGGAATCACATGGTGATTGATTATGATTAATGATTTGGATGACTGTACTTTACTTATTTATTTTTTCCTTTTGGTTTTTATATTTTCTGCATGAAAACATTAGATACTATGATTTGCTTGGGAATGTGGTTTTGTTTGTTGATGCAATCGATACAGGTTTTATACATTTGATGGCCATTGTGCAACCCAAGTGTGGGGGGGAAACCCGTTGGATTCTCTTCTCATCTATATTCTGTGGCATCAAATTGTTGATTGTGTGGCGGTGTGCATATGCTGGCAGTAAGTTCAGCGAAATATTTTTCATTGCTATGTTTGATGCACACAACTCTCGCACCTTCCGTTTTGGTACAAGTTGTTTCTCCCGCCAAGCAAAATGTTCTTCCTTTTTAGGAAGCGCAATTTGTGACGCGGGGTCGACTAACTTGTCTCAAAAGGGAATGTGTCCTTATTCCGGTATGTGCCTCATTTTTCTATCTATGTTGCTTACCCCTATTTACTTTTGTTTGACCGAATATGGACATTGAGGGCATTGTCCATCTTAAGTGTGGGGGGGTGGCAAATAGGTTTAAGCTACTGGGTATATCACTTTTGTTGTGTTGCCATTGAGATTTCTACCGGTTTTTTAGATGTGTCCCTCTCATAGGCCTTCGGATTTTATCCGAGGGTAGGAGCCTCCATTTGGTTTCCATTTCGAGCTCTTCACTGTGATGTGCATGTTTGAAATTGGTGTTTTCGATTTGGTGGGATGATAGAAGTTGATATAATTTCAAAACTTGAGTTGAGCTTGTCTTTGTGGTAAATTGCTATTGTCACTTAATTTATGATAACTTAATAAGCAATTTCACTACAAAATTTTTCCTTGGCAAAAATTTTAATCGGCGAAATGTGTTCTGAACGGTTATTTGGCTAGTCCTTCGGGATTGATAATATTACTTGCATACTCAAATATATCCAAAACACCCAATTGTGAGATTTCATCATTTCATATATAGTTGTGTCAGGTGACGGTTTTGGTTTGATTGCCTAGAAAATACGTCCCTCTCTTAGGCTCTTGGATTTATTCGGGAGTAAGGGTTTCCATTTGGTTTTCCATTTCGATGCCCTGCACTAAGATGTGCGTGTTTGAGGTTAATCCATTCCATTTCTGGGTTCTTCTCTCGATATGAGTGTGCCGGTGGTGTGTTGATTCTAGAACTTGGCCTGGTGATCGTGACGAGTACATCGGATGATGAATTGGCATTTAGGTTTGACCCATACTTTTCTTTCTTTCTTTCTTTTCACTTTTCTTTTGTATATTCATACCTCTACTTTACATACCCTTATACATACACTTGCATATACATACATTCTTCCTTTCTTTGAATACCTTAGTTGCACTCATCCTTAGTGCAATTATACACTTATACATCCCTTTAACTTAGCCTTTACCTTTGTATAAATCAACTCATATATGTAAAATTTACCTAATTATACCTTACTATACCGATAGTCTAATCTGGGGGGCCATTAATTGTCATTGGTTTGTTTGGATGGTTTGGGAGAGCTTCAGTGGATTGTCTAGTGGAATATTCTTGTCTATGAGAATACGTCAATTGGTCAAGTTATTGAGGATTATCTTGGATTGTTCAATGGAAGTAAGTGTTATAGACATGTTCATCATTGTAAGAGGGTGCCTACTAGTAGAGTAAAAGTGGTTCAAAAATAAAGAAAAAAGTGAAAAATTGAAAAACAGAAAAATATATTAAAAAAATGAAAAAAAAAGAAGAAAAAAAGAACTTGGGCTACTAGTGGGTACTTCTCATTTTTATATGTCTAAAGTTTTGTTGTATCATTAAGAATGGAAGACTTGGTTGATTTTAAGTTGTTTGAAGTTGATACACCACAATGGTGTCGGGTTTACTTGGTTACTTTTGAGGTGTCTTAGCGGGATAACATCTTATGGGTTGGTGGATTGTTGGCAATCAATGGTACGGATTATGATTAGACTATTTTGTACATATTTCATACATACCCTATACTTTTGATTGTTTCCTTTCATTTCTAACCTACACTCCCATACTCCATTGTAAATATCCATTATATATACCTTAGCCTAACTATACAACCGTCCTATATGCCTATTTTGATGATGTACTTGGTGCTTACGCCACGTCGGTGGAGCTATGATCCTAGTTCAAGCCTATGGTAAAAGAGTATACATCACGACCGGGCTATGAGTGATTCTTCATATATATTCAACCCCAAAAGTAAGTTCGTTGGAGTAGAATGATATTGATAGGTTCATTTGTTTCACTTGTGCTTAGTTGTGTTATCATGGCTTGCGGATTGTTCAGGTATTGTCAAACATTTCGGGTTTTCATTTAAGATTAAAACTGCTTCACCCAATTTTTTGTCATTGACATGCTTGGTGTGGCTTCTTTTTGATACTCGTAATTTGTTTCTATAGCTTCATTGCCAAGGAATACTTTTACTTTAATTCCGGATTTGCTTGAGGACAAGCAATGCTCAAGTGTGGGGGGATTTGATGTGACTAATTTATACATATCGCCCACATCATTATTGGCCATTTTCTTAAATGTTTTAAGTCAATTTTGTGTGCATTTGGCGCGTTTATGGTGTTTGTTAGTGTTTTCAGGCTCTTAGCAGGTTACGCGCTCATTTGGTGCATTTTCGGTTGATTTTTGGCCAAGAAGTTGATTCGTGAGATCGAGAGTTGTTTAATTGGAGAAGATAGAAAATTTTGGCAAGTTTACAAGTTGAAGAAAGTTGTGCATGGACCAGAAAGTCTAGACTGCGCCGCAGTGGGAGCCATCAATGCCCATTGCGCCGCAGTCATCTATGTTCTATTGAACACGCTGGTCAGCATATTGGAACTGCGCCGCAGTGGGAGCCATCAATGCCCATTGCGCCGCAGTCATCTATGTTCTATTGAACACGCTGGTCAGCATATTGGAACTGCGCCGCAGTAGGGGAGCATCACCAGCCACTGCGCCACAGTGGGACGACGGGGCTGAAGGGTTTGGAGACTTTTTGCATCAGATTTTCCAAGGGGTATAAATAGAAAACATAACCCTATTTCCCAGCTTATCCAAATTCTTTCTAAGAGCTGCTCTACAAGGGATTCCTTCAAGATCAAGGCTAGATTTTTCCTCTGATTCATTGAAGATTCATTGAAGATTTTTCCTCCGATTCATTGAAGATTCACCAACTTCAATACATAACGGCCGTAATATATGCGACGGCCGTTACACTTTGAACTAGCACCCTAACGCCCGTCATCTATGTGACGGCCGTTACACCTTCCAGACTCCGCTTTCTTCATCTTTCACTTGGTTTCAACCGAATCTTTCTCCCGAGTTTTCCATAAGTCATCAAAATCGACCAATTCATCCGCATAATCATTTTTCAACCTGAAAACACTTAACATACCTCAAAGCATCGAAAGTTGGAGATAAAACTATATAAATGACGAATAAATGGTCCTAAATTCACGTGGGAAATGGTATAAAATATGACACATCAATAAGCAATTATCACTAGTTCATGGTATGATAGTGAATATCATTTTAATAAAAGGAGTCATTTTGTCAACGTGTTTTATAACGGTTGGTGGTACCACGTTATCTTCACATAGGCACAATTGTTAATTCGATAGTCAAACAAACTAATTGTTGGTAAGGTTGTCTAGGCATTGGTGGTACCGGCTTGGGTAATTAAACTAGCAACTTAGGTGATTGGGTAATTTGCTCACGGTTGGTGGTACCACGTGAGCACCTTAATCCTTTTACGATTATCTTTTCAACTCAATGATTTTGGTCTTAATTGAATGCAATCATGTTTGAAGTCTAGCGAATTCAAGGTGGATGATCTTTATTAATATTGTCTGAAGCTTTTCTTTACTTTTATGCGTTCTGTCTTTTAAATTTACTTTAATTTAATTGTCAAAGTGAGATTTAAAGCAACACCTTGTTTTCCAAACCATTTTACTAAACAACTAGTTCAAACCAATCCCCGAGAACGAACACGGACTTATCTCTTAACTATATTGCATACGAACGGGTCCACTGCCCGATAGTGTGTAGTAGTGAGTTTTTAGGTATTTCTAGTTTATAATTTTTAAACTCGATTTAGCACATCACTCTTCATTTCATTTGTACTAAAATAAAGATAGTTCTTTACTAAAATAACATAATAGTAACACATATTTGTTATAGTGTATTTTCGAATATCATAAATCTGGTCTACTGCTTTGAAAGCTATTCATGTTGGCTCAGAATTGGATAGATAAAAGAAGATGTTGTAATACACTACTAATAAATAGAAGTTGTGCCTTATTTTTCAAGTTCAAATTTTAAAGACCCGCCCATTTTTATTCAATACATCATATTTATGCAATATAAATATTCAAATAAGTAAATAATATAAAATACTTTTGTTCAAAAGAAAAAATAAAATAATATGAAATAGTTCTTTAATTTTATTGGTTAAAAATCTTACAATTCATTGGATGAGACATGCTACACTATTACCTGACATTTCATTTTCTCACGTCAAAGTCACTTCTACCGTCAATATACCCTTGAGCATCAACCATTCCAAATTTTACAAGAATCAACCAGACAAACCAAAACTTATCTACTTTTTCTTATGCTAAAATCAACAAAAACTTAGCAATAACTTTTATCAAATATGAAATTAAACAAAATTATAAAAAGGTAATACGTAATATTATTGATAAATAATAGATAAGTTTTGGTTTCAAATGTACAATTTTTTCATAATTTGAAAAAATCTTAACATGATAAACCAATTTTTTCAAGCAACATGAACAACCTATTATTTCAAATGTACAATCTTTAATGAAGGAGTTACAACATCCAATGCATGGGGAAAAAAAGTTGCTGATTAATTAGAGAAAAAAGAAGGGAGGCATGCAACATCATCAGCTCCCATTAGGGATGTGCACGGTTTGGTCCAAACCGGCTAAACCATTTAAACCGAGGTATTTGGACGGATTGGTTGGTTTTAAATCAAAATTTTGAACCGTCGGTTTGTTTTTTCCGTAAACCATTTGTATGGTTTGGTTTTGGTTTTAGATATTATACAATCCGGTAAAACCAAACCGGACCATTTAGTTATAATAATTGTAAGTTTATATTTATATTAATAGTTAATAATGTAAATTATATATACTTATTATTTGTCAAAGTTGTAAACATGATATCGAACCTTAAATTGTTATGTTTGTTTTGTCTAATAAGACTTGTGAATATTTTGTTATGTCATGATGTCGAATCTTAAATGCTACATATTATTTTATGCTTTTATACATTTAATTTAAAAAAACAAAAAAAACGTTTAACCGTCCAAACCAAATCGGATTAATTGGTTTTAGTTGGTTTGGTTCGACATAACAATTTGGACGGATTGGTTTGAAAAATCGTGAAACCGTATGTATTGGTTTGGTTGAGATTTTTGGCTAAAACCGTCCAAACCGGACCTTGCACATCCCTAGCTCCCATTTACATTCGGTTATAATTTCAAATGGGTCCCACTTGACACTATTTTCATTTAGGAATTAATTAATTAGGATAGCCAACCATATTATGACATGTGACCATCACCCATTGAATTAGTTTCCTTTCTTTGATTGAACTTGAACTTGCCATACAATATATGATACATTAAAATACTTTATTTTTGTACTTTATCTGATATTTTAAAACACTTTACCATAAAAATTTTACAAGAATCAACCAAACAAACCAAATCTTATCTAGTTTGTCTTATGCTAAAATCAATCAAAACTTACCAATAACTTTTTATTTTTTTTTTATTTTTTTATTTTTTTTGAACAGCACCAATAACTTTTTATTAAATGTGAAATTAAATCTATTCTAAAAAAAATAAACAAAATTATAAAAAGGTAATACGTAATATTACTGATAGAGAATATTATATAATTCATAGTTTGATTGAAAATCTTGATATGATAAATCTTTTTTTTTCAAGCAACATGAATAACCTATTCTTTCAAAGTTACAATCTTTAATGAATGAGTTACAACATCCAATGCATGGATAATATAACAAAACCTTTTAAAACAAAAACAAATAAATAGACAAAATTTGTATCTTATCTATACTATATTATAAAGCAAAAAGCCTCTAGATTTTCAACATTGAATTGAAATTTTCAATATTGATTTTAAGTACATCCCCAAAATGCCCTTAATATCTATTCTATATTTACCTAAAATAACTATAATACCCTTTCTCTCTCCTCAAATCTCAACCAATCATTTTTTTTCTCTCTCCTCCACAAATCATTTATTCCTCCAATTCATTCAAAATCTTTTATCTCAAAAACCGTATATCGATAAATTATAAAAATTATATGAGTGTTCTTAAAATTTCGTGTTCTTTCATTAAAGATGTCATTCGATATACTTTCGACGAATTTTTAAATCCGAGGGCAGAGCCCGTACGGCTAAGGCATTTAGCTATGACACTCTATGACATATCACCTCCTATGACCTATCACACTCTATGACATATCACCCTCACCATCTCACCGCCGCAACGCGCGGGTACTTGCTCTCGTATTAATAACATTTTACATTATTTGTGCACCTGCAAGTCTTTATCAACTACCCATTTGGACATTTGAATGTCTTGTTGCTCCATTAACGTGCTAAATATCTGTTCACTCTAATTTTGAGCTTATTGTTCATTTTATTTAACGAAATTTCCACTAATAAACTTTTGCACTATTTGACAACATAAGTACTTATACAAAGCGATGAAATTTTATAACATAGGAAAACACGAAGTAGATAAGGAATTATATTTCGTGTGGGAACACATATAACTTTGCATCAGATAAGGAACACAATTAGTGGAAATGAATAATGTGTCATAAAGAAACCAACATCCGTAAAGATTATATAGATACTTCGTTAGACATCTAGCAATTATATACTCTGTAGATGCTGCTGCCGGGTTGCTGATGTTGCTGCCGAGCTGCTGATGCTGCTGCAGTCGGGCTGCTGATGCTGCTGCTATCAGGCAGCTGATGTTGATACTGTTGCTTTTGCTGCTGGGCGGCTGCTGCTGATGATGATGATGCTGCTGGTCGCCTGTTCAAACACCTCCTGCTGGTTGCATTGAACTTCAGATCTCTAGGACATATACTGATATACATGTCAGGAAGAACAGCATGGTCTGCATAACAATAACCAGAAATTTAGTTACAATCGCTATTGTTTGTACATTGAACTCGTTATATTACTTGGAGCAACAAAATAAACATAACGAGTTCAATGTACAAACAATAATTACTTCTTTGTTGTTGATGATCTTCTTCTTTTTGGATCCAAACAAGCAAACCTTGCAATATAAAACCAAAAGTCACGAAAAAAATCTTATCAAACATGAAATCGAAATCAAGAAAAAGTATAAATAAAGATAAACTAACCTTCAAGATTATCATATTCTTTAATTATCGTATCCATCCTGAAATCTACATCTAGAAAATAAATAAATTGAAAAATAATTGATCATGCACAAGAAGAGGAGCGTATGAGAGAGAAAAAGAGAGGAAAAGAGGGAGAAGTGATAAAGTTTCTAAAGAGAACTATATAGAAGAAAAGTCATACTGTAGCTTTTTTGTTTTCTGAAAGGCACATTGCTTGCCAAATCAGATTTTCTGACGCAAGCCCCTTTTGGAGCGACTGTCGCTCCTAAAGGGGTAGTACATACGACAACAGGCGACAGCATACGACAAATGTATAGTAAGATTCGAACCTACCACCCCTTTAGGAGCGACTGTCGCTCCTAAAGGGGTAGTAGGTTCGATTCTTACTATTTGCCCCTATAATGTTTCTGTTTCCCCGTGACGATTACATATGGCTTTAAAAGTTCGAACTTTCCTTGAAAAGAAAAACAACTGAACTTTTGGGTGTTCACTTTTTGCATCAGTTAGTTACCTGGTTCCATTCTTAGATCAACACTTCCTCATTTGAATTACTCCGTATAAAAGAGGTAAATCAAGTTTTCATTTATTCAAACTCATTCGGTCGTTTTTGGATATAAAGTATAGTAAGTATAGATATTACTGATAAGTGTTTTTATTATTTTAGATGGATTGTTTGGAGGACATTTTCTTAAATCCAAATGCGCCGGAAGGTGTAAATGACGAGTTTGTGTACGAAGAGCCCGATGACGAATTTGAATCCCCAGATGTCTGTGCTGAATTTGATTACGATCACGGTGTTTTTTATACCAAGGAGGTATGTATATAATCCAACCTTTTCATTTTTTGTGTTGTTATTTTGTGAGTAATTGTATTTTGTTATTATTCATTAGATTTGTTGCTATAAAAGTATGTAAGAAAACTAATTATTAAAACTACGGATAAAAAATGTATATAAAAACATATTAAAAAATGTACGTAAAAATGTAGATTAAAAAAGCTATTGAAAAAAGTGTATAAAAAGTGTAAAAAAGTGTATAAAAAAGTGTATTAAAAAAGTGTATAAAAAGTGTATTATAAAAAGTGTATAAAAAGTGTATTTTAAAAAAGTGTATTATAAAAAAGTGTATTATAAAAATGTATTATAAAAAGTGTATAAAAAGTGTATAAAAAGTGTATTATAAAAAAGTGTATAAAAAGTGTATAAAAAAGTGTATAAAAAGTGTATTATAAAAAGTTATAAAAAGTGTATAAAAAAGTGTATTATAAAAAAGTGTATAAAAAGTTATAAAAAATGTATATAAAAAGTGATAAAAAAGTATATAAAAACATATTAAAAAATGTACGTAAAAATGTAGATTAACAAAAGCTATTGAAAAATTGTTAAAAAAAAAGTGTATAAAAAAGTGTATTATAAAAAAGTGTATAAAAAGTGTATTATAAAAAAGTGTATAAGAAAGTGGATTATAAAAAAGATGTACCCCCCTTGCCCTTCTTTCCCCCGTTCTACCCCGTGTCCTTATCCCCACGTGTCTCCACGCCCTTGGCTTACTCCCCCCGTCTCCTCCCCTCGTGTCTTCCCCCCCCTGTCTTCTCCACCCGGCCTCTCCCCTTCCTTCTCCCCCCGTCTCTCCCCCCGTCCCCTCCCGTAGTCTCCCCCGTTCTCGCCCCCCGTGTATAAAATATTTCAGGTGTTTGACACACACATAGATCTGGTAGACTGGGCTCAAAGAACGGCAAATGAGCTTGGTTATGTGTTAGTAACACGAAGATCAAATGCCACAAAAGACGGAGAAGTTAAAAAGGTGGTCCTTATTTGCAACCGTGGTGGAAAAAGAGATAAGCGGTTAACCGGGGCACCCAAAGGGACTACCAAAATTGACTGTCCATTCAAATTGGTAGGCCGTCTGACAAAGGACCATAGTTGGTGGGTTGAAGTTATAGATCACCGACATAACCATCCATCAGCTCGTAATTTGGAAGGTATTGCGTACGCAAGACGACTAACCGATGTTCAAAAAGAATTTGTGGACGAAAAGGCGTTGCTAGGTTTTGGGCCAAATAGCATAAGGGACCAATTGAAGGATGCATTTCCCGGCATCTTGACCCGTTCACAAGACATTTCTAACTACTTGCGGCAACACCGGCTAAAGCACGCCCAACAACGAGGGGAAACTCGAATGCAGGTGAAATAAGAAACATACCTGCATGTGGATCGTATAACTATATGTTTATTTTTTTAAAAAATACGACTTCCTTATACTTTGGTTGTTTACCCGTTGCAGATCGTGCTCCAATTACTATCTGACCATCAGTACACGTATCAGTACACGACGGATAGCAAAACCGGATGTTTGACCAATCTCTTTTTCGTACATCCTACATCACTTGACATATGGCGTGCATTTCCTTGGATCATTGAAATAGACGCCACGTATAAAACCAACGTTTACAACATGCCGCTTGTTGAGATTGTGGGTGTCACTCCAACTGGCAAGACATTCAGCATTGCGCACGCACTAATTGAAAATGAGCAACATGCGGCATACACATGGGTGTTACAGTGCTTGAGGTCGACGCTCGAAGAAGGGTTCGTCGTGCGTGTGGCACTCACTGATCGGGATCTGGCCCTCATGAAAGCGGTTAAGGATGTGATGCCGGAAACGAAGCTGATACTGTGTAGAATACACATTTGGAGGAATATTGATTTACATGCCAACCCATCGTTTAGGACAAAAAAAGATTATGGTTCGTTTAGACACCGGTGGGATAAACTCGTAAAGTCAAGCACGGTTAAAGAATACGCAGAGAATGAGCAGCGGCTAAAAGTATTCTTGGCAGATAAACCAAGTATATACATCCTACTGTTTTTATGATAAAGCTTACGATGTAACCATGTAGCTAAATCACTTTTTATTTTCCTGCAGATCTTTATAAGTATCTACAAATACAGTGGCTTGCCTCGTACAAGGACTTATTTGTGTCATGTTGGGTCGACCAACACCGCAACTATCGTAACTACACTACCAACAGGGTTGAGAGCGAGCATTCTTTGCTGAAGTCAGTTATGCATCAAAAGCGGCTTACGTTCCACAGAATCGTTGAATGTGTTAACTCTGTTGTCAGCGGGCAATACACCGAAATAAAGGGGTCACTGGAACATTGCAGGCAGTACAATCAAAATAAACATAACTATCCCTGTTTAAAGGATTTGCTTGGTAAAGCCTCCCATGTAGCCTTGCAAATTATGGTTGACGAAATTGATCGATTGAAAAATACATTAAAGGGGACGTGTCAAAGTGCGGGTGTACAGTATGGGCTAGCTGTGGCTTGCCATGTAGTTGTCGACTTCTAACATACATGCAGGAACGTAAGTACAGTTCATTCAAATACAAATGGTCCATTTTACTTAAAAATACTTAATGTAATATTTTTATTCCTGCAGGAAGGCGTGTTCAAGAATATGAGATAGATGCATTTTGGTGCAGGCTCGATATAAACCCGTCCACCTGCCTGCCTGGAAATGTGAAGAAAGACTCGGATGATGACGAGCCTGTTGAGGACTTTTGTGGCGAGGTTACTACTGCCTTGGAACGACAACCCATAAAACAAAGGAAAAGCTTGATGTCAAAAATAAAGGACCTCATCAATCCGGGTCGGTCCAAAATCAAGGATCCGGAGGTCCAAAAGAAAACACGTGGTAGACCTGTTGGGTCAAAGAAAAAGGTATATTATTATAGTCTAGCAAATTATTAATTGTTAAATACTATACGGGTATACATCTAACTTAATTATTCATTCATTCATTGCAGATGCCAGACTTGAACGTATCACCTCCGATGCCACCACCACCAAAGATGAAAAAGTCGAGGTCCGTGCACGTGACAACACCTAAGTATCCGGATACCGCACCAGACTCAGGCTCATGCTACAGAGACTTTCAGTCGGCGAGACACAGTGACCATGTGCCCACGCAGTCACGTTTCGCGGAGCCTGACACCGAATTACGGGAGGACACCCGTGGATATATTGATGAGTTGATCCGATCGTCACAATTTTCAGCAGCAGGGCCGAGTAATGAGCCAACAACCGAACCCTCATTCTTAGATCAGTTGTTCGGCGCAGCCGAACCCGCGTACTATCCTGTGCCACCAACAGCACCAACAGGCGTAGTGGATCAGTTCTTTAGTGCCGATACTTATTTTCCTGCAGGTCCTAGCACTCCGATGCCAGCAGCACCAGCACCGTACTTTGATTTTTTCACTACGCCCACACAACCTTCGA
Source organism: Erigeron breviscapus (assembly GCA_034093135.1). Taxonomy (NCBI): domain Eukaryota; kingdom Viridiplantae; phylum Streptophyta; class Magnoliopsida; order Asterales; family Asteraceae; genus Erigeron; species Erigeron breviscapus. The sequence continues at coordinate 54,725,768 of CM067171.1, read as the reverse complement.
TGCCACCAGCACCATCACCTCCGATGCCACCAGCACCAGCACCATCACCAATATCTCCCATATCAGCTGAGCAGCAATTGGCTGCTCTACCAGTACCACCACCTAACACTCGCCCACTGCAGACGACGGGTATAAAGGGTTACCTTGATGACATACCGAAGGTATTTAGACCATACGTCAAGGGGATTATTAATGTCACGGGTGATGGCAACTGTGGATTCCAGGCACTTGCTGTTGCATTGGGGTACGATGAAAACGAAGGTTACGAGTGGATCCGACTACATATGTTGGCCGAGTATGAAAACAACAAACAATTCTACGATGAACTAACAAGAGGGGAACAAGCTGAAGCGAGGTTTTTTGAGGGGTTATCAAGGTCTTATGTATGGGTGTTTAGACCAATTGGCTACTGGATGCACATGACTATGGGGGCCATGTTGTTGTCCAACAGGATGGGTATAGTAATTAACTGTTTATCTACTGCCGCAAGTTGGACATCGTTCCCATTTACCTATGGTCCTGATGAGGTGCCTAGGACAGAGCCCATATCAATAGCATTAGTACATGGTCACGGTCACTATATCATGGTGCAGTTGGAAGGTGACTACCCGATGGCCCCGGAGATCGCATATTGGGTACAGGATCGTGTAAGGACTCCCGTGAGCAAATGGAAAGATTTGTACCGACATCGCCAGTTAGCCTACAATAGATATATAGATGCAACAAACCTCCTCCCACCTATATGGGAACAGTGGACTCATCTGATTAGGATTGTAATATTGGTACATACACATGTTCATTAATTGGTATTTTTGTAATATTGTTCATTAATTCATATTTTTGTAAAACACAACTGATGTTATGTAATTTTTAATAGATACATACACATGTTATTTTTAATAGTTACTATGTTGTTTGACTATGTTGGACAGCCATAATTATAAGGAAAAGGCCTAATAAAAAGATTGAATCTTTGACTATGTTGTTTAAAGTGGCAGTGGTTTAGTTCCCTCTTAAGTAGGGGAAAATAAAGCTTTTTGTTTTTGCAAACCGGATAGTCCACCATCATTATAAACAAACAGTACACAAATAATAAAATGTCCATATCAAATACAAATATAAAAATGTACATAACAAACTGTATTTATAAAAATGTCCATACTTCGTACAAATAAAAAAAAGTCTAATCACCGGAACCGTCGTCGTCCTCACCGGCATTATCATCACCCACACCTGGTCCGGATACAGAGCCTGTTCCACTAAAAAATCCACTCATATCCGACAAGCTACCAAATTCCCCTGATGGAGGTCCATAATGCGACGATCTCCCACTCCATAACTGGCGGGGGTCGAAATACTCATCACCAGGCTGGTTCAAGTCAACATAGTAGCCGGAAGGTTGGGATCCAGACGGGACAGAATACGATCCAGATGGGCCTTCCGGAGGTCCATAATGTGGTTGCGGCAACTCAACAGGGAAATCATGGGATCCGAAACCCCTGAGAATCCTCCCTAGTCCGCGCTGATGTCCCGATCGCGATCCAAACGCTTCCGGGAACAACTGGGTTGGAGGTGTCGGTGCAGGATCCTGTGAATGTCTCACCTGCGCAGCTTCCAGACGGGACTGCATATAAATAGTAAGGTAAGTTTAATAAATGGAGCAGTAATTAAAAGTAATTTAACTTAAAGTTATGTATATACCGCAACTTCCGGAGGTTGTAGTCTGTGGGTTGCCGCCCAAGTCGACTCCCACGTGGGCGGTGGCCCCTCCTTCTGTTCGTTATGGTGCTTGGCCTGCAAACAAGTCAAATAATTAGCATAAAAAAACACAAGAATTGTATACTTTTGTTAAAACCAAACGTACCAACGCCCGATCGTGGGCAAGAGAAATAGATCGCCGACCCTGAGTCCCCACCGCCTGTTTGGACCGGTTTGTCTTGTTTGTCGCGGCCCGCTTGACCCGGTCATCCCTCGTATAGAAACGCAGTAGTTTTCCCCACTCTTCCGGGTCCATACCAGCTGGCGGTGCTGTCTGCAGGGTATCTGCTTCGTCTACACCCCCCGTGCTGTAAAATGCTGAGATTTGAATTTTGACTTTCTCTGCCTATATATGCTAGCTGCATCAGCACGGAAAGCTTGTTTTGCTGCCTTCCGGGTGGGGTCGTCCTCATCATGCTCTAAGTACTGGTCCATCGCAAACCAGCGCTACATTGTTTACAAATACAAGTTAGCAGTTTCGGGGTTATCATTGTAAAACATATTAAGTAAAAAAATATAAAAAGAAACATATTCTAACCTGTATTTCCTCCAAGATATTGTCCCCCAGAGACTCAGGCACATCGTCCCATGACTCGTAGTACTGGGGGACATCTCCGATCAATGAGCCTAACAAAGATTTGTACATAGCCCCGTATTCCCCGATCGACTGAAAGGTCTTCGATTTGTAATCGAAGTACATGGGTAACGGGCCTCCATTTTTCTTGAAGGCAGCCTCAAGGTTTAGATGTTTGGCTGCCCCTCTTGGTGGTGGTGGTGTTTTCTTCGACCCTACAAAACCAATAAGTAACAATAACATAAATAAGTTACTTTAAACGATAAGAATACAATTATTTCAATGCATAACTAAATTTAATGTAAAGTCAATTTTCTTACCGCTGTTTTTGCAGCCTGTTATTTTCTTCCACCACGATCGGTGCGGATCGTTTCCATCGCCGTCGCCGCCGTGAGCTCCTAGCATTTTTCTTAAATCTACATATTATAATACTTTTTATATCAACTTTTTGAACTACTTTTTTTTTAACTTAATTTTTTATATGACTTTTGTACTACTACTTTTTCAATATATGTTTTAATATCTTTTTATACTTATGTTTTATAATGTAAAACTTTTTACATACCTTTTTTATTTATACATTTTTAAGTACTTTTTTTAACGTAAAATTTCGTAAGAACCTTTTTTTATATATATATAATTTTTTATAAACATTTTATTTATAATTTTTTGAACTTAATTTTTTATTAACTTTTTATAAACTTTTCTGAATACACTTTTATAAAAATTTTTTATAAACTTTTCTAATACAAAATTTTTTATAAACATTTTTTTAAATAACTTTTTTTATATATAATTTATTTGAACTTAAATTTCTATTTAAACATTTTTAAGTACTTTTTTTGAACGTAAAATTTCGCATGAACTTTTTTTTATATAATTTTTTACATTTTCTTCATTTTTTTTGACATTTTATTTTACATTTTGTTATAGAAATTTTTTTTAAAATATATTTTTTATATACTATGTATACACTTTTCTACATTTTTTTTAAACTTTTCTAATACAAATATTTTTTATAAACTTTTCTAATACAAACATTTCTAATACAAACATTTTTATATGACTTTTGTACTACTACTTTTTCAGCTACTTTTTTTAAACTTAATTTTTTAACTACTTTTTTATATAAACTTTTTGTTATAGAAACTTTTTTTAAAATAATTTTTTATATACTATGTATACAATATTTTTTATAAACTTTTCTAATACAAACATTTTTATATTTTCTAATACAAACTTTTTATTTTAGTACAATACTTTTATAAACTTTTTTTTACAATATATTTTTTATAAACTTTTTTTTAAATATATTTTTTATATACTATGTAATACACTTTTTTTACATTTTATATTTTTTTACACTTTTTTACAATCATTTTTACATAACAAAAACAAGAACAACAACAAGAACACAAGAACAACAATACATTAAATCTATGGGCGTATACAATACGTTAAATCTATGGGCATATAAGATCAATCCTAATACATCTATGCATAACAAGAATAACATCAAACTAATACATATACTATATAGCAAATTAATAGATACGAAATAAAAAAAAATAAAAACTTACTTCAACGTTGGGTTTACGAAAGGGGTAACGACGGGTCGCTCCTAAAGCCTCGCTGAAAAACTGGGTCGCTCCTAAAGCCTCACCGGAAAATCTTGGCCGGAAAATATGGGGGAGAGGGGGGTTGGATCGGTTGGAATGGAGAAGAGAAAGGGAAGAAGAAGGGAATGAATGAATGGATCGGTACAGAGAAAGAATATATTCATTTTTTCGAGTCACCCCTTTAGGAGCGACTGTCGCTCCTAAAGAGGGGGTTTGACGGGTCAACGGTTCTAACGGGTATATGCATGGGTATCCGCGAGCAATAAATGGGTCTACCCTTTAGGAGCGACTGTCGCTCCTAAAGGGGTGTGGTCGGGTTACCGAAGATTCCGTGGTCGGGGTATGTGGCCCGTTTTCTGAAAGGCACATTGCTTGCCAAATCAGATTTTCTGACGCAAGCAAAAACCGTGCTTTACTATATGTATATATAGATAGATAATTCCGTACATGTTCCTTTCAGAAAACAAGTCGAGCAGCCAGAACGAGCAGAAGGTTCACAAGGGCAACTGCCAAACGGCAGTAGTTTTATCACAACTTCTTTGTCCTTGACAACAATTTCAACCTGTATGACAAAACTACCAAGATAACTGTGACTATGTAAGGCATATATTTTACCATTGCAACAGGTCAGGCTATGTACTAAAGCACCATTCCAGGTTATTCTCTTGAGTTGGTGCAAGTATGACATCTCAATTCATCTAAGCTTCTTTCTTAGCTTTTTTCTTTCACAAGATAGCCGATAAAAGACAAAGGTAGGCCTATTGGTTCTTGTTAACAGGAGAACTGAATTGGGATCATCAGGAGGAGCCGACAAACAACATTGTCCGAGAGATTGATAGTCTTTGTCTTCCAAAACCAATGGCGGGAGAGAGATGACATCAGAATTAGATGATGGGTTCGAAAGAGACCAAATGTCGTTGCGTGGATGGTTGGAAAGAACCAACCACCCATGGAAATACCCCCGGATACGCTTCCCAACCAATTCAGGGATTTGACATCGATAATGTGACTGTGGGTCGTGTAGGTTGTAGAAATAATGGTCTCCTGTGCCGTCTTCAACTTCTTCCCCTTCCAAGCTCTGAGCAACCAGCCACGGATATTTTGAAGACAAAGGAGGCAATCGGTCGCTCCATACAGAATTATCGCTAGAAATCTGATTCTTCTGCTCCATCATCTAATCTATGACAGTAGATATAATTCAATTAAATAGTGTGGCAGCAAGCAATATTTGACAAATCAAAACTATGCAGTAATTATGTATCAAGCCATTTTCATTATCCATACTTGACCCGTTACGACTTTCGCTAAATCACCTCTATTTTTAAAGACTCTTTTTAAGTAAAATGCCCGTAGAAATAAACTTGATTTTTAAATAAATCAGCTATTAAAGAAAAGACTTGAGTTTTACCTAAATCATCCACACAGCTTGAATTTTACCTAAATAATCTTTAACTTCACTTTTACCTAAATTATCTACAAAAAGACAACCACCAACTATGCAAGGTTACTAGGTTAGTGGTAAGCATGTTCTCACAAGAGGTCTCAGATTCGAATAAACCAGGTAAACATCTTGCAGGTGGTCATACAATAAGTTTGGAAATAGTAGGCCAGTTTAAGTCATAAATCATAAGTGGCTGTCAACGATACCCAAATTCCGCCATGAGCAGGTCCAAAAAGGTGAGATGTAGACGGTCTTACCACCCGTAGGTAGAGAGAGTGTTTCTAAAAAGTCGCAACTCATCCATTGGATGAGTGGTTAGAGCTCTTAACTCTGGAGACAGAGGTCATGGGTTCGATCTTTATGCCCAGCAAGGCTGGAGGTCCTTTTCTACCTTTGGTAGAACCTGGAAGCAGTCTCTCTACATCTCAACCTCCCCCATGCACCGTCAAGACGGTATTTGGGACCCAAAACCCGTGAAAGACGGCATTGTTTACTTTTTTTTTCATCCATCAAGATGAGTTGAACATGGAAAATCTCACTTGAAGTTTAGTAACAAATCAATAAATAATCAGCTAACTTGGAAAGATAAGATTGTTTAAATTTTATTTTTATTTTGCTAAGTCATCTACATTCAAGTTTTATCGAAGAATAGATATTGGTCGGAAATCAATAATAATGTACGTAAAGATAACAAATGATATATCAAAATATCGAATTTCTATAAGATAGACATGGAATTCGTACCTCAAACCTTTAACCGAAGTTACTGCCTTATTTTTCTTTTCGTTTCTTCGAAATGTATGTATAATATAGGGATTCGAAAGACTCCGTGTACTAATTTATATTAGGGTTTTAGGGTAGGTGGTATTTTAATCGGGGCTCATTGAAAAATAAAACATTAATTTAAACCTTTCTATTGAAAACCATTATTATCAATTTATAATATGTTCACTTTTTTTATTAAAAAAAAAAATTATAATAGGGTTAATGGATAAAAAGTAACAACCAAAAATCTATTTAGGTTTTGATTATCAAAAGAACTTCACTTTCATTAAAATGAAATTTTATAGCTAAGTTTTGAAAAATGATTAATCCTCCAAACTAAAAAACCTAAAAATCCTGTTAACTAATAGATGATGGCATGTGAAAAAATCAAGAGACAAGATTAAGAATTAGTGGATACCATATGTCATCTTCTTATAGTTTTAGGGGGATTTTTAGACTATTTTTTAAGAGGATTTATCATTTTCCATAAATTTTAGTCCAGTTCACGCTTCTCGGGAGAAATCCTTCTCACCTAGAGATCGAAAATTAAATACATATAATCATTCTAAGTTCTAAATATATACTAGATTTTAGACTCGTGTCCAGGTTTACGATATTATCAATATGTGACAACTCGTAATTAATTTACACCGGGTTAGTCCTAATCTCGATTAGACAGTCATTTGACGTGGAACTTATTAGACTTTTGGACTTTTGACTTAGTCAAAATAGACGTATCTTGATGACGTAGACTATTAGCTATCTAGACGAATGCCGAGTCTTTAAAATAACTTTAAATTTATATTTAAAGGTTATGTCTTGAACAAAATAATTAGACTGTCTAGACTTAATATTATAAAGTTCCCTTTGACGAAACTTTATTGGCTTGTCTTGACTAAAAATGAGACGAAGAAAAATACCTTTATTTTACATTTTAAACTTTTGGTCAAACGGTATTAAATCGTAAGCATTTTACCAAATTTGGGGTATTTAAATGACTGAAAAGGAGCCACATAGGCCGGCCCCTTTGTTTGTGGCTGGGAATTAAGCAACAAACAAACAACAAAACACTTCCCTCCTTTTCTTTCTTTGCCTGTCGACACACAACACACACACAAAGATCTTTATGCTCTAAATCAATTTACAAGGTGAAATCAAAGAGAAAATCAAAGGAATTAATCATTTTTCAATAATAATTTAGGGTTTTGGCATCATTATCATCACCATCTTCATCTTTACCTCAAGAACATCAAATTTTGGTAAGTAAACATTTTTCTCAAACTTTTGATTCGATTTAAATTCATTTAAGGGTTTGTTTTAGTTTTGTAAACGGAATTAGAGGCTTTAAATTTGTTATGTAATTAGGGTTCTTGGTAATTTATGAAGTTTCGATTTAGAATTTGGTCTTGAAATCAAAATGATTGAAATGGCGAAATGTTTTGGCGGAATGGTATGTTTCCAGGTCTTTTGAACATGATAAAACTTGTTAGAAATGAAAGGAATCGATTTGGAGTCGATATAGTTTGCTAAAAATGGTCATAAACCAGGTTTTTCACTCGGTCAGGTAGAACTCGCGCCGCGAGGTATCCTGCTCGCGCCGCGAGGTGTGTCGAATTTCGAACAGAACCTGCACTCAATCTGACTCGCGCCGCGAAACCTCCAGGTCGCGCCGCGAGGAACGTAGCAGGGTCGCGCCGCGATTTCTGGAACTGTTTGACGTTTCAGTTTTTGACACCTTGGACACTTGAACTTCGTTTGTACGAAATGGTACTTTGGACTACCTTTTAATAACAGTGTCAATGACATTAATATTTTGAGTCAAATAAAATGAAGGTTTGTAACACATTCTCGGTTAAGGCATTCTAGGGTTGATAGCTAAGTAGTTATACGTAGGATACTTGTCGTCGTGAGATTTGATCCTCACCATTGGTACTCTTATCCTAGGTTTTGGATAGACGTGGAGACTAGACTGCTCATATTCTCGGACTACTCATACTTTAGCTCGTAGACTGCTAAGGTGAGTTTATGGCGCCCTTTTTCCTTTATTTTGGGCCTGAAAGCATGTACTGTATACACGACTACTTTGTAAATGATTTGTCTTTGTCTACGCCATGAGATTTGGTAAATGAAATCATTTGTCTTATATTTGCCATGAGACGGCTGTCTAAAAATGTGTATACATGTCTTATGAAAATCGATCTATATGTCTTGACTTGCCATGTTGTCGGCTGACTAAACTGTTCCTTGTGTTTTGACAAACTAAAATGATCCCCCCTCATGTAGTTATATTTAGGTTAGACTTCGGTCTGAACCGTCTTGTCATATTATTTAGGTTAGACTTTGGTCTGAACCGTCTTGTCATATTATTTAGGTTAGACTTCGGTCTGAACCGTCTTATCATATTATTTAGGTTAGACTTCGGTCTGAACCGTCTTGTCATATTATTTAGGTTAGACTTTGGTCTGAACCGTCTTGTCATATTATTTAGGTTAGACTTCGGTCTGAACCGTCTTGTCATATTATTTAGGTTAGACTTCGGTCTGAACAGTCTTACTATCTTTGTCAGACTTCGGTCTGTACAGTCTTAATATCTTTGTCAGACTTCGGTCTGTACAGTCTTAATATCTTTGTCAGACTTCGGTCTGTACAGTCTTAATATCTTTGTCAGACTTCGGTCTGTACAGTCTTAATATCTTTGTCAGACTTCGGTCTGTACAGTCTTAATATCTTTGTCAGACTTCGGTCTGAACCGTCTTGTCATATTATTTAGGTTAGACTTCGGTCTGAACCGTCTTGTCATATTATTTAGGTTAGACTTCGGTCTGAACCGTCTTGTCATATTATTTAGGTTAGACTTCGGTCTGAACCGTCTTGTCATATTATTTAGGTTAGACTTCGGTCTGAACCGTCTTGTCATATTATTTAGGTTAGACTTCGGTCTGAACCGTCTTATCATATCTTTGTCAGACTTCGGTCTGAACCGTCTTGTCATATTATTTAGGTTAGACTTCGGTCTGTACAGTCTTAATATTTTAGGTTAGACTTCGGTCTGAACCGTCTTGTCATATTATTTAGGTTAGACTTCGGTCTGAACCGTCTTGTCATATTATTTAGGTTAGACTTCGGTCTGAACCGTCTTGTCATATTATTTAGGTTAGACTTCGGTCTGAACCGTCTTGTCATATTATTTAGGTTAGACTTCGGTCTGAACCGTCTTAATATCTTTGTCAGACTTCGGTCTGTACAGTCTTAATATCTTTGTCAGACTTCGGTCTGAACCGTCTTGTCATATTATTTAGGTTAGACTTCGGTCTGAACCGTCTTGTCATATTATTTAGGTTAGACTTCGGTCTGAACCGTCTTGTCATATTATTTAGGTTAGACTTCGGTCTGAACCGTCTTGTCATATTATTTAGGTTAGACTTCGGTCTGAACCGTCTTGTCATATTATTTAGGTTAGACTTCGGTCTGAACCGTCTTGTCATATTATTTAGGTTAGACTTCGGTCTGAACCGTCTTGTCATATTATTTAGGTTAGACTTCGGTCTGAACCGTCTTGTCATATTATTTAGGTTAGACTTCGGTCTGAACCGTCTTGTCATATTATTTAGGTTAGACTTCGGTCTGAACCGTCTTGTCATATTATTTAGGTTAGACTTCGGTCTGAACCGTCTTGTCATATTATTTAGGTTAGACTTCGGTCTGAACCGTCTTGTCATATTATTTAGGTTAGACTTCGGTCTGAACCGTCTTGTCATATTATTTAGGTTAGACTTCGGTCTGAACCGTCTTGTCATATTATTTAGGTTAGACTTCGGTCTGAACCGTCTTATATTATTTAGGTTAGACTTCGGTCTGAACCGTCTTGTCATATTATTTAGGTTAGACTTCGGTCTGAACCGTCTTGTCATATTATTTAGGTTAGACTTCGGTCTGAACCGTCTTGTCATATATCTAGGTTAGACTTCGGTCTGAACCGTCTTGTCATATTATTTAGGTTAGACTTCGGTCTGAACCGTCTTGTCATATTATTTAGGTTAGACTTCGGTCTGAACCGTCTTGTCATATTATTTAGGTTAGACTTCGGTCTGAACCGTCTTGTCATATTATTTAGGTTAGACTTCGGTCTGAACCGTCTTGTCATATATCTAGGTTAGACTTCGGTCTGAACCGTCTTGTCATATTATTTAGGTTAGACTTCGGTCTGAACCGTCTTGTCATATTATTTAGGTTAGACTTCGGTCTGAACCGTCTTGTCATATTATTTAGGTTAGACTTCGGTCTGAACCGTGTTATATATTTTGTTAGACTTCGGTCTGAACCGTCTTGTCATATTATTTAGGTTAGACTTCGGTCTGAACCGTCTTGTCATATATCTAGGTTAGACTTCGGTCTGAACCGTCTTGTCATATTATTTAGGTTAGACTTCGGTCTGAACCGTCTTGTCATATTATTTAGGTTAGACTTCGGTCTGAACCGTCTTGTCATATTATTTAGGTTAGACTTCGGTCTGAACCGTCTTGTCATATTATTTAGGTTAGACTTCGGTCTGAACCGTCTTGTCATATTATTTAGGTTAGACTTCGGTCTGAACCGTCTTGTCATATATCTAGGTTAGACTTCGGTCTGAACCGTCTTGTCATATTATTTAGGTTAGACTTCGGTCTGAACCGTCTTGTCATATTATTTAGGTTAGACTTCGGTCTGAACCGTCTTGTCATATATCTAGGTTAGACTTCGGTCTGAACCGTCTTGTCATATTATTTAGGTTAGACTTCGGTCTGAACCGTCTTGTCATATTATTTAGGTTAGACTTCGGTCTGAACCGTCTTGTCATATTATTTAGGTCAGACTTCGGTCTGAACCGTCTTGTCATATTATTTAGGTTAGACTTCGGTCTGAACCGTCTTGTCATATTATTTAGGTTAGACTTAGGATTGTTTTCATATTCTTTGATAACAATTAGGATTCTTGATTTGAGTGACAATTGTAACTTTAAACATTAATACGCAAAACTAATCTATGAAAAGAGAGAAAAATTTGTAACTTTTTGATTGAATGATAAATGAATCTTGAATGAAGTTTATATTGATTTGGATTTAGTATTTAAGTAACCCTCTGTTTTAAACCGTGCTTTGTTCTGTGACCGTTTCTTAATCTGTGATTCCTATTGTGTTTAGGATAAGAATGTTGTATATCCTCATCTGTTATCATGTCTGGGATGTTATTTAGAGTTCATATTGTGTTTATATTAAATATTAAATTAAGACGACATTATCAATATTTATTGGGATATCAATGTAGGACATTTATAGGTATCAATTTATAATATTTTATACGTATAAGCTAATATTTATCTTTAGTCATGTAGTCGACATTGATATTTTTATGTGTAAATCTATATTTGTTTATATAATGGATGTGATTACGCGGATTGTTTATAACATTTTAAAGATAAGATAAATTATTAAATATATAATTTAAATGTAAAAAATGTATAAAAACAAATTTAAAAGAATATACTTTAGAACATTGAACACATATATTGTATTTCATCTTTTGCAATAATTTTATATAAACAATATTTCATTTGTTGAAATTTTTTTAAATTAATTAAATGATTAAAATCCTTTAAATCTTCTCAAGTTGATGGCTAAAAATAAATATAAATTAAGTATTCAGGGTTAAAAAGTGTAAATTATTGATGGAAAACAAAAAAGTGTAAATTAATGAGACTTTTTCTACAAATATTAATATAATAATATATTTGGATAATGATTATTAGGATTTTTAATTTATAGTTAATCTAAATGATGACATAAGCGAGAGTCAATTTGATGAAATTGAGCGATTTGATTGGTTAATAAGTCATTAGTTCAACTGTCTTATAGTATATACTAGATTTTAGGCCCGTGTATTAACACGGGACTTACAATGTTATCAATATTAAATGTTAACTTATTATGGATTTAAAAGTTTAGTTTATTTTTAGTAATAAAAAATTAATCTATTTTTAAAACTTTGAGTTTTATATTGAAATATTTTTTAAAATATGTTTATCGAAGTTGTTTACTGTGACATGTTAGCGATATTTGAATATTACAACACCATGATATGTCCATCAAATTTGTAACTTGTGACATATTTAGTAATATATGAATATTAAAAATCATAATAAGTCATTATCATCTATTTACTTTGTTAATACATGATATATTATATTTTTATTTTACAATATTAGAAATAATATTATATATTTAGATAAAACATATCATAAATAATTCAATTAGAATATAACAATGTATGGTAATTGAATGGAAACACCTTGATCTCATGTACCATTTCGTACCCACTAATCCTCAAGCCAGGTTAGTGTCCAAGTGAACCTCAACTGCTTAATAATCCCATGATTATCTCAAGTAGGGATGAGCACGGGTCGAAACCCGGCCCGACCCGCGACCCGCGAGAGCATGAAAACGTGACCCGTGACCCGGCCCGTGAAGGTTCGGGTCGGGTGGGTCACGACTTTCCTTCACACTTTTTCGGTTTTTGCCTTCACCCGACCCGGCCCGGCCAACCCGTGACCCGCGAAAACACCAAAAGCTTGACCCGTGACCCGGCCCGTTAGGGCTTCGGGCCGGCCGGTTCCAGGTCGGGCGCGGGTCAGCGGTTTTTTTGCTCATCCCTAATCTCAAGTTTGCCTTTGGCATGACTAGAACCCAGAACCTCTCATGAAAAGTGGCGGTTGGTGGTCAGTGGTTTAGAATATAACAATGTTATATGTGTTTAACATAAAGATTATGTTTTTATATGCGTTGTTTACCCTCGTGTCATGATAATTATTAAAAAGTATTAATATGTTTACGTTTGATTTTATTTATCTTTAATTAAATAATTAAATAATTGTTGGGTTTATTTTCGCTTTTTAAAGTCTAAGATGAAAAACCCTTTTGCAATCCAAGATACATGACCACTCATCCATTATCACTGAAAGTGAGGCCTGAATAACATATTATTTGTTGTACGTGTATTTGTTATAAGTTTTATTATATAATATGGATAAGTACTCTAAATTTATAATCTATCTATTTATATCTTATGTCTATATCATCGAATTAGTTTTTTAATTTAATTGAATATATCTACGTATCAATTAAGATATACCACATCTATAAGCTGTAAATTATAATTATAATTATGACATCATCAATTTCCAATTTGATAAAATTAAGAGCTAGATTAAGATATGATAAGACTTGAACTTTGAAACAACATAAATGTCTTCTTACCATATTTGGTCATACAAAAGGTTCAACGTATAAAATGTAGCTTAAACTTTGTTATTGGAAAAACATTAACTAATTCTAACCTTAAAGAAAAGACATTAAGGTTGTATGATAAATTACAAATATTAATAAATGTACATACATTATATTACATTGTACCTATTATTATATACATATTTTAGAAAGTGATTTTTTAGTTTCTCATTTTGATTATCAAGTTTTTACTCTTTTTTAATATATTTTTGCCATCAAATTTACTACATTTTAGCTTTTGACTTTCTTACTTTTACCACCAACTTTCTACTTCTCATTTTTGCCTCGAAATTTACTAAAGTATAGCTTCTTAAATATTAATCACAAGTTCAAGAGTTTCAACACAATGGATAGTTTATTCTATCATCATTGTCAACACATTTATACACATCGTCACCACTGTACATTCTTTACAATTTCTTAAATGTACGCACAAAATGACAAAATATATATATATTATGAGTTTCAACACAATGGATAGTTTATTCTATCATCATTGTCAACACATTTATACACATCGTCACCACTGTACATTCTTTACAATTTCTTAAATGTACGCACAAAATGACAAAATATATATATATTATATTATGAGTTTCAACACAATGGATAGTTTATTCTATCATCATTGTCAACACATTTATACACATCGTTACCACTGTACATTCTTTACAATTTCTTAAATGTACGCACAAAATGACAAAATATATATATATATATATATATATATATATATATATATATATATATATATATAATCACATATATATTATGAGTTTCAACACAATGGATAGTTTATTCTATCATCATTGTCAACACATTTATACACATCGTTACCACTGTACATTCTTTGCAATTTCTTAAATGTACGCACAAAATGACAAAATATATATATATTATCATCATCATCATCAAACATCTGCTTGTTTTAACGAAAACAAAAAGAATTAAAGGTAGATGAAATGTCTTGGTTGTTAACCATTATTTTAATTTTTTTTATAGGAAGGGCAGAGAAATAATGTTTATCTTCAAAAACCTCAGGTACCTCGAATTTCAACATTTCCTTTTCCTCTTTGGTATGATTATTACATGTACTAAATAAAGACAAAATAAAATAAAATTGAGAGACATTAAAGAAAAAAATGACTATGGATAAATAACATGTTTTTTTTTAAAATGTCCCAGTAGCTTAATTTTTAAGCTATTCATGCACTACGATCATGTATTTTCACTCATGTATTCTTTTTAGCTCCTTGCTGGATTAATGTCTTAATGGAATTTTGTTGTTCGAGAAAAAAATAGTAACCTCCTTTTTATTGGTACCAGGCAGCACAAAGTCGATTGTCATCTTTTTAATTTGTTCTTTTCAATCTTGATAAATGAATGAAAGAACAAGTATTTTGATATGCAGAAATAGAAATGGAATATAGAAAGAAAATGCTTACAAATGGTCACATACATAAAAGATGGAAGAAAAAGAAATAAAGATTGGGCTTTAAATTAGAAAATAAAAAGTTACCCACTATTTTCTTATAGTAGATAGAGGTAAATGGCTATATTCAATGCGTGTGTATGTTTCAAAAACAAAACTTGGCGTAAATGAAATCAAAGGTTTTCTGGTGTGATCTCGTCTATTAATTTATAAGTTTTATGACGCGAAAAAAGTTCAACATGATTTTCATGTTGCTTTTTGATCTATTGTTTTTTTTTTTTTTTTTTTTTTTTTTTTTTAATCCTATATACAAAGAAGAAGACAAAAAAATTAGTGGGTCCAAGACTAGTCCTTGAGGGATGAGTGCATTGGGTGCATTTTGGGGGGATTAGTCCTTGGAGTGTTTTTTTTTTTAAAATGGTGTTTGAATTTAAGCATTCTAGAAAAGGCATTTCGTATTTTGCAAAAGCATATCGAAGTGATGAATCTTTGGAAAACTACAATTGAGAGTGAATCTCCATTTCAGAAATTTAGAATAGTACTCGTATCAGTTTTTGAAACCCAAAGATAAACACTTATTTTAGGTTAGTTGTTTTTTTTTTTTTTTTTTTAAATGTCCCAGTAGCTTAATTTTTAAGCTATTCATGCACTACGATCATGTATTTTCACTCATGTATTCTTTTTAGCTCCTTGCTGGATTAATGTCTTAATGGAATTTTGTTGTTCGAGAAAAAAATAGTAACCTCCTTTTTATTGGTACCAGGCAGCACAAAGTCGATTGTCATCTTTTTAATTTGTTCTTTTCAATCTTGATAAATGAATGAAAGAACAAGTATTTTGATATGCAGAAATAGAAATGGAATATAGAAAGAAAATGCTTACAAATGGTCACATACATAAAAGATGGAAGAAAAAGAAATAAAGAATGGGCTTTAAATTAGAAAATAAAAAGTTACCCACTATTTTCTTATAGTAGATAGAGGTAAATGGCTATATTCAATGCGTGTGTATGTTTCAAAAACAAAACTTGGCGTAAATGAAATCAAAGGTTTTCTGGTGTGATCTCGTCTATTAATTTATAAGTTTTATGACGCGAAAAAAGTTCAACATGATTTTCATGTTGCTTTTTGATCTATTGTTTTTTTTTTTAACAAAAGAGAGGATATATGATTAAGTATTACATAAATCAAGTCCAAACACAAAACAGACTTAAAAACGTAAACACCAGTTCATTAATATGACTATAACACAATTTTCACAAAAAGTTCAGAAGCAAACTCAAGCAAGTAGCATAAATACAACCCAATCATCTGGCGCACTAGTTTCAGTAAGCTCGAAAAGAGTATACACAGTTTTTATATATCGAATTTGGGAAACTTAAGCAGACATCTGGTGAATCTTTCACGATGGACATGGTTACACACGAAACAAAACGACGACGAACACAGTGAACCTTGATTCCTCTCTTCACTATTCTAAATCTAGACTGAGATAAGATCCAAGATTCTGATAGTGATATGGAATCAAGTGGTGAGCGGTTCTCTGCCAAATACAGGTTTCTAACCCCCGAAAATGAGCACATTAATGTGTAATCGACTAGATCATTGGCCTAAACCTCAAATGACTTGTTAGCGTGCTATGTGAATATTAACATTTTAAAATGAAAGTATAGAATATAAATAGTCCAAAAAAATTATAATTGCAATTTTTGATGTCAATGAAATTATTACTGTATAATTAAAAATACCTAAAGATGAAAAACAAGAACAACCAAATAATCAACATCATAACCATATCATTTTAAAATCTAGAAACACAATCCATAATACCAGACAAGATCAACACAGTTAAAAAGGTGAGAAAAAGTAACAAAAGTTGTGCAGTAATTTTACCTACTTCCATTCAATTCTTGCCTGGACAATTTCTTGAAAAGTGGTCATCTTTACCACACCTCCAACATCCATCAGCGCTCCCTTCGCCTGTTGGGTTAGCTCCTGGTTTAACACACTCACTCGCCCTATGTCCATTTTCACCACACTTATAACACAGAGAATCAGCCCCGCCGCCGGAACAAACAACAGCACCACCAGGTCCCGTAACGATTACAGCCCTTGGATGACCGTCATCACGACCAGCATAGGTCGAATAAAACACAACTTTCTCATCTACAACTAACTTCGGGCCATTGGTATATTTTCTTTCTACATAGACCTTTTCAACGGCCTCATCTCCGACCGGATCTGAAAGGATGAAACCAAACTCTTGCTCGTCATCATACATGATGACCTGCCCTGTTTTTTGAACAGCCGGAATAACGTTAACAGCCATATCCTTTTGAGGATGAATAGGATCTGGCACCACCTCATACTCTAAAACATCGCCTACCGTTAAAGCCATGCCATGAGGGAGATTGCGTTTGTGTACATAGAAGTCCTCCGGTTTGTGAAATTGCTTTAGGAAACCGAAATTGTTGGTATTTGGATCCACCCTCTTAATGAATCCTACACACCGGTTGCTGCCGATTTTTTTTGAAAACCCTATCTTGAATCTTTTCAAACAGGGTTTTCAAAAAAAATCGGCAGCAACCGGTGTGTAGGATTCATTAAGAGGGTGGATCCAAATACCAACAATTTCGGTTTCCTAAAGCAATTTCACAAACCGGAGGACCTCTATGTACACAAACGCAATCTCCCTCATGGCATGGCTTTAACGGTAGGCGATGTTTTAGAGTATGAGGTGGTGCCAGATCCTATTCATCCTCAAAAGGATATGGCTGTTAACGTTATTCCGGCTGTTCAAAAGAACAGGGCAGGTCATCATGTATGATGACGAGATTAAAGAACCGTACAACTTATAAACATCATCATCTATATACCGGAGCGGAATTATAAAATATATGATTTTATTTTTTTTAGAACAATAACAATTGAAGAAAAAAAAAAAAAAAAGAGAGAGAGAGAGAAAGAGAAGGGGATGATAACTTACGGATCAGCAATTCAAGATCAATTAACACCTGAAATCATCAATGAATTATTATTAGATCAACAAACAGACCCTTCGATTTATACAATAAATTATTATTAGATCAACAAACAGACCCTTCGATTTATACAATGAATTATTATTAGATCAACAAACAGACCCTTCGATTTATACAATGAATTATTATTAGATCAACAAACAGATCCTTCGATTTATAGAATGAATTATTATTAGATCAACAAACAGATCCTTCGATTTATATATATATATCTATATCTATATCTATACTCCATATTAAAGCAAACTGTCCATTTTTTTCCAACCATTCTACCTTTGAAATACCAAATTTAACCTTCACATTTATACTAGCTCCACACACTGTAGCCCTGAATTACCGTAACTACCCTTAAAACAAATTATCACCCCCTTAAACAAAAAAAGCACTCATTCGAAAATCACAACCCCTCTCTCTGTCCTTGCCCGTGCCTGCTGCCGCCGCTGGTATCATCATCACAAAACACCAGCCGTCTATCACCACCACCATCCATCATCACCACACTCTATATCTTTCCTTCTTGCCTGATCTGAACCGGCGAACGGCGCCGCTATCTTCGACACCATCCACCATCACCGTCCATATTACCCCTAAATACTCTAACAAATCCCATCCCTAAGATTACTGCGTTCTTTTTTGTCACTCTCATTCTACACACACTTCTATACCTGCTCCATCCCCCTCCCTGATCAATCTGCGCGGCCGGCTTCTCCATCACCACCACCACCCTCATCGAAGCCTCCACCATCATAGGCGCCGTCACCACCATCCGTAAATTCTATGAATCAATTCAGTCGAGGATTAGGCATACAAGTATGCAATTATTTTTTCTCGATGCACTGGTCATACGTTTTTTTATCTTTCTTTTGATTTTTGGGCTCTAAATGAAAAACCGTTTGTATTTAATAATATATTCATGATGAATGTATAATAAAAAATATCTTAATTTATCATTTAAATATATCTTTTTATAGTTTGATCTACAATTCTTTGTTTCTTTTACTGTTAGTTCAACAAGTTTTAATAGAAAATTGGATTTAAACTATCGTGATAGATAAACTATTACTTATGTGAAGTTATTGCAACTGATGCAATTTATTCAATTTGTAGGCTCAAGATAACATCCAATGATGGGAATCATGATACTTGAATTGTTGTTTGGATAATGAATCTGGTAACTTTTTCTTCTAATTCTGTTAATGCACCATATGAAATTAGTTGTATGATTAAATTATTGTGTTATGCACATGACTAAAAGATTTAATGCACCATATGTTAGATTTTGATTTACGGTATTTGATATTAGCTATTCTCTACTTAAACAGCTAATAGACAGGACCGATCAAAACGTTTATTTCATTATAATGAATTTGGTAAAGATTTCACATTTACTCCCATTTCAAACTGATAATACCTTCGAACTTACACTGGTTAGTCCTTACTAATGGCTTATCAATTAAGTATGTTTCAATTTTGAATAATATGGGCAAAGTGATATTTAGTAGAATACTCAATACATCAGTGTTTGTTTTTTTAAACTATGAGCTTGACTCAATTTAATGTCTTATTTTTGATTCTCTTAAACCTTTGTTGGAATTGTAAATATTGTTTTAATTTAACGCAAATGGTTAATGTAGTTATGTTATATGTATAGCAGAAGTGAAGAAAGCAGCCCTACTTTTGGAGTATGAGCGAAAAATTGAAGCAGGTGATTTTGAAGATGGTAATGGTGATAATTGTTAGGTAATGTCGCAAGTGTGTGAGTATTTGAAAAATGTCTGAAACACCATTTAGTATTGTCAAAAATATAGACTATTACGATATCAATAATTCAATATTCTTTGTAATTATAGATGTTGTCCTAAGTGTAAAAATGCATAGCAGCTTCATGAATTGTATTATCAGAGACGTAGATTAGTGTTTTTAATCATATTTGACGCATTTAATATGCATAGAGTTTGTCCAATTACTGGGAATGCTTTGCTGATAATTAGGCATGCTTTAGTTGAATTTCAAGAGTAAGTGGTTATTGTCCCGTCTCATGCTAAAACTTTCCGTTTATCTGGTAAAAGAACTCTCTACCTCTTTGGAGGTGTTGGCACTAGAAAGACCATGTTGATGTATTTGTTTTATTACTACCTGTAACTCTCTGTAAGCACATGTTACTTTTTATGTGGGATTTGGAAATACTACAAAACATTTAGTATCATTTTCCTATGAATTCATTGTCCTGACTTTATGTTGTTGCAGGAGACATATCCAAAGATCCTGTTTTTTTTACAAATGCTATTTACTTAATGCATTCATACAGTATAAGGATACTAAGTGTACCTTTAATGTTTGGAATTATGGACCATTTGGATGTTGATCGCACTCTTATGGATTATTTAGACGATCATTTATCTGTAAATCATACTCCATATTACATCAAATACTCGGAATAGTGGTGCAGGTTCTATCCCCACGTTGTAAAAATGTTATTGTTCTTTGGACATGTTTGGTTTGAAATCATCATTGTCGTGGCACCTCACACGTTGTTATGTTACCGCCGCATAGCGCGGGCATCCATCTAGTATATATATAGAATAGAATGAATAAAAGATGATGCGGCGCCATACCTGCTGTCGAACCCTAGACGATGTGTATTTTAGGGAAAACGGGGGATTATATGTGTGTTTATATATATGAGAAATTATCACAACTCGTCCCTGTGGTTTGCTCCATTCTCAGTTTCATTCCTGAACACTTTTTTCTTTATCACTAAGTGTCCCTAGGCTTTTCCATTTCATTGTCAGACGTCCCTTCTACAAACGGCCGTCCCTTTTTAGCCGTTAAGCCCCTCACGTGCTTGCCACGTGAGGGTACAATCGTCCACCTACACTAAAACCAAACCACATGGACTATTTGTCGATCGATATATATATACTTATAAAAAAAACCCTTTTTACATTTTCCCCCAAATCATTACCCGACCAAAACCCTAAAAAAAATCCTACCCATAAAAAACCCCCAAATTAACAATAATCTTTTACCTTAATTTCAATCAATATGATGCAAATGGACATGAATTGTTTAGACCCAAAGATTTCCAAGATGACCAGTGGAAGTTATTACTACGAAATTATGGTAAGGTCTATATACTTATAAAAAAAACCCTTTTTACATTTTCCCCCAAATCATTACCCGACCAAAACCCTAAAAAAAATCCTACCCATAAAAAACCCCAAATTAACAATAATCTTTTACCTTAATTTCAATCAATATGATGCAAATGGACATGAATTGTTTAGACCCAAAGATTTCCAAGATGACCAGTGGAAGTTATTACTTGACAATTATGGTAAGGTTTCTATTAGAATTTAAAAATAATATTATATTATATTATATTATATCCTTTATTATATTATATTATATTATAATATTAATTATATTATATTATATTATATTATATTATATTATATTATATTATATTATATTATATTATATTATATTATATTATATTATATTATATTATATTATATTATATTATATTATATTATATTATATTATATTATATTATATTATATTATATTATATTATATTATATTATATTATATTATATTATATTATATTATATTATATTATATTATATTATATTATATTATATTATATTATATTATATTATATTATATTATATTATATTATATTATATTATATTATATTATATTATATTATATTATATTATATTATATTATATTATATTATATTATATTATATTATATTATATTATATTATATTATATTATATTATATTATATTATATTATATTATATTATATTATATTATATTATATTATATTATATTATATTATATTATATTATATTATATTATATTATATTATATTATATTATATTATATTATATTATATTATATTATATTATATTATATTATATTATATTATATTATATTATATTATATTATATTATATTATATTATATTATATTATATTATATTATATTATATTATATTATATTATATTATATTATATTATATTATATTATATTATATTATATTATATTATATTATATTATATTATATTATATTATATTATATTATATTATATTATATTATATTATATTATATTATATTATATTATATTATATTATATTATATTATATTATATTATATTATATTATATTATATTATATTATATTATATTATATTATATTATATTATATTATATTATATTATATTATATTATATTATATTATATTATATTATATTATATTATATTATATTATATTATATTATATTATATTATATTATATTATATTAAAAAATTATCACATTCGACAATTTGATTAAAGAAAGAAAAAAAAAACACGATACATGTGATTCTTTCCTTGGTTGTATCAAACAACTAAATCACTTATTTACTGCCACCATACCTTTTTAAATTCTCTCGACAAATATATAAACGGTAAATACTTTATAAAAATACACCTTCTTGAGTAAATCTCCATCACTTTTTCTTATTTTCCTCCTCCAACTCCATCACAACTATATTCTTTGGTGTTACATCTCCATAATCACACAATGCACATTGGCTCCACAATTCTGTCTCTACTAATAGTTTTACTTACTATTAATGTCCTTCCCAATTTAATCTATGCCCAAGAAGTTGGTATGTATTTCTTAACCATTATACATATATCTATCTATGCAAGACGATACACTTTTAGCTTTTTCATCAACTAAACCTTTTTTTGTTTTGTTTTCGAACGGCTACCTAAAAAAGTGTCCAACTGATCCTTACATCGTGACCCATTGGCGAAAGGTCACTGTCATCTGTTAAAGTGCGATAACAATATTCTTTTTCTTCTTTAATTTTTTTCCTTTCAATGCAAGGCAATTAAGTATATATTCTCAATGCTCGCACACATATTTAAAAAATCGTCCATCATGACAGTTTTTATAGTAATTAATTGATTGATCATCTCAAATATTATGCGTGTTATTTGTGTGTATAGAAAATGAGAGGGAGTTCGACTATGCAAAAGATTGCGAAAAAGGACCCGGAAAATGGGGGAAGCTACACAAAGAATGGTCGGCATGTAACAAGGGCAAAATAATCAACCGCGGCCACGACATTGCGGTGAGAAATACTTTTTAAATAAGGGGATGTTCGGTTTATTGTTTGTTTTTTCTAAGCCGATAAACTATAATAAACTACTTTTCTGAAATAAGCAATTTCTTTTAATGATCAAAAAAATACCTGTTTTTTTTTTTGATAAAATGTTTATAAGCGATTCCAAACACCCTTAAGCATAATGTCTTTTATGTACATTGTTTTATGAAGTCATCTTTCTGAATGATTAATTAATTTGGGATATATGTTTAACGTTGATGGAGGTGACATCATTCTTTACAATAAATGCTATCAATAAAATTTCACAAAACCGGTACCGATCGATGTTACATATATATGGAAACTTATTGAAATCTTTTCCATATTTCTTATTTTTCTTTTCTTTTATTGATATCTATTCAATATATACAAGTGTGTTGAAATTTTATTTAAGTTTAGCATTTCAATTGATATACATTTACGGGCTATATAATCTGTGTATCCCGCCGCTATCTATAATTAGAGATGGCAAAAATACATGTACCCAATGGGGAACCCGATACCCGCACCCGATTTGACTGGGGAATCCTTGAGTTGACCGGGGGGATGGGGATATAAATCTAATCCCCGATGGGGATGGGGACGGGGATGGGAGCCGTAAACGATCCCCATTTTCTGAAATAAGCAATTTCTTTTAATGATCAAAAAAATACCTGTTTTTTTTTTTGATAAAATGTTTATAAGCGATTCCAAACACCCTTAAGCATAATGTCTTTTATGTACATTGTTTTATGAAGTCATCTTTCTGAATGATTAATTAATTTGGGATATATGTTTAACGTTGATGGAGGTGACATCATTCTTTACAATAAATGCTATCAATAAAATTTCACAAAACCGGTACCGATCGATGTTACATATATATGGAAACTTATTGAAATCTTTTCCATATTTCTTATTTTTCTTTTCTTTTATTGATATCTATTCAATATATACAAGTGTGTTGAAATTTTATTTAAGTTTAGCATTTCAATTGATATACATTTACGGGCTATATAATCTGTGTATCCCGCCGCTATCTATAATTAGAGATGGCAAAAATACATGTACCCAATGGGGAACCCGATACCCGCACCCGATTTGACTGGGGAATCCTTGAGTTGACCGGGGATGATGGGGATATAAATCTAATCCCCGATGGGGATGGGGACGGGGATGGGAAGCCAAACTCATTTTAGGAAAATAAGAGAATTTTTTTTTTTTTTTTTTTTTTTACAGATTATCCCCACTGCGGCGCAGTGGGGCTAAACCTGCCCACTGCGGCGCAGTGGGTACCTGCTGCCCAGATTTTCCAAAACTCCATCTTGACACTTAAAATCCACTTGCAACTCATCCAACCCATATACAACCCTTAAATCACTTTGCCAAACTTCAAAATGAGTTAAAGACACATGATTCCAAAATTCCGAAAGCTTTCATTTGATCAAGTGTAGCATTTACAACGAAACGGGTCATTTTACCCAAGTTGACGCATTACAAATGACGACGTATAAAATTAGAAATTTCGGCATGACCCGTTCGTAAAATCGTCATCCAAACCTGTTACGGATTATGAGTTTTCCATAAATACGTTTTTATCACAATCAAACACATTTCTAATACAAAATGACCCAAAAGAGATGACCAAAACTCTTTAACTCTTACACTTGTCGTGATCAATAATTATACCAAAACAATCAATGTATCATGAGCCAATAGTTCAAAGGGGGTCACTATGGGTCCTATTACCAATACCATTAACCGCATTTAGCTAAAGCAACCCATATCCATTAAGCAACTTTAACTTCAATCTTTTCATTACTTAACTTTCTTCCGCATCCGGGACAACCTATAAAAAGGGTAAACAACTAAAAAGTAAGCAAAGCTTAGTGAATAATCTTGCATACGCTTATACACACGAAGGAGGGCAAAGTACAAGGACTTTTACATGTAACCTATGACACCGTCATGCCACATTTACATGCTCACCTTGCACACTAAACAACATATATGGATCCATATAAGCTAAACAATCATATCAATGAGACTATCGGGATTCTTAGGCCCCGGAGGTTCTTAGGCCTCTTCTCAAAACAACTATCGGGATTCTTAGGCCCCGGAGGTTCTTAGGCCTCATAAACACTATGCCCCATATGGGCCTATGCCGAATCAATTACCACCCATGGATAAACTCATTTCAACATGATGTGGTCAATTGACCCAACGTATATATAATCGTATGCAAGAGTACTCACCTCCTTCGCGACAACCAAATCCATGATGACCATCTAACAATCATATTGCTTTTCACCTAGCAATAATTCACAATTCACACATATAAGGTCAATTACTTCAAACACAAGGCTAACAAGCCATACTTTACTACCTTTACTAGCATTTCAATGCCCAACCCAACTTTTACAATCTTATAATAATCTTGGGTTGGTTCACATGACATGTACTTCTTATATCATTTTCAATTGGCCAAGAGTTACTTTCGTATCAAAATCGTCATTTTCATATTTGACCTAGCAGACTTCAAACAATCATAACTCAAGTTCTACTTACTCTTTTAACATGATTTCAGTGGCCAAGTTTACATGACACATATACCTACCTTTTATCTTTAGTGACAAATATGTGAATTGTCCTTCAAAGGTGACTTCTGGTCGTTTTAAAAACCAAAACTGCTGCTGTTAAACAGCTTTGACCTTACTGACTTCAAATGACCATAACTTGAGTTCTACACAATATTTTGACCTCATTCCAGTGGCCACTTCTTCTTAACACATTTTAGCACATTTTATCTTCAGTGACCAACACAAGATTTGACTCATATACGTGAGTTTTACTCGTTTTAAAAACTGACACAGAATCATTTTTGCTGAAAGATCAGCATGACGCTACTGAATTCAAAAATTCATAACTGGAGTTCTACTTCGTATTTTCAACCCATTCCAGTGGCAAAATTTGCTTAACACAATAACCTACATTTTCTTTTTAGGACTCAACAAGTGAAAACTCTGACATGGGGGTGTTTTACACGTTGCAAATATAGAGACAGAATCTGTCCAGTTTTGTTCTTACTACCATTCATCAAAATCTATCATGCAACCCAATTAAACCCTAAATTTGATTAAATTACAAGAACCCTATCTTGTATTATAGAAATTTAACTCAATTCAATAAAACCCCCAAATTCAATACATCATGAACCCTAAATCAAAATTAATTCAATTGACCCATTTAATCAAAACCCCAACTTAATTACTTGCATGAACCCTAATTTAATTATAGAATAAAATTATACCTTTGAGCAATAACAACTAGAATGGAAGAATTACAAGCTTCCATTTTCTCCTTTCTTCCATGTGGAATTCGACCCACATGCACACACCACCAAAACCCTAATTTCCTTATTGTTAGAACACTTGGATGTTATTAAAACTTGAAACATTCTTTGATTATGGAGGGTAAATCACACTCAATTTTAAACCTCATAATTTAATTGCTAAGAAGAAGGGAAGAAGAATTATTATTCTTGTTGATGTAGGGAGAGTTCTTGATTGAATTGAAAGGGTGATATAGGATTGAATAGGGTAGAAGAAGCTTGGAGAAACAAGAAAATAAGAAAGGTGGAAATGGTGACTAAGGAAGAAGATGGGAGGCTGGCACCCTCCTGTACAGCCACGTCCCATTTTAATTTTGTGGGTTATTTATCCGCCATCCGCTAAAGTTCCAACTAAATTAACCCCGCATTTAAAAATAAAATACTAGGAAATTATTTTAATGATAAAACTATAATAAAGGTTTATTTTCATTGGCTTAAAATTTTCGGGATGTTACAACTCTCCCCCACTTGTAACGGATCACGACCTCGTGATCCAAGCCACATCTAGCAACGACTCTCTAATTTTACGTTAACACATCGTCATCCTTTCATGCTATCATAGCGTTATGCTCTACCATATAGTCTTGATTTTTCTTCTTCTTAAACGTTTCTTCTCAAAGACAATAGGCTCCTCGACGTTGTCTTATTTTAATTCACTTGAAGTTCGATTTCTATTATAAGCACACGTGAAACCTTGACGGTGTAATACTTCATAAAACGAGAATTGTGAAAGATAAAATGAATTTCTTAGAAGTTTTTGGGAGATTTCAAACAATAGTACCCTTGACGACTCGAGCAAGTATTTTGAAAGAATCGAAAACCGAGACCTTAGATTTTCCTTATATGCAACTTGTAACACGTCTCTCTAAAGATAACTTCTTCATATTACACAATTACCAAAATTGAACTTGATAAGTCTCTCTCCTTTATCCGCATAAGATTCTTGCCGATATTAACCCGCTTTGAGTTGTTAATTTATCTTTTCAATCTTTATATACATCTTCATCACTATATCCGTGCTACGCAACTCTTGGTGTCCCACTATTCTAACACGAATAGGGAAACGACATTTTTATCGAACAAATTTTCATACGGAGGCAAATCTGAATACTATAGCGATAGCTAGTGCTATACTGGGACTTCTAACGAGATCATGAGCAAATTCTATGATCCACTAAAGAGCAGCTATTCATGCTTACAAGATTCCGCTTCATTTGAGGTCACTAATAATCTCTCTTAGATCTTGACACATCCTTGTCATACTGGCGAAAGAAGTATTCAAATTTTATAGGTTTCATGGAGCAAAATCGCTTTGGCTTCGTTAAGGAGAGAATTTTAAGTTCTATCATGACGTCTATTGAGTCGGCAAAGATTATTTAGAACATATATCGTGTGATCAGGCTCCTCGTTTGCTTAGGTTCTCGTTGCAAAATCTCCTCTTGCCTTCTCGATTTGGTCGGAGAAATCAAATGTGAGTAGTATTCACAATGGTAAAACACAGAAAGAAATATGAGGACTTTTTCAAGATTAAGGCATCCGCCTCTATATTGGTGTACGGGGCGTCACTAAACTTCATAATCTATCGAAAGAGTTAATCAACTTACTTGACAATTGTCACGAAGAGAAAATACTTTAAGACTCATATGATCAAAAACAAATGGTAAACTTGACGGTATAGAGGTGAAACACGAAAGTTTTAAAGTAAAAACAACTCCGATGGATTCTAAAACGTGAAAGGGACGATTATTCTTGATTTCTTTTAGTAGTTCGTTCAACTTCTCATTCTTTTCTCCAGGCTCACTTCACATTCTTTCCAATTAATTCGGTCAACGGTGAGACTGTCTTCAAGTGCCGAAAGTAAAGTGACATTTATCACCTGTCAACTATGAAACTTCTAATCTATATTGATCTTGTAGGTTGTCTCCACTTCGTCACCGCACTAATCCAAACCGAATCAACCTCATTCCCTCTTTTGAGTAACCATACGATAAAGCTAATAGCACTTCTCCTAATCTGCTCATCCAACGATTGGACACGAAACTTTTCCTTTCTATAGTATCTCCTTTACTCCGCGTCAAAGACTTCAGTGGCCGTGTTGACTTTTAGAATAAACATCGTCAATGAAAACGATTTCGAACTTATCACATAACAGAAACAATTGCGGTTCGTAAGACTCATGAGAATTTGCAAAATCATGGATAAAATCGAAGAGCATAACTACAAATTCAAACTCCTCGAAACAAGTATAGATAGCATTTCCGGAAACATCTTCATCGCTCGTCTTAAATTGATGATTAAAAAGGAACGAAGATTCGTCTTAAAATAATAAGAAACTGTTTTCAAATGATCGTATAGAATATCAAGTCTTGACAACGATACTCGCTTTCGATTGTTACTTTATCAAACTCACGAATAAATAAACATACGCGCATTATGCCATCTTTGATTTCGTCAAAAAGGATAATTATACTACTCGGGAATGACCAGAACGAATAAAAATCATCGGAAAAGACATTGAGGAAATTCCTGAACAACAAAAACATTTCCCATAGACCATGGTTTCCATTCGGCGTCGATGATCCAAACACATGAGACTAGACTTTCATACAACGATTATTAATACGCACGAGCGAAAGCACCAATAGAAGTTGACCTTTTCCTTTCTACCGCCAAAGGCAATTATATTCTATCAAATAAGGATATTCGACTAGGTCGCCTTCTCCTCCCACGAATTCCGGCATCAGTTAACCAATCCCTTCTCAAACATTGCACCACACGCTTGCGAGGGTAAAGAAAAACAATTTGGCTCGAAGGATTTTCGATTAGGTCTTAACTTTTATAACTACCATACTTATCATTTACTAGTTCATTGTAACTGTATCATCCTCATGTTTTCACTATACCATATTCATTCGTAATATTTATCGTCATATAACAAGTAGTCACATAATCACTTAAGACAAGCATGACTATCATTTTCAAACACATTCGCCCTAACCCGTATGGTTTTTCAACATGTCACTAACACAATCATAATTAACTTAGGAATCTCCAACTCTAAAATTTTATATTACTCATATCATGAGCGTTCTTTTCATTAATCCATCAATTAAATCATATCAACGCACAACTGATTTTCATCACCAAACTTTGTATGGTCTTTTACCCCAATAATGATGCCACGGGTCTCACTACCCAATGGTCTTGCACTAAATAATAACGATGCCATGAGTCTCACTACCCAATGGTCTTACACAAAATAATAACGATGCCATGGGTCTCACTACCCAATGGTCTTACACAAAATAATAACGATGCCATGGTTCTCACTACCCAATGGTCTTACACAAAATAATAACGATGCCATGGTCTCACTACCCAATGGTCTTACACAAAATAATAACGATGCCATGGGTCTCACTACCCAATGGTCTTACACAAAATAATATCACACTTCATTCGCATACAAACAAGCAATTACACATTAGCATACATTTCACGTTTACCATGTACTTATCATGTCTTCTTCTTTACTATCATCAAACAATGTATTAAACTCATAAACCAATCTCAAAATTTCAATTCTAACCATTCATTAAACCAGTTAGCATGCAAAGCTCATATTCTATCATACTTAGATATCAACGGGTAAAAACATAAAACAATTCACATTGTCAAATAAGGTCTCCAACCTATGGCTTCGCACTAACATACTTCCATATTTAACGGACTTAACTTGAGCTATTATAATATGTGATCATAATAACGCTGCAGTCATTATGATGATTACTTATTATAACACCTCAAGTGAACTGCGCTAAATACTTTCATATGTCACTAGAAACCAAACTATGCACATAAGGTCAAGTCACATCTATGGTTTAAGTCTAGGTATCCGTGTAATAATAAAATACCTAAATCCCTTAAACCACGGCTCTGATACCACTTGAAAGAACCCAAACTCATTTTAGGAAAATAAGAGTTTTTTTTTTTTTTTTTTTTTTTTTTTACAGATTATCCCCACTGCGGCGCAGTGGGGCTAAACCTGCCCACTGCGGCGCAGTGGGTACCTGCTGCCCAGATTTTCCAAAACTCCATCTTGACACTTAAAATCCACTTGCAACTCATCCAACCCACATTCAACCCTTAAATCACTTTGCCAAACTTCAAAATGAGTTAAAGACACATGATTCCAAAATTCCGAAAGCTTTCATTTGATCAAGTGTAGCATTTACAACGAAACGGGTCATTTTACCCAAGTTGACGCATTACAAATGACGACGTATAAAATTAGAAATTTCGGCATGACCCGTTCGTAAAATCGTCATCCAAACCTGTTACGGATTATGAGTTTTCCATAAATACGTTTTTATCACAATCAAACACATTTCTAATACAAAATGACCCAAAAGAGATGACCAAAACTCTTTAACTCTTACACTTGTCGTGATCAATAATTATACCAAAACAATCAATGTATCATGAGCCAATAGTTCAAAGGGGGTCACTATGGGTCCTATTACCAATACCATTAACCGCATTTAGCTAAAGCAACCCATATCCATTAAGCAACTTTAACTTCAATCTTTTCATTACTTAACTTTCTTCCGCATCCGGGACAACCTATAAAAAGGGTAAACAACTAAAAAGTAAGCAAAGCTTAGTGAATAATCTTGCATACGCTTATACACACGAAGGAGGGCAAAGTACAAGGACTTTTACATGTAACCTATGACACCGTCATGCCACATTTACATGCTCACCTTGCACACTAAACAACATATATGGATCCATATAAGCTAAACAATCATATCAATGAGACTATCGGGATTCTTAGGCCCCGGAGGTTCTTAGGCCTCTTCTCAAAACAACTATCGGGATTCTTAGGCCCCGGAGGTTCTTAGGCCTCATAAACACTATGCCCCATATGGGCCTATGCCGAATCAATTACCACCCATGGATAAACTCATTTCAACATGATGTGGTCAATTGACCCAACGTATATATAATCGTATGCAAGAGTACTCACCTCCTTCGCGACAACCAAATCCATGATGACCATCTAACAATCATATTGCTTTTCACCTAGCAATAATTCACAATTCACACATATAAGGTCAATTACTTCAAACACAAGGCTAACAAGCCATACTTTACTACCTTTACTAGAATTTCAATGCCCAACCCAACTTTTACAATCTTATAATAATCTTGGGTTGGTTCACATAACATGTACTTCTTATATCATTTTCAATTGGCCAAGAGTTACTTTCGTATCAAAATCGTCATTTTCATATTTGACCTAGCAGACTTCAAACAATCATAACTCAAGTTCTACTTACTCTTTTAACATGATTCCAGTGGCCAAGTTTACATGACACATATACCTACCTTTTATCTTTAGTGACCAATATGTGAATTGTCCTTCAAAGGTGACTTCTGGTCGTTTTAAAAACCAAAACTGCTGCTGTTAAACAGCTTTGACCTTACTGACTTCAAATGACCATAACTTGAGTTCTACACAATATTTTGACCTCATTCCAGTGGCCACTTCTTCTTAACACATTTTAGCACATTTTATCTTCAGTGACCAACACAAGATTTGACTCATATACGTGAGTTTTACTCGTTTTAAAAACTGACACAGAATCATTTTTGCTGAAAGATCAGCATGACGCTACTGAATTCAAAAATTCATAACTGGAGTTCTACTTCGTATTTTCAACCCATTCCAGTGGCAAAATTTGCTTAACACAATAACCTACATTTTCTTTTTAGGACTCAACAAGTGAAAACTCTGACATGGGGGTGTTTTACACGTTGCAAATACAGAGACAGAATCTGTCCAGTTTTGTTCTTACTACCATTCATCAAAATCTATCATGCAACCCAATTAAACCCTAATTTGATTAAATTACAAGAACCCTATCTTGTATTATAGAAATTTAACTCAATTCAATAAAACCCCCAAATTCAATACATCATGAACCCTAAATCAAAATTAATTCAATTGACCCATTTAATCAAAACCCCAACTTAATTACTTGCATGAACCCTAATTTAATTATAGAATAAAATTATACCTTTGAGCAATAACAACTAGAATGGAAGAATTACAAGCTTCCATTTTCTCCTTTCTTCCATGTGGAATTCGACCCACATGCACACACCACCAAAACCCTAATTTCCTTATTGTTAGAACACTTGGATGTTATTAAAACTTGAAACATTCTTTGATTATGGAGGGTAAATCACACTCAATTTTAAACCTCATAATTTAATTGCTAAGAAGAAGGGAAGAAGAATTATTATTCTTGTTGATGTAGGGAGAGTTCTTGATTGAATTGAAAGGGTGATATAGGATTGAATAGGGTAGAAGAAGCTTGGAGAAACAAGAAAATAAGAAAGGTGGAAATGGTGACTAAGGAAGAAGATGGGAGGCTGGCACCCTCCTGTACAGCCACGTCCCATTTTAAATTTTGTGGGTTATTTATCCGCCATCCGCTAAAGTTCCAACTAAATTAACCCCGCATTTAAAAATAAAATACTAGGAAATTATTTTAATGATAAAACTATAATAAAGGTTTATTTTCATTGGCTTAAAAATTTCGGGATGTTACAACTCTCCCCCACTTGTAACGGATCACGACCTCGTGATCCAAGCCACATCTAGCAACGACTCTCTAATTTTACGTTAACACATCGTCATCCTTTCATGCTATCATAGCGTTATGCTCTACCATATAGTCTTGATTTTTCTTCTTCTTAAACGTTTCTTCTCAAAGACAATAGGCTCCTCGACGTTGTCTTATTTTAATTCACTTGAAGTTCGATTTCTATTATAAGCACACGTGAAACCTTGACGGTGTAATACTTCATAAAACGAGAATTGTGAAAGATAAAATGAATTTCTTAGAAGTTTTTGGGAGATTTCAAACAATAGTACCCTTGACGACTCGAGCAAGTATTTTGAAAGAATCGAAAACCGAGACCTTAGATTTTCCTTATATGCAACTTGTAACACGTCTCTCTAAAGATAACTTCTTCATATTACACAATTACCAAAATTGAACTTGATAAGTCTCTCTCCTTTATCCGCATAAGATTCTTGCCGATATTAACCCGCTTTGAGTTGTTAATTTATCATTTCAATCTTTATATACATCTTCATCACTATATCCGTGCTACGCAACTCTTGGTGTCCCACTATTCTAACACGAATAAATATATACTACTAGTATAAAAGAAATCTATCATTAGAAACGTCCAAGAGGTAGTGGGAAACACACTTTTATCTACTTTATAATTTAAAATTCATAAATTATGAATCACGGGTTTAGTTCACTAGAGATATGGACAAAAAGAATACTATATATATACATACCCCTTATTCATGATTAACTTTATAATATAATAATAATATAATATAATAATAATATAATATAATAATAATAAAATATATATATATAATAATAATATATATAATAAAAAAATTATATATATACATACCCCTTATTCATGATTAACTTTATAATATAATAATAATATAATATAATAATATTATATATAAACGAGTTATGTTGAAACTTTCGTTGAAGATTGATTCTACGCGTTTTCTTTTTCTAATTCGGCGGGTAATTTTATTATTATAATAATCAAACGAACGAATTCGTTCGTCTATAAATAGCAGACGATATTAAACTTTAAAACACACACCACAACATATTCTCTTCTAAATACTCTCTGGTATAACTATACAAGGCTTATTTCATCTACTTGATTTCTGCTATTATTACTAAGGTGAGTCTTCATACTCCCCTTTTCAATTATTTATACATTTATTTGGGGACTGAGATACATGAAATAAAACTACTTGTTATACTTATATGTATATTTTCAAAGTTATATACTTATATGTATATTTACAAAATTATATATATATATTATATATATTTTGTAACTCCACTTTATTTATTTTACCTTCGGGGTAAAATACAAACTCTTTACTGTTATGATGAACACAAGTATTCCAGAAATGTATATATGGTTGATTCTAAGTTGCTCTGTTCACTCAAAGTCCTCACTATCATGAACGATTAATTATGGAAACATAAACGTGGGTATATTGAATAGTACTATTGGGGTAGGCACCCCCATTCACCAACTGGATACGGATGCATTATATTTGGAAAGCTTAGGGTACCCTGAACAAGGTACCTACTCTGGAGGCAAATAAACACACACTTGTCTAGTTTCGGTTCATGAGCTTAGAACTTGATGTATACAGTATCTACTCTTATATTCTACTTGATCCATTGTGTGATCAAATAGTTACTTTAAATCTTGTGGTTCATACTCTATATTTTTATTAAAAACATATGATACTCTTTGCTGATATTGTATCATAACTATTTGACATTGCGGTAAGGCAATGGTCACACTGAACTCTGGCATTTTGTGAAACTATATTTTCTATATGAAAAACTTATGGAACTCACCAACTTTATGTTGACGTATTTTAGCATGTATTCTCAGGTAACTAGACGATACTCTATACATGGGACATTTTTCCGCTGCATACAACATACTGGACCATGGCCTACCCTCAGACTCTAGTAAAGACAAGTCAATTTGCTAAAGTCTCTGTCTACTGTTTAATATTGTTTAATATTAAATAAATGTTTTCAAGAATAATATCTTTCATAAATTGTAATATAAATTTGTGAACAATGCTTTTATATAAATGTATTTTAAAACGACAACGTTTTGTGTCGTTCAGTATATCTTGTGTTGTGAATCCATGTAAGTCATACCCCGGATAGGGCGGGTGTGACAGATTGGTATCAGAACATAAGTTATAGTGAACTAGGTTGCAAATATTTCTACTAAACTAAACCGCGGATAAAAATCTAGTTATTCTATAATACAATTCAAGTCTCCTTATCTACAGTAAATTTTTGAGCTTTTCAACTTTTACCACTAAACTTTTGTATAATCCAACTTTGGTCCTCCATCTTATTTTTCTCTTTTAATTTCTACCTCTTCAATCTTCAATCATAGACAACCTCAAATCTCCTGACCACATCTGCTGGCCACCTACGCCCACCACCAACACTGAACAACCTCCACCGGACACCAACCTCATCTACATCTCTAACCCCCGAGGCCAACCACCACCGCCAACAACCTAGCTTGACCACCACCAACATCGGAGACCATAACACCACCGCTGGAAACTAACCTTATCCGTATCTATAATCCCTGCGGCAAACACCGCCGCCATCAACACCTAGATCGACCACCGGTCATAAAGTTCGACCACCACCGCCGCACACTAGCCTCATCAGATCTATAATCCCGGTGGCCAAATACCACCTCTAACAACACCTACCCGACCATGACCAAGATCGCCGGTCATAAACTTTGACCAACACCCCGGCCACCAACCTCATCGGGATCTATAACCCCCGTGACCAAACACGGCCAACAACCTTCAAAACCACATCGATATATATATCGCTGCCACCTTCAAATGACAAATAAGAAATTAAAATAGGTATATTGTGATTTTAACATAGGTTGCTCGGTAAACTTCAAGCCAGAAAAAGGGTAGATGATATTGTGGGTAAAGTTGAAAATGTTGTGAAATAAACTATAAAAAGGGTAAGAAAAAGATGGGATAATTGTACTTACACAAAACAAAACTATGGGGGTAGGTGATGATGTATAGGTGGTCATTGTTACAGTATTTGTGAATCCATTTGTTTTATAAATAGTGAGACGTGGCATTGGCAACTCACCAAGTGTGAATGTAAAAACTTGGCAAGGCTATTTTAATTTCAATTTTTGTTTTAGTTAAAAACAAAACTGATTTGCAAATTGCAAGTTTTGCAACCGTGTATTTATACTCCTTTATAAAACAAACTCCCCCTCCCCCTCCTTAATTTTAAGAACCTGAAATGACACATTTACCCTCCATCTTAATACATCTTTATTTATATTTTATAGACTGTGACTAAAATGCCCTTAAAAAAAATTCAACATATTCAACATCTATCTCTCCCTCACGCAGAAACACATAGCAAAAACTCTAACTCAAAATTCTTCCCCCTCCTCCCCCCTTTCATATCCCACGCAACAATTCATCACATCTCCGACCACAATGAAATTACTTTTACGTTAATAACCACACCATCAACGTCGCCGTTACCGCCGCTGCATTGCGCGGGCACCAATCTAGTATTGCATTTAAAGTTTTAAACATTCTCTTATTCAATTAACTTGATGACAAAGGTAAGGGGCCTGCTAAACCCAACACAAAAGTGCTCATCCGACCACAAATGTGGTCCTACATAGTACAAACATTGACTATGAAAGGGACCTTATCACCTTCAAAAATGTGGTCCTACAATTTGAAATAATGAAATGTACAAGAAAACTTGCAAATCGATCATTCATTCATAAAAAAGGTGCCATGTGTCACAATTTAAGTGGTGTTCAGTTATTAGTTTTTTATTGCAAACCTACCGACTGGTATCTCAGTTTACAGAGCGTTACTTCGTCATACAATTCAAGTCATATTGAAATATTGCCAACTATCCACTGTGTTTTTGTCACAATTCAGGTTTTGTCAAATTAGTCTTTATTGTAAATGTGTAACTGAAAGTATATGTAAAACAACGTCAAAAACAACCAAATAAAATGTAAATATTGTAATTAAATAATTAGTGTATAGAGAAAAAAAATTATAAAGTATTTCAAGCACTTTGTTGTTATATTGGGGAGTGATATATCTACAACAGTTTTTTGTCATTTATAACAAATGTACATGTTATACTGTACAGTGTACAACTGTATAAAGCATGCATTGTTGTGACTGGCTAAAAATTCAAGCACTTTGTGTTTGTTTTATATCTTTCATAACTATCTTATCTTTTTTGCAAACCAAACAAAGTTTGTTTAGCTTGTACATACCTAAAAATAATAAGTTTTTTTTAACGGCATCTAATAATAAAGTAAGTCATTAGGTTAAAATAGTAGAAATGTGATGTCACCACTAGAAATGTGTGCAATTTAATGGTCAAACATTATAATGTTCTTAATTTTGAAGTTACCAAAAGTTTTACGATAATCACAAAAATACTTTAGTTAAGTCTTGTATATTTGAATCATGTTTTTTTTAAACCAATATGTTATATAGATGAACAAGTCACTTTGTTTCCTCTCTCGATATAGACATTACATATATATAGATTTTGTTTAATTTTCCTTTTAAAAAAAGTCCCGGTTGCTCACATTCAAGAACCAAGTGTAGATCTCTCCCATGGTCCTCAATGTAATAAAAGGATTTTTATGTTAAATATAGGTACTAAAAATGTAAAAGAAGTTAAAAGAAAACGTCATTATCATTAGTAAAGGGACCAATGAGAGTCTTGTAGGCCTACCCACCCCCTAGGCTATAGGCAAGGCTAGGCTGCTACGTCAACCCGGACAAATCGGGTGCCACCTAAATACCCGGTCCACCTTTATCGCGGCTCACTCTTTGATCCACCTCGTTCTCTTCCTTTTTCCCCCTGCCTCTCATTAATATGTCCCAAACAATTTAATAGCAACTAAGAACTGCCCTTTGCAATGCGATGGTGATATTAAAGTGATGATACTGTAATAATGACGGTAACAACCGGTGCTATTGAACGCGATGAGAAATATACATGATTAATGTAAAAGATAATTAATGTAAAAGGGATAATGTAGTTATTTAAAAGTTCACAATAGATATTGTACATTTAGTTTATTAAGGATATTATAGATATTTCAAATAGATATTATAAGTGAAAAGCTTTTAAATTTACAAATATTTTTAACTTGTTAGCAAGTGATGGTTTCATTTAAGTTTAAATCATAATTTATAAATTAACAAGACTGGCGTGCCATTGGAAGCAACTAGTCTACTCCCGCTGACCAACTAAATCATACGAGCTACGCTGCCACCCTTTTTTGTATAGCAAAACTAAGCGGTTTAAAAAACTACTTCATAGATCATGGCGTCATAACATTACTATGCATGACCCGTTGGATCCTTCTAACTAAAATACAAATATAACTCTCAACAAATAATATGAAATTTTCATAAAGTAACATAGAAATATTTATTTACTTGTTATTCGCATGAAACTTTCAAGAATAAAACTTGCTAATCACAAAAAAGGTAACTAACAATAATAATTATTATGTCTAGATCTAACATTTGAAAGGATAATCAACGCTGGCAATGTTTTAAGATTCGTAAATATAGAAGTTACTAAATGAAGGTTTGAAAATTTTCATCTTATACTTTAGCCACTAATTTCGTGTCACAGTTTACTTTTATCTACCATATACAAAACCGATAAGTTGGAGCCACATTATATATTTATTTATTCGGGTGGAAATCAAGTGCAAAATGATCCAAAGATAAGAACCACAATAGATATTTTCGGTCTTAACAAATAACTTAATTATATTTTCACTATGTTTTCAATACCCAAGTATTTGATACAATAATCAGACATTTGAACAAAAAGAATAAAAAACAATTAAAATATGAGAAAATAACTTCAATACCCAATTTTTGAAAAAAATATATCAATTTACCCAAGTTTTTTGGATTTTTACAAAATACCCAATAAAATCTCAACAAATTTCAAAAATCGCAATGAGATTTTCAAAATCGCAACGAGATTATACAAAATCGCAATAAGATTCCCAAAATCGCATAAAGATTTAACAAAATCGCATAAAGATTTAACATAATCGCATAAAGATTTTATAAATCTTGTAAAGATTTTGTAACATATGAAGTTCTTTATGAGATTCTAAGTTCTTTATGCGATTATCAAGTTATTTATGCGATTCTGGAAATCTTTATGCGATTTCCAATGTTCTTTATGAGATTTTTAAAGTTCTTTTTGTGATTTTTAATGTTTTTTATGCCATTTTCATCATCTTTATACGATTTTAGTAATCTTATTGCTATTTTGACAATCTCATTGCGATTTTTCAAAATTATTGCGATTTTTGTGGGTATTTTGTGAAAATCTAAAAAAACTTGGGTAAAATGATATATTTTTTGAAAAAATTGGGTATTGATGTTATTTTCTCTTAAAATATTTTATTAAATCAGGTTTATTATCACTGTAAGGTGTAAGTCATATTTCTGCATTTTATAGAGGTTGGTTATTATAAAACAACTATTATTGTAAAATAAATAAGATAATATATGAACCGTTGGATTGATCAGATCTTGAAATTAAATTAATGGTTTTAACTTTTATAATTATACGCCAACTAAATAGCAATTAAGGGTGTAATGGTCTTTTAAGCATATCCATATGTACGGTTCCATATTTTTATTTATATTTTAATTTCTTTAAATCCATATTTAATTACTTTTAACTTTATATACAGTTTAAAAAATCACTGAACAACTTTATTAACACAACACCTTAGTATTGCAAACAATGATGCACAAGTATTATGTAAAAACTGATGCACAAATATTATGTGGACAGAAATGTTGTACAAATTGATGCACAAGTATTATTTTACATAATAATAGAAGATGCACAATTTCAGTGTGCATAAAAAATTAGCAATATGTATCAATTGTCTGCTTCATGAAGCCAACTATCAGGGTTTGGAAAAAAAATGATGCACCTTGCTAGAATACCCACTTTCCTTGCCGCTATACACAAATTAACCACATCATCGTCATCATTATTTTTTGGAAATGATCAACTACGTACAAGATAGAGACTGAATATATAAATTAAAACCACCACTAACCACATCGTTGTCGCTACCACTCATCTTGGTTGAAAACCTTGATCATGAACGATTTTTGAAAACACAGACAGGAGATAAAAAAGAATGACTTTTAATTTTGAAAACAAAGATTTTGAAATGAGACTATAAAGAAACCTTATTGTTATTCATCACTGGAAATAATGATATGAGGAAGAAAATGATGTTAAGTTGAAAGGTGATTGTGTGAGTTTTTTTTAAACTAGATCTAGATCGCTAGCACCTCCACCTGAATTACTCCCACACTATGGCACTCATTTATCTGATGATGGGCGGTTCCTAAAGATTCGATGTTGGGTTGTTAATGATTCATTTGATGGTCATCATAATGAACTTTAATCTTTAGTCATCAACTTCTTCAAATTAATACTCATCTGCAATTGGTTTATTATTCAGGGAGAGAGAAAATAGAAAGTGGGACTGATATTTTGGGGAAATCCCACGTAAATTTGGGATATAAATTTACATTGCTGCCCCTTGTCTATTATAAAATATAATTAATCAATAAAAGACATTGGTCAAACTCATATGGTATCTTCCTTATTCTATGTTAATACTTGTTTTATTTTACCCTCTCCGCATTTTATAATACTCCTATGTAGCAAGGTGCGAATTAATGGGGAGGCACCCTCTGGGAAGGTTGGAATACTGGGAAGGTGTGGGTCTGTCTAGTCTTACCTTCAAGTCGTGCAAAAAAAAAAAAAAAAATGTAGCTTCTTTTACCAGTCAAAGTCAAACAAACACTTACACGCACATTATATACGTGTGTATGCATTTGGTTAAAGACTTAAAGTGGTTCACTTAGTTACCTAAATGTGTAACGTGTGTTATTTTACAACTACAAATTTCCCCCAAAGGGCAACATGCTAACATTATATTTCATCTTTTTATTCTTCTTTTCCATGTATAATATGATGATTGAGTCTCTCCTTTTTCCTTCTCTTGTTACCCCCCTAGGTAATTGACTAATTGTATATAATCATACATTCTTTGATCCAATACTAAGTGATATCTATTGGAAAAAAGAACTTTACTTAGATAAAGAGCAAAAAAAATGAGCATGCCCCTTTCTGTTTTTAGAACATGGACATGTTCTATTATTCATGGTATTTACACTACATGAAGAAATGGGGGCACTCCTTTCATAATTTATGTTCAGTGATATTTGTACAATTGTACATAGCTTTTAGCCTTTTACATTTTTATCATCATTGTGTATTCAACAGTTGTACGTATGTATAAAATTATGGTTTACAGTGGTATAGTATTTCAAAACAATCCATAGTTTATTGCTATTTTCAAGGAATATATTAATTTTACCGTCACTTTGACATGATTTTACACACAAAATCATCATTCTTCTTGTGCACATTGTGGTTTAGTTTATGTAATTGTGCTGTTATATAAAATAAAATTAAAGAAATTATGTGATTGTAGCGTAGACTTAATTTTTCTTGTTTAAAGGCAAGTACATTATTCGATCATTTCATAGAGAGTCAATAAAAAATTTATAATAAATTGATTTATTTACAATTACAAATTACAAAAGTATATCATATTACTAGAAGTGTGCCCGCGCAATGCGGCGGTGGTCAGTGGTGGCAGTGGCAACGACGGGTGACGCCGGTGGCGGTGGCATCGGTAGGTTAGAGATGCGTTATTAATGTAAAAGTAATTGATTTAATGGAATAGTATAGTTATTTTAAGTATTGAGGGATGTACGTTGTAAAAAATTTCAATAAGGGTAATATAGATATTTTAGGGGTATTTTAGTCTAATTAAGTATGTAATATATAGAAGATGTAAAAAAAGGAGGGGTGATATAGTCTTTTTAAGTTCTTAATTACTTAAAATTAAGGGTTTAGTTTGCATTATAAGGTATTATAGATTATAGATATAGATAAGAAGGTTTTAGGTAAAATAAAACAAGTATTAAAGTAAAACAAATAAAACAATAGGTTTCTTTTCACTGAACATCATCGTGCATCATAAAAATCATTGTGTATCAATTGCTTCGTGAATCTTCGTGCATCAATCTAACCATGATCTAAGGGTCAAGATCTTTTCCTATTTGTTTTACTTTAATACTTGTTTTACAATACCTAACCTCTAGATAAGAAAAATGAATACATAAACCACAAATTAAGGGACCATGAACACGAAACATATGAGCCAACTTAACCATGGATAAATAAGCTACATAACCACGACGCTGAACGCTACATAACCACGACGCTGGACACTACACTGGGAGCACACGGATAAATGAATAACAGTGGCCGAACAACGTGTATGCCGAAATTCACAACCTGCAACTAAAGAAGCATTGAAGTTAATTGAACTGGAATTACCCTTAAACTAATTACAAGTGAGACCTAAATTTTTCTTTAATTACAAGCAGATTTTACTTAAAATGACATGGTGTTTGCGTAAGATGTTACTTATGCAATGATCCTGATTTGCACAAAGACTAAAATTTATTCATCTATCATCTTATTCAATTAACACCTAGACAGAAAGTGACGGGACTTTTAGTTTTGTTGGTAGTTGAAGATGACTTTAAAATCTTAGTGCAAAGCTCACGTGTAAAACAAATTTGAATCATGATTTGTTTACTACTTTATGTTAACAT
The DNA here is from genome assembly GCA_034093135.1 of Erigeron breviscapus. Taxonomy (NCBI): domain Eukaryota; kingdom Viridiplantae; phylum Streptophyta; class Magnoliopsida; order Asterales; family Asteraceae; genus Erigeron; species Erigeron breviscapus. The sequence continues at coordinate 54,682,813 of CM067171.1, read as the reverse complement.
CGAAAGGATAACTTAAAATAGTCTAAATATTTTAGTTTAATTATCCTTCTTTAAACAATACTAGATTTAGATCCCGCGAAAATGCGGGCCTTTTGATATAAACTTTTAATAAACTACCTATTTTATATTGTCGAAAGCTAAAGATTATCATACAAGGACTTGTCGTAGCTCATAATTACAAACACTAACTGTAAAAGGAACATACATTATGATGATGTACAAATTAAGACAACATTTTATTACAAGACTTCATTGAAGGGATTAACCATAGTAATCTTCAGTAATGCTCATAGAGTCATACATAGACTTGAAAACCGAGTTGTCCAACAACTTCAAACCTGAGGAACTTAGATTTTGCTCGACTATTGTGGGTTTGGAGGGCGGCCATTAGCAGCAGAGACTCGTGAACCCCACTCCAGTAGCTCTTTGCTTGTGTCATCTTTGTGCACAAATACTTCTATAAAGCACAGTGAATCTTTTTGTGCCCCTGTTGCTGTTCAATGGCTTCCACCAGCTCCTCTTCCGTTTTAACCTGTTTACCAACAATTACAAACAGCCCTTCTATATTAAGTAGTAATGAAAATTGCAGATATTATTTTCTATGACATTTATACTCTATTTGCCTTACTGGGCTTGTACAAGTAGTAAATTTCTCGTCCCGGATCATTTTATACTTGTATTCTAAAACAAAGCATGTATAGCATGTTTGATAAGGAAAAGTAGTGTTGCAACTGACCTGGAAACTACCATCACCAATACAAGCAATCACACGTTTTTCCTTGGCTGCCTGAGCATAACCTAGAGTCGCACCCACGGACCATCCAATCGATCCATATTGCATTTGGAACTCATAACTATATGAAAATTCATAGCATATGTCATTAGTTTAAAAAGAAATATTTAGCTCCAATAGATGTAGTAATTTCAGCCGATTACTTAATAATGGCTTGACTCAGTTTATGGGAAACAAGCCAAAATGGGTTGATGACCTATCACCCCCACCATCTCTCCGCCGCAACGCGCGGGTACTTACTCTCGTATTATATCAATGGCAACAAAAAATAAAAATAAAAAGCTTCTACATAAGGTTTGAATCTATAAAAAAACAGTTGATACGTTTGACTTTTGAGGTCAAAACTTTACAACTCCTAAAACACTAATATTGCTTATCATATAAATCAATAATATTTCCAAGAGCAAAATATTACTTTTAACTTTAAAAGTTAAAACCATCCAATATCGTTTACCTTTTATACAGATCCTTCACAAAGTAAGTATCATCCACCTGCAATATAAAACTTCATAGTCAGCTTATTAAGTGCTTACACCTATTTTATATACCAGAAAGTGCATAATTGCCTTGGGCACAGAGTCCTCGATGTTCTTTCTGACAATGTCATAATATGACTTCAACAATAGCTTTGTAACATGAATCTCAATACTCTCCTGATCAGAATGAGTGTCTGAGGGCCTCAAAACTGTTGGCGGCTGCATTGAAAAATAAACAGACATTAGCAATATTATTCTAATGAGTTGTGTTCAACAATTTCTTATGTCATTGAACTGGCTATTTAATCACATACCTCCCTCAGATCAGTAAAAACGAATGATCCATAGCCTGAACTGGATCAATAAACAGTTTGTTTGCAGGATTTCCCTTGGCAGAAATTCGATTATCAAAACCACCAAAAAGTGATGAGATTCCCCAGCTTGTGCTTCCTAGAAATATATAGCCATCAAAATTGGGTAAAGCATTTAGAATGTAGACCAAAAATAGTATTCACCCAAGAACCCATTTCGACATGTAATATAAGTTACCCATTTTGACCCACTACCCAACCTACCCACACCATGTATTTGGTCTTTCCACCTGCAGCTTTAATACTAACTGAACTTCAAAAACCTAGAAATTCAAATAGCAGGTAGCTTACCGCTAGGTTTTACAACGAAAGCTTACCGCTAGCTGACTTCTCAACCTCGGTGACTGCCCGTGAACCAGGTTGATTATGCTGTAATAAGATAACGAAATAAGGTGCTTGCTATAAAAAATTAACTAATTAACCATTAAAAAACTCCCCAACACCCAAATTTTCCAACATGGTCCCATAATACGAAAAGTTGTATAATATGCACCATTATTCAAATGAACATCACAAAAAATGAACCTGTTCTGTAACAATCCCATTGATTGGCCGGGCAAGCATTGCTCGCGACTTAATACCTTTTTCGCATTGTGGAGCTTTTCAGGCTCCAATCCATCCTGCCAAATAATGAAATAAATGTTAATGAATGACGCAAAGCTAAAAAACTTCCAACTAAAATCAGACTATAATAATTACCTTTTGCCTTGAAAGTGTTGTTGCGATCTTCGAAGATTTGACTTGCTGCATTGCAGTTTCTACTGCACTTTCATCCCTCGCATTCATTTGAACCTTATACCTATTGTTCATCGAATACACCAGAGATTAAGACTTACGCAATGACATGTTAATACAGTTAAAAGCTGAGCTTGTTTACTTCCTCCTACAAATTTAGAAGCAAGTCAGTTATTGGAACACCTGAAAGTTCTATTTTGATTGCTTAAAGGCCAAAGGTGGCAAAATAGGTGGATAGTGAATCCGGAGGGATGGCAATGGATGAGCTGACCTACTAACACTTTTTGTATAAACCTTTCCTTGAAACATGTCTAAATGGGCCACATACATCCGTATGTATTAGTCCAAGTAGTTCTTTAGCCCTTTCCGGTTTATTTAGAAAAGGTTTTCTTGTCATTTTGCCAGAAACACAAGATACGCATTCGTCAAATGATTCATCATTGATCGAACCATTTCTAACAAGGTTCGATTTCTCCTCTCCGATACACCATTATGCTGTGGAGTATATGGAGGAGTAAGCTGTTGAACTATTCCACAAGCTTTAAGATAATCTTTAAACTCTTGGCTTAAGTATTCACCACCTCGATCCGAACGAAGAATCTTGATGGTTCTACTGAGTTGATTCTCTACTTCACTTTTAAATTCCTTGAATGTTTCAAAGACTTCATGTTTATGTTTAAGCAAGTAAACATAACCATAACGACTGAAATCATCCGTAAAAGTGACGAAGTAGCTAGCACCTTTCCTTGACACATGTCTAAATGGGCCACATACATCCGTATGTATTAGTCCAAGTAGTTCTTTAGCCCTTTCCGGTTTATTTAGAAAAGGTTTTCTTGTCATTTTGCCAGAAACACAAGATACGCATTCGTCAAATGATTCATCATTGATCGAACCATTTCTAACAAGGTTCGATTTCTCCTCTCCGATACACCATTATGCTGTGGAGTATATGGAGGAGTAAGCTGTTGAACTATTCCACAAGCTTTAAGATAATCTTTAAACTCTTGGCTTAAGTATTCACCACCTCGATCCGAACGAAGAATCTTGATGGTTCTACTGAGTTGATTCTCTACTTCACTTTTAAATTCCTTGAATGTTTCAAAGACTTCATGTTTATGTTTAAGCAAGTAAACATAACCATAACGACTGAAATCATCCGTAAAAGTGACGAAGTAGCTAGCACCTTTCCTTGACACATGTCTAAATGGGCCACATACATCCGTATGTATTAGTCCAAGTAGTTCTTTAGCCCTTTCCGGTTTATTTAGAAAAGGTTTTCTTGTCATTTTGCCAGAAACACAAGATACGCATTCGTCAAATGATTCATCATTGATCGAACCATTTCTAACAAGGTTCGATTTCTCCTCTCCGATACACCATTATGCTGTGGAGTATATGGAGGAGTAAGCTGTTGAACTATTCCACAAGCTTTAAGATAATCTTTAAACTCTTGGCTTAAGTATTCACCACCTCGATCCGAACGAAGAATCTTGATGGTTCTACTGAGTTGATTCTCTACTTCACTTTTAAATTCCTTGAATGTTTCAAAGACTTCATGTTTATGTTTAAGCAAGTAAACATAACCATAACGACTGAAATCATCCGTAAAAGTGACGAAGTAGCTAGCACCTTTCCTTGACACATGTCTAAATGGGCCACATACATCCGTATGTATTAGTCCAAGTAGTTCTTTAGCCCTTTCCGGTTTATTTAGAAAAGGTTTTCTTGTCATTTTGCCAGAAACACAAGATACGCATTGTCAAATGATTCATCATTGATCGAACCATTTCTAACAAGGTTCGATTTCTCCTCTCCGATACACCATTATGCTGTGGAGTATATGGAGGAGTAAGCTGTTGAACTATTCCACAAGCTTTAAGATAATCTTTAAACTCTTGGCTTAAGTATTCACCACCTCGATCCGAACGAAGAATCTTGATGGTTCTACTGAGTTGATTCTCTACTTCACTTTTAAATTCCTTGAATGTTTCAAAGACTTCATGTTTATGTTTAAGCAAGTAAACATAACCATAACGACTGAAATCATCCGTAAAAGTGACGAAGTAGCTAGCACCTTTCCTTGACACATGTCTAAATGGGCCACATACATCCGTATGTATTAGTCCAAGTAGTTCTTTAGCCCTTTCCGGTTTATTTAGAAAAGGTTTTCTTGTCATTTTGCCAGAAACACAAGATACGCATTCGTCAAATGATTCATCATTGATCGAACCATTTCTAACAAGGTTCGATTTCTCCTCTCCGATACACCATTATGCTGTGGAGTATATGGAGGAGTAAGCTGTTGAACTATTCCACAAGCTTTAAGATAATCTTTAAACTCTTGGCTTAAGTATTCACCACCTCGATCCGAACGAAGAATCTTGATGGTTCTACTGAGTTGATTCTCTACTTCACTTTTAAATTCCTTGAATGTTTCAAAGACTTCATGTTTATGTTTAAGCAAGTAAACATAACCATAACGACTGAAATCATCCGTAAAAGTGACGAAGTAGCTAGCACCTTTCCTTGACACATGTCTAAATGGGCCACATACATCCGTATGTATTAGTCCAAGTAGTTCTTTAGCCCTTTCCGGTTTATTTAGAAAAGGTTTTCTTGTCATTTTGCCGGAAACACAAGATACGCATTCGTCAAATGATTCATCATTTGTTTGTAAGATTCCATCTCTTTGAAGCCTTTCAATGCGTTTCTTGCCAACATGAGCAAGACGACAATGCCAAAGATAAGTCGAGTCCAAATTGGGCTTGACTCGTTTGCTAACATTATACATTGAATTATCATTTGAATCACAACCATGCATATCAATTTCATAAATACCATCACAAGCAATAGCATTAAAATAATGAACATTATTTCGAGAAACTGAAATACCAATATCATTAAAAACATTAATGAATCCGTTGTTTTTCAACAAAGAAACTGAAATGACACCTCTAGTAATAGAAGGTGCATAATGACAATTGTCTAAAACAATGACTAAACCAGTAGGTAAAACTAAATGATAGTCGCCTATTTCTTCTACAGCTGCCGGTAGGCCATTTCCCACGAACAGTTGTAAAGATCCTGGCTTCAGTTTCTTTCTCCTTCTAAGCCCCTGTAAACAATTACAGATATGAGTACCACACCCGGTGTCGTAAACCCATGAATTACGCTTAGAAAAGGAATATAATTCAATTGTGAAGATACCTGAAGTACTGGTCAAACCAGTTTGCTTCTTCTTCAACTCAGCTAGATACTTAGAACAATTCCGCTTCCAATGTCCCACTTCATTGCAGTGATAACATGTTTGGTCCTTAGCCGGATGTTCCTTTTTCGCTGGAGGGGTCTTCTTAGGTTTAGGAGTAGCAACTTGCTTTCCTTTACCTTATTCTTGCCCTTTCCTTTTGGTTGTTTCCCTTTCTAGATCTTTCCCCCTTTGATCGTGAGAACTTGGGGTGTAGCAGACTTCTTTGGAAGCTTCTTTTCATACTCATTCGCCATGGCATGAAGTTCAGCAATGGTTTTATTCATGCTATGCATATTGTAATTGCGCACAAATTCCTCAAAGTCCTTAGATAAAGACTTGAGAATCATGCCAATAGCAATAGGCTGAGGATAAGCATAATTCAACCTTTCCAATTGCTCAAAATACCTCTTTATCTTGAGTATATGAGGACTAACCGGTGTTCCTTGCTCGTGTCGCAAGTCATGAAGTGTGTCAACTAGGTCGAACAACTCCACTCCGGCTTGCTTTTCGTACAAAGACTTAAGCTCGTTGAGCATATCAAGAGGGAAATAATTTTCAAATTGCTTTTGAAGGTCAGCATTCATGCTTCCCAACATCAAACAAGCAACCTCATTGTATCTATCGTACGCAGCAGAGTATGCAGCCAACTCTTCAGTTGTAGCATTAGCTCCCGGAACAACGGGTGTCTGCTCTTCAAGGATTTGATATTTCTTCTCGGCTCTTAGAACAATTCTTAGCTGACGATACCAATCATTGAAGTTTGGTCCAGAAAGTTTTTCTCTTTCTAGCATCGACCTGAAAGCCGATTGGTGTATGTTTTGAGAAGGATTTGTTGTTGCCATCTACAAAACAGACAAAAGTTCAATTATCGGTATTTTCGATAATAATCCTTAAGAAATGTAATTTACCCATGTTAAATTCATTTAACAATTAATTTCATTAAGGCTAGGATCCAATTGACATACAATCATTTCATCAGTTGATCTGCTAGAAATGACGGTACTCAAAAGGTAATCGACGATCAATAATTGCATTCATGCAATTCCTAGAGTTATGGGACTTACAACAACACTTTAAAGGGGTATTAAGTGTTTTGTAAACATGTTTTGTCCCATCTTATGCCACGGGTCAAGGATCTCACCTCTTAACTCGTTTTAAGTCGCTCAATTAAGAACATGTAAATAGTCCACCACCGGTCTCACGGTGAAGTGGTAATCTACCTTGAAGAGATACAATTCGCCTACGGTCTCACGTAGGAGCGAAAAGCACTGGCAAGTGTTCTTAGCAAAGTGGGTGGCAATGACTTAACTTTAAATGGGTAATGCATTTGATGTGAATCAAAAGTTTATGTATGAAGACTCATACAAATCTTCATAACATAATGTTTAATAAAATCATTTTTATAGTCTTAACAACACAAGAGAGCTCGGTAGCTCCATTTGAACGCACAAAGAAGCGCAAGGGCAAAGGTTTGCGATGGACGCAATTAAAAACCCGCCCTTTTAGGAGGCTAGCGCACTCCGACTTATACCTCTCTTAGAGTTTGTTCAAATGGGTGAGCCGGTGTATCTCAAGGTTGTAAGACTCCAATTTTATTAACGAAATCTCTATTTCGATAGTTCTTAGTCAAGTTTATATTTTTCCAAGAAAACAATTTTTGCATCACCTTTATACCTCTTATAAACAAGCAAAAATTAATAAACTTACTAATTACCGAACTAATTAATCATGTAACAAGTTAAGGTAGACCACCTAAACATGGTCACTATGGTTCATGCATATGTTTAAAGCCGGCTCCCCCTTCCGAAGAAGAGGACCACATACATCAAGTTGTCTTGATTGCGTAAATCTTTAAACAACTTAATTAACAAGTAATTCACATAAACATGCTGACTGGAAATTTTCAGTAGCTTCATGACCTGTTTAGCCCTGTTTCTGGTCTGATTCAGCTTTTGACCAGAACTACAAAGTTGTAGCCCTATATGTCGACTATCTACAGTCCAAATTTGAGTTTCTAACTCATTACAGATTAAAAGATATGAATTTTTTAGTGAACTGTCGCATAGCAGAAAAATCACACGAAAAATTCACATAAGTCACACAATTATCTAATAATTAACCCTAATTATTGGATCATCATGCTTTGCTAAATATATCTCTATATATCAATAATAATCACAAGTAATTTTGCATGAATTCCTTGTGATTTTACTTTTATTTAACAACCTTAAATAATTAAGATACACGCAATTTATATCAAATAAATCATGTCAATTCACAAACTCAAAACTTTCCATGAGGGTTTCAATCTTCCATTGAATTAGGTTAAATTAATTAAACAAAAAACCCTAATTTTTATTTAATTAAACCGATTTTTAATTAAAAAAAATAAGAAAACAACTTTTAATTATTTAACAATTAATTAAAAATCAACCAACCCTTAACCCCCTTCAAGTTTTGATCTTTGTAATTAATAGATCACATATGTGGCTCGTGATACCACTGTTAGAATATAAGCATATAAACATACATATAATCACGAGTATGCGCAACGGAAGAATCGAATATGCAATCACATTAATTAACAAAGAAGGGAATTGAAACGTGTACCTTATGCAAAGCTTCCAATATATATAATAATAATAATATTATTATGAATTAGGGTTTAAAGTAAAACCCCTCTACGATCGCACACTAGACACCTCTTATACCGTATGCTAGTACCCCGATCACGATCAAACAACCCTTTGCTTATACCCTCTAAAGTCGAACCAAGCAAAACCCAAAACCCTTTGTTTTCTTTGTTTCGGCCGAAACAAGAAGAGAGGAGAGGAGAAGAGATTTTCTTGTGTGAATGAATGAGAAAACCCTTGGAATTAAGCCCTCTATATATAGGGATATATTTAGGGTTTAATGACTTGGTGACCAAGTTAATCAAGGCCCTAAAAGCCTTGTCAAAACCGGCCCCCCCATTAGGATTAGAGTCCAACACTAATTTCCTAATTTCACATTTAATCCTCCTCTTTAATTAATTAAATACAATTAACCCTTTAATTTAGTTTAATTAATCATTTCGTGATCAAATTAATTAATATATTACTTTAATATACTAATTAATAATATAGAGTTACCGTGTCATTTCGTGTGACCCCGTAGGCTTAAATTATTTCCGGACATGCGTTTATTATAACGTGATCACATACCAACAGTATAAAGTTGTATGATCTCGACTATTGATTTAAATTCAATGATTAAGAATCAAAAATGATAATTAAATCTTGATCATTGATTTTAATCCAATAATCATTAACCATTTAACTTTAAAATTTGTGGCCCAAACTCATGTTAATTGAACCACACGTTAGAAAACTGGGGACATGTTGATGCAAAGTATTATTAAGTTAAGTTATTATACAATTAATAACATTGACTTAATTGTACAATTGCCCTATACGTTGACATAGCTGTGGACATTGACTTTCTCGCTTGGCAGGACCTCTCTGCCCCTCTCTGTGGGCTCGTCATCATGATGTCACCGCTGTGTAATCAAGAGATACGGATTTTAGCAATTTCTCACGGGTGTCTCGCCAAGCTCGGCGCCAAATTTCTTCATGGTGGTCGATCACAAAATGAAAGACGAGAGTTGAGGTTAAGGTGTGGCGAAGCGGTTGTTATCGCTCGTTGAATAAAATATTTTCTTTTATCATTTTGGGTTTTATATTCAATAAAAAATAAAAATTCTTTCAGGTTTATTTAACCTGTCAAGTTGAGATAATCTCAATCATTAGATTAAAATTGATGGTAAAGATTTCAAAATCAAGTTTGAATACTAAAATTTGATTTTAATCTTCTGCTTGAGATTGTCTCAATTTGACTAAGTCAAAGTCAAATTGAGACAATCTCTACTGAAATATAAAAAAAAAAGAGATAATAATAAAGTCATTATTGGGAGATACATAAGTAGTAATTAGTCATATTGAAATAATTCTTAATTAGTGTTTCAAAACTAAATTAGTAGAACCGATATGTAGTTGGTCGACTGGTTTAGCTAGTGTGCGGTTAACTGTTTAATTTTTGAAGTTTTTTCTTGTTGGAGGTTGATAACATATTGTTTTGGATTTTGTTTTCTTTTTCTTTTAAATAAATTTATTTGTTAAAGATAAAACCTTTTCTAAAAACAATAATAAAAAAGAGTCATTGATAATCTGTTTCAAAAGATAAATACATTTTATGTTTCAGCATAAACTTTTTCTTTTTTGAACATTTTGTCTAACAAGATTCTGGTGAGACATATATATACACGTAGACTGCGTTTTTGTCTATATATAAAAGAAAGAAAACAATAAACACTCAACAATGATGTTGTGACACTTCCACACCTATCTTTGACTCTTTGTTCAAATTGATGTTGTCTCCCTTTGGCTTCTCGAGTTCTCGATCATAACTACTATCAGTCTCTACCAAGCCAATAATGAAGAAAGTTCGATGTCGTTTCGCGCATATAATGGTGCTCCTTTTTGCGTGTGATTTATATGTATATAATAATGTCCTTATATGAAGGGTACAACTATATAAGAGAAAGCACATATTCATCTCTTTCTCCCCTCTATCAAACAAAACTTTATCAACTCTCTATCTTCCTTCAAAAATATATATATATATATATAATACGTACACACATTTATAAATAATTCTCTTTATATATATAAATCATGAATAATTTAAACTTTTTGGCACTTGGGTTTCTCTTGCTTATGATTATTTTCTCTCATCCATCATCAACCCAAGCTCAAGAAGTTGGTAATGCCCTCAACTTAACATACTTCACTATATATTCATTTTAATGTGCGACCAATATATAACACTTGATATCTAGCTGTATTTTAAGAACGTATACAAAAGTCATTGGTGTATCAATAAATGTAATTGAATTGTTTTTGTTTAATATGGTAGTTTCTTGACCTTTTTTTATATATACTTATGTGTAAATGAAGAAAATCAAAGCGAATTTGATTATGTGAGAGGCAGCCATATGGGACCAGAGAATTGGGGCGACATAAAGAAAGAATGGTCATTATGCAGCAACGGGACGATGCAGTCTCCTATCGATATGTCGAGTCAGAGGGTGGAGATGATGCTCAACTCTAAGAAGCTAAACAGAAGCTATATGCCTTCTAATGCTACCATCAAAAATAGAGGACATGACATTATGGTAATTACTTAATTATACTACTCTAATCTGTACTTTAACAACAATTTGAACTTTGATACGTTCCATTGGTTTTTTTTTTTTCTAATGACAAATTTACTCTACTCCAAGTCTCCAATAAACTAACACCAAAAAACATAGAATGGGCTTTATGAAATAGGCTAACCCACATTGACAATTGGGTCTTTAATTGGTTAATGAAACTATCGAGTTGGCACACCTAAAATCACCTCACTATTTAATATTATTAACTACTCATTTAGAGTTGATGTGTCTACGCGTAATTCATAATGGGTCATACCAATAAAATTAACTTTTACTCTTTCATGAGAAGATATTCGAGAATACGTACCGTTTATCAGATTTGTAATAATTCACACATATGTTTGATTTTAATGTTATACATATAGCTTAAATGGGAAGGAAATGCGGGATCAATTCGCGTCTATGACACCGAGTATACTTTGAAACAAGCACATTGGCACTCGCCTTCAGAGCATACCATCAATGGCCGAAGGTATTTTTACTTTAATTTGTTATAATTTAAAAATTGTATGTGAACGAATTCACCAACACAGAAGATTTTCACAAATTACCAATTAAATTGAAGAAGAAGAATTATTATGAAGTGATATTATGATTTATTATTACAGACCAATAATCATCAAAGAGATGATTATATTACAAAATATATATATCGATATGATATAATATACAGATTTAAGAATGATATATAAGATACAGAATAATTTAAACTTTTTGGCACTTGGGTTTCTCTTGCTTATGATTATTTTCTCTCATCCATCATCAACCCAAGCTCAAGAAGTTGGTAATGCCCTCAACTTAACATACTTCACTATATATTCATTTTAATGTGCGACCAATATATAACACTTGATATCTAGCTGTATTTTAAGAACGTATACAAAAGTCATTGGTGTATCAATAAATGTAATTGAATTGTTTTTGTTTAATATGGTAGTTTCTTGACCTTTTTTTATATATACTTATGTGTAAATGAAGAAAATCAAAGCGAATTTGATTATGTGAGAGGCAGCCATATGGGACCAGAGAATTGGGGCGACATAAAGAAAGAATGGTCATTATGCAGCAACGGGACGATGCAGTCTCCTATCGATATGTCGAGTCAGAGGGTGGAGATGATGCTCAACTCTAAGAAGCTAAACAGAAGCTATATGCCTTCTAATGCTACCATCAAAAATAGAGGACATGACATTATGGTAATTACTTAATTATACTACTCTAATCTGTACTTTAACAACAATTTGAACTTTGATACGTTCCATTGGTTTTTTTTTTTTCTAATGACAAATTTACTCTACTCCAAGTCTCCAATAAACTAACACCAAAAAACATAGAATGGGCTTTATGAAATAGGCTAACCCACATTGACAATTGGGTCTTTAATTGGTTAATGAAACTATCGAGTTGGCACACCTAAAATCACCTCACTATTTAATATTATTAACTACTCATTTAGAGTTGATGTGTCTACGCGTAATTCATAATGGGTCATACCAATAAAATTAACTTTTACTCTTTCATGAGAAGATATTCGAGAATACGTACCGTTTATCAGATTTGTAA
>CM067171.1:54626816-54669371 GCA_034093135.1 Erigeron breviscapus | reverse complement strand
GTGTCAGATATCAGTCTAATCCAAAGGAATCTCATCTGCTTGCTGTAAAGCGCATACTGAAGTACCTTAAAGGTGTCCCCAGTCTAGGTCTTTGGTACCCCAAAGGCTCAGGCATGGATCTAATGGGTTATTCAGATTCAGATCATGCAGGTTGTAAGATAGATAGGAAATCCACTACTGGTGGATGTCATTTCCTTGGTGGCAAACTGGTCAGCTGGACCAGTAAAAAGCAAACTTGAGTTTCATTGTCCACTGCTGAATCTGAATACGTGTCTGCAGCCAGTTGTTGTGCTCAGATACTCTGGATGAAGAACCAGTTGCTTGATTATGGTATTAAATATTCAAAGACCCCAATCATTTGTGATAATACCAGTGCCATTGCTATCTCAAACAATCCAGTCATGCACTCCAGAACGAAGCACATTGATCTCAGGTATCACTTCATTCGTGATCATATTATGAAAAACAACATTGAAATCCATTTTATTCCCACTGACAAACAACTCGCTGACATTTTTACCAAACCTCTGGATGTCAAAACTTTTGAATATCTTGTTGGTGAGTTGGAAATGTTAAACCCTTAAATCTGGTGACTGCTCAGATATTGAACGCCTTTGTGTACTATCTTTGCATTATTAGATTTCTGGAACAACATTCCAGGGAAAGACTTGAAAGATATTTTTGTTCTTAAAAATGTTTTAAGTTCAGGGGGAATTTATTAATTTATTTTCTCACTGGAAAAACTCTTCAGAAAATATTAATGGTGCTTTGTAAATGTGTCCCTCTCACTGGTAACTGGACAGGTTGAAGTGCGTGTTTGAGGTGACTAATGTCTCCTTGTAAATGTGTCCCTCTCATTTGTCTGTATTAGTTGACGTGCACGTTTGAGGTTACCAGACTTTCAAAAATGGTTTTCACTGGTACTTTACTGGAGTGTCCCTCCAGTGTACCATCAGTACATGTTCACTGGACTAATCCACCAGTGATACTGGAGTGTCCAGTCAACCTCCAGATGCACTGAAATATGTCATAATATTTTCTAAATACTTGGTCATCGTGCGTGCCACGTAAGCAAATCCTTTTGAAGATATTTTAATCCTACGTGGCATGTAAATTTTTCAACGTAATGATGGTATTTTTACCTTGGGAAGTCAAAAAGAGCAACTTGTTAATTTTTGTGGGCTGTAAACCGTCACACATTTATGTGTGATGTGATGTAATTAATGCGGATCTCAGAACCTCGATCAAAATTATATTTGATAATTTTAAATAAACCGTTTGAGTTCCACATTCTTTCTCCTATAAATACCCACTTTCAATTTCAATTGCATTTACTTCGAACATATTTACTCCCAAATCTCTCAAATTCCTTCATTTACTTCTTCATTCAATTTCCAATCATATTTATCTCTCTTATTTACTCCATTTCCATTCATTCCTTCATCAAATCTTCATCATAACCTATATATATTCAATTTCATCTTCATATATTCTTTTTAAAATGGCACATAGACAATCAAAATCGCTCAAAAATCTCCATGCCGCTGAATATGCTCCTTCTGAAAATGTTGACAGGGCACCTCATATCACTCTTGAGGCAAATGCCATAAGAATAAATATGAACAACTGGATGGCCAGACTCTCTCTTTCCAGCGTTCATGATGCCCAATCGATTATTGGGAGATTAAACACTTTTTTTCTCTCTTGCCTATTATATGGTGCGTTAACACTTAATCCATGAAGGATGTACCACGAGTACCTTTGTGAATTCTGGTACACTGCAACATATGATGATGAAACTTCATCTATCAATTATACTCTCAAGGGAGGTACCAGATCCCTTGGTTTCACTGCAAGTCTACTCAGGTCTGTTCTACAGTTAAACTATTATGAACAGAATGAGTTGCCTATTGAACTTCCCACTGGTATCAATACAAGGGAAGTATGCAGACTGATGGGGCACACGGATATCATGGATGAGCATGGCCAGCTATCCAGGAAAGGAACTATCTACATGAGCAAGCTGTCAGACTCATGGAGATATTTCTTCACCCATATTGTTGAATGTCTGGGAGGCAGTTCTGGAGGGTTAGACCAGATAAATCAAACCCATCTCCAGATTGCCTACTGCTTATGGTTTGGGCTTAGAGTGGACTTTGCTCAGATTCTTTTTGATAACCTGGTTGAGCGACTTAGAGTGAAAGGAAGAAAACCGTTTGTTCCTTATATTCGTTTCCTTTCACTAATGTTTAAAAATGCTCTTCGAGACCAGTATGATTTTGATACTACTCACTTTTCTATGAGTGAGTATATGAGGGATTTGGTCAACCTCAGATCTCCACTGGACGAGGTAGATATTCCCCAGTCCATGCTTTCCTTTCAAAGGGAAGAGGCTGAAATGGCTCCAGATAGAGGTCAAGCTGTTGAAGGACCATCTGGTGATCAGGATGTACAAATCATAGAAGCTGTACAGCCCATTAGACAAATTGCTCCTGAAGGTCAAGGTACAGAAGTTGTTGAACCTTCCAGACGACCTAGAACTAACAGGCGTCTGATGAGAGCTGGACTTTAGGTGAATCCTGAAAGACATACTGGTGATGTTATGAATCTGGATGGGTCACCAATTTTTGAACAAGAGAACGTACAAGAGGTTGTTGGGCAGGTAACTGATGAACAAATTAAAAATGTTGCCCAGATTGTTGAGCAGGTTATTGATCAAGTTGAACAAGATGTTCAGACTGATGAACAGGTGTTTGGTGAGCAAGAGGCTCATATAGACTTGAATGTAGAGGCTGGTGAACAGGTTAATGTAGAGACTGGTGAACAGTCTGGTGATCAGACAGTTGGGATGGCTCCAGAATGGGATGATGTAGATTCCCCAATGTCTGAAGGTTTTGATGTAAACACGAATTTTCTGGGTGAAGATGTACAAGAAGAAGAAAGTCTACCAGAAATACCACCACCAGAATCAAACATGCCACCACCACCACCACCTTCAATTCCTAGAGATACACAATACTTCACTCCAGCAACCACTCAACCTTCACAATCTCAACCTCCACCTCGTGCGCCGGAGTCACCAGTTGCAACATCTGAAGCTGTAACTGAAGAGGACTGGGCACAAGTACCTCTTATGACCAGATTGCCTTCAAATCTTGAACCTCCCAGTGGTCTCTCCACTTCATCTTCTGCCGAGGTCCAAGGCCTTTTAAGTAAGGTGGCGGACCTGGAAAGATCACTCCAGACTTCATCTCAGGTTATTTCAGACTTCAAATCCTTATTATCAAATAACCTTGCATCTGAGATGAATCTGTTTGCTGGGAATGAGAAGCTTGTGTTTGAGAAGCTTGATGAACTGGTACTGGCCACAAACAATAATACTGAAAATTTCAAAGTGGCAGTCCAGGGTTTAGAGACAAGGTTGGTTAGTTCTGTTCAGACTGCAGTCACTGGTGAACTGGCAGGTCTGAAAGAAGAAGTTCAGAAGTTGGTTTCCAGGGTCAGTTCTCTGGAGACTAGATCCACACTTGACCAGGATGCAGTTGTCAGTACAATAAGTGATGAATGCACAAAGAAGTTCAGAATCAGTATGCTGAAAGAATTATCTGAAGAGATTTCTGAAACTGTTCTTCGTACCATTCAAGATGGGGTGTTACCCCAAGTAGAGAAGTTACTGAAAGAAAAGTTGCCAAAACACTTGCCTAAAACAGTTGCAAATGTTCAAAAGGAAGTGCAGGCACTTAACAAAGTTGTGACTGAAACAACTCCAGTGGCAGGAATAACATTTGGTGCACTGGACAGACTTATGCTTGAACAGTTATGGAATGATCTCAAGTCAAGAACTGGTGATCATTCCAAGGGGGAAAAGTCGTCTGGTGACCAAAGACAAGTGACACTGAAGCACTTGGCACAAAGAGCATATGGCACTGAAGCCGGGCTAACTGAAGAAGCTACTGGTACTGAAGCCAGTGAGCCCCAGTTTGAGTCCTTCCCAGATATTCCATCAACTCTGAAGTCAGTTAAGGGAAAACAACAAATGGAATCTGGAGAAGAAGAGCAAACTACTGAAGATGCTGATGATGAAACCTCCAAGAAGCTAGAACAAGAATGCATCATGATAGAGATTTCCAAAAGAAATCAAAAAGATGAACTGCTGGCCCATCAAAGGGAGATGGCATCAATGGGGTCTCTGGACTCTTACAATACTAGAAGGTTAGGCATAAATGTTGATGTATATAAAAAGATGAAGGATGACCCCAGAGTTCATCAATGTTTAAATGCATTAGATGATGTTCATGTACGCTCCATTTACGCCGAAGAAGAACAGGTCTATGATTGTATAATTTATGGCGTGAGTATACCAGAACTCATCAGACAAAGGAAGGATGAACTGGTAAGCCTCCAGAAAAAGATCAGAAAGAACGCTGGTGCTCTGGAGATAGAGTACAGGAAGAAACTTACTGGCTTACCAAAACTGACTGCCAAACAAATCAAAGCGATCAAAGATGCTGATGTAAGCAAATTCATTCCCCTGGACACTTCTCGAAAAATCAATCGTCAAGAACTCCAATCTGCTGTAGAGCAAAAGAGAGTGTCCAAGGAAACTGAAGCATTGATCCAGACAACCAAGTTGAAAGAAAAGTACAATGAAATGTTAAATTTCAGGGCTGATGCTAGAAGGATCACTGGTGCTGAAATCAAACTGGTTGATAATCATGAAGGTATGTCTAAGTTTGAAGTAAAGTTGACCAGGGAGGGTAACTTTACTGATGAAAGGAAAAGTACTTCAGTCCAAGCATTTGGATGGAGTGAACTGAAAGAAATCGCTTTAACGTTCAGGGGGAAGACAGATGTGTCGACTGATGTTAAAGCATTTCTGAAAAGAGTTGAAAAGGTATGGAGAAGAAAGCATCAGATGGAAGTTGCTATGGGCATGAAATCGCCAGAATATATACCATCTTCTCCATCACCAAAGAGAAAGGCTACTAAAGATGCTCCAGGACAGACATCAAAAAGAAGGGCCTGACTCTTATCATTTACTTGTTGTAAATTATTGTTTTATGAAAATTGTAAACTATTTATCAGTTGATGTATGTAATAATAGTTGCAATTTTTGATTCATATAAGTAAATGATCAGATTTTGTCTAAGTTAGAACTTAAATGATGAAACTGAAAACACTCATGATCTGGAGACGACTAGTTGCAGTGAGTATATACCAAGTTCTAGATAGATTACTTATTAAGTGACAATAAGTAAAGAACAATGCAATAATACAAAATACTTGTAAGATAAATTGGTGAGACAATATGTAATTTTCAAGTGTAATTTATTTATTGATGTTAAATAAATTACAAGGTTGTTGCGGAACCAAGATAATACAAGAATGTAAATATCCTAACAACCTATGAACTACAATTGATCTTGTTAGGTCCAGATTTACTGGACTCACTCCAGACTCGACTACTGGAGCCTTACTGAAGATCTGTCCAGAAACGTGTTCTACTGGACCTACTCCAGACTTGGAATCTGGAGTCCCTCTGAAGATTTGTCCAGAAATAATGGAAGACCAGTGAGCAAATACTTGTATAGGAAATCTGGAGTATTCTCCAGATTAGCTCACTGGACTTCACCCCAGTCCAGATCAACTCTACTGAAGACGTTCTCACTGAAGTCAAAGACTGAAGTCAGAATAAAGAAGACTTACAAATGGCGGAGTCCACTGGAAGTCTTACCAGATCTGTACACTGGAGGATTGTCAGTGTTCTAGACCTTACAAGTCTGAACACTGATATCGAGGATTGACTTTTGTCTTTACACACTTTCCAAAGAACAATCCACTTGTTCTTTACCAAAGATTATACGTGTGTAAAGGTGGTTGTATAAAAGGATACAAAGTCATTTGATGTGACTTTATCCTTATTCCTTATCCAATGCATTTAATGTTCTTGTCGGATCATTAAATGCATGCAACCATATTTGTACGGCACAAAATTCACTGGTGAATTTTGTTTCTTATAAATACAAAGTCATTTCCTTGAGAAAAATACTTTTTAGCATACATTTTGCATTAAAGTGAATTTGTCCAAATACTCTCGATCTTAAACTGGGATACTTCACAACTTTAAGTATCTCGATCCAAAAGAGTTATTTGACAAATATAGATCATTTGTAATTCATAGGTTGTTAGGATACATACTTATTTGTATTATCTTGATTCCGCACAACCTTGTATTTTATTTAACATCATAAATAAAATACACCATTGAAAAATACATAATGTTCCACTTTACTTGTTTATTGCTTTAAGTCTTGTATTACTTTATTTATATACTTGCATTTATATTTAAGTAATACTAGTCCAATCTAGTGATTATTAGACTTGTTGTATTTTACACTTTCCTGGTTAACCATCGTATTTTAGGGACTCACATATCTACACTTGGAATTTCTCTAAACAATCGAAACACTTAAAGTTGTGAAATGTTCCTTTTTACGATTGAAAGAATATTGCACAAGTTCACCAAGAATATTGCAGGTATGCAAAGTGTGAAGTGTTCTATGTTTTTCACTTGAATATTCTTGTTGTGCAATGACTTGTATTTATAGGCAAAGTTAACATTGGGATGTTAACTTTGGCCGTACAAATGTGGTTGAGAGCATTTAAGGAATAACATTTAATTCCTTAAAATGCAGTGTAAAGTTGCAGTATAAAGCAACTTTATTCAACCAGCTTTATGTACCTTTTTGTACTTAAATAATAAGATAAATTTTATTATCCGGGTAAAAGCACATAAAGCACAAAAGTCAATTCCTCGTAATCAGTGTAAAGCTTTGTAAGAGCTTTCCACTGATGGTCTCCAGTTTGTAACTGACTAGAATGTCAACTGGGCTTCACTTCCATTGTCATTCTCTATCTTCCACTTGTTGTCTTCGACTTCAACTGGAATGTTTCTTCAACTGGTCAGTTCTCAACTGGAGGAAGTCTTCAGTTGCGTTGACTGTACGGTGCAACTGGACTTCAATATATTTCTGGACAAATCTTCTGGGTCTCCAGTTTTACTGGGCCTCCAGGTGCAACTGGAGACTGACCAGTTTACCAGTAAACTGGTCCTAACAAATTCCCCCTATTTGTCTAGAAATATTGGCAAGTCTTTTTCAGTCCTTGTATCTGTACAAGTGTGAACTGGAGAGACTTGTTCGATTAAATCTATCTAAGTTTTCCAAGGCATTTTTATAGATCAATAAATGCCTTAGGTTTTTCTTTTTAAGTTTGTTAGATCTAATCTATTATCTACCTTGTGGTTACAAACTGGTAACTTCATTTATACAAGGAAATGAAATTTATACAAGTTACAGAATGTAAATAAAATACAAGTAGATAACTGAAAAGAAAGAACTTAATGAGATGGCCCTTCGCCAGTTCTTCTTCTCTTGGTCACTGAAGAGATAGGCTGAGAGTCTTCAGGATCAATATTCAACTTTAGCTCCAGATTTTCTTTGTGTTGAATCTTGCCCCTTAAGAAGTTCACCCATGCTTTCTCAAACCTATTCTTTTGTGCCTTCTCATCCAAAACATTCACCATTTCAACCCATTCATTGAACCCATACTGCATTGCACTAGGATTGTCAGTTTTAACCAGTGGCCCTCTAGTATAACTAACTTCAACTTGAAAGTGCTTGGTGCCTGGCTTAATTGTTACATTTACATCATTGATAGTCCCACTATGTCTTCTGGTTGTCATGATCTGGGAGTAATAGCTTCTTGCTTCAGGTTCATTTGTTATCTTAATACTCCCAGCTCCAGCAGCCAGTACAGCAGACTTGATGTCATTATTTGATACCTTGCCAGTTGGTTCAACAAATGTGCTAAGGTCAGCATCTCTGGTCAGTGGTCTTCTTGGTTGAGAAATCCATCTTGGTGGATTCAAAACCCTTTTCACAATCTTCTTTACATGTTCAGTTCTTTTTAGAATCCCACTGGCCCTATTCTCCTTAGCCTTCTCCACTAATATGTTCAAACTTTTGGCATCAAATTCAGCTTCATCCTCAGGATAGTGTCTGTCCAGTTCAACATCAAGCATTTCTTTCAACTGGTCAACTATCCTGGGATCATTCTTTATTCTGGCATACTCCTCCTTAGTGATTCCCAAAAGATGAGCATCACTTATATCAAGCAACTTGATCTGTGCAAGATGTGCTCTGGCTTCAGCTTGGTTTCTTTGTTTCATCTTCTTTCTTTCTTTAATATCATTCCCAAGTCTAGCCAATCTTCTGCTATCACTATCTGAAACTGGAGGAAGTACATCAGCATTGCCAGTTTCTAACATTGGTATATCAGTGGCCGGCTAGGCAGATACATCAACTGCTAAACCTTTGCCCTTATCAACAACATTCCCCCTGTCACTTACATCACCAGTTCTAACAACTCTTTGCTCACCAGCTTCAGCACTGGCAGCCATAATCAATTCACCACCAGATTGACTTTCAGATGGGGTTCTTCCAGGTGCAACTGGTGCAAGAACTGC
Organism: Erigeron breviscapus; assembly: GCA_034093135.1. Taxonomy (NCBI): domain Eukaryota; kingdom Viridiplantae; phylum Streptophyta; class Magnoliopsida; order Asterales; family Asteraceae; genus Erigeron; species Erigeron breviscapus. Next base: position 54,660,844 of record CM067171.1, on the reverse strand, counting down.
ACTTCTTTCCCCCTTGGTAGCATCTAGACCTGCCCTAATAGATTCCCATTCAGAAGGGTGAGATGGCAACCGGTCAAGAGGCTGCCATGATTGCATGTTCTTGCACTCCTTGAAAATTCCACACATCATCCTGAAAGACCTCCACAGATGGTTGGTCTCCTTTGACTGGGTCAAAACATTTGCTATAACCTGTTCTTGACCAGTTTTCAATTCATTTAAAATCTTTGAATCTTCATCCAGACCAGAAACCACCTTATCCTTTACCTCTTCATCCTTCTTCTTCAAACTTTCCACTTCAGTTGTCAGTTTATCCAAAGACTGAGCATGAAGTGATACCTGGGTGTTTAAATTGTCAATGCTGCCTCTCAACTGGTTGATCTCACTAGTGAGTGGGGCCAGATCAACCTGAAGAGTGGCCAGCTTGGTGATCTCAGACATTACCCTTTCAATTAATTGTTGTTCTCTAGCACCCATCGTATCCTCTATCATCTGACCAACTGAAGTCATTAACTGCTCTCCAAGTTCAGCCACATTCAACCCAGGCTTGTCAACCAATTCCTTTACCTGTTTTTCAATCCCCCTTAAATCAACTTCTGAAGTTCTGACAGTGTTGCTCAGCAAGTTGGAGATTGAGGTTGTGACCTTGGACTGAGTGAGGTCAAAGGCTTCTTTCAAAGATGTTGCCAGATTGTTGCAGCCAGTGACCAACTCATTTAGCTTGTTGAACACCAAGTCTTCATTTGATGAAAACTTGTTAATCCCCAGATCAACCACTTTAATGTTGGTCAAGTGATCCTTGTGGTATCTGGAGAAAGACTTGGTGTTTTTGTCAATTGTCTTTTGAATATCCTCCACCCTGGTTAGAAGGTTTTGGATATCGGCTTGAATAGAGACAACTTGACTGTCCAGTGACGAAGGAGAAGGTGTCACTAGACCAGCAGCCGCTACTACTGGAGCAACTGGAATTCCAATGTGTTGTTCATGCTGAGAATGCTCAGGTGTGAACAACGGCGGCGGTGGGGGGGGCATTTCTCGAAGGAGTGAGAATTGCCCAGTTGGTGATGGTACCATACGTCTGTTTCCAGACATATAGTTATAAGTGGGAAATGATATATCAGTAGGCTTATTTTCTTGGAGTGGTGAAAGTGAAATTGATGCATCTGGAAGCGAGACTGGAGATGAAGGGTTTTGATCTGGTACAGCAGAATCAAAAATCTCCAAGTCTGAAGCAGTACCTTCAGAATCTAAAGATTCTATAAGGATTTCCTCGTCATTAACATTCATGTCCAGATCCATGAATGTAACTGAGGGATGACCAGAAGGGTCAGTCTCCAGATGACCTTCCCCAGTTTCCTGGTTGGGTGCATCTGTTGGAGGATCAGATACCGAGGTATCTTCACCAGGAATAGAGGTTATTGGGGTTGCTTCAGTTATGGTTGCTCTATCCTCAACCACAACATTAGACGAACTGGAGGGTCCCTCATTATTTTGAGGCCCTCCCAGTTGTCTTTCTAACTCAACTTCAATTGGTGCATCAGTTTTAGCGAATGCCAGTTGCATTCGATCTGGAATTTCGACCTCTCCAGCTTCAGATATTAGAGAGTCTAAATTCCTCAACAAATCTGGCACAGTGTATGGTGAATCTGTGCTTGAGTATGCATCACTGCCCAGAATTTGTTGAAAACAGAGAGAGAGAAACCTTGAGAAGGGGATACAAATTCCCCTGGTGCCCTTCAGTTTTTGTACTAGGCTTCTGAACAAGATATCTGCAAAGTCTACTCTCAATCCATTCCACAAGCAGTATGCCATCTCTGCTTGTGAGGAGTTAATATGGTCAAGACCACCAGAACTCCCACCCATACTCTCCACCAGGTGGATGAAAAAGTACCTCCATGAAGGTGTAAGACCCTTCATGTTCATCGCACCTTTCGTCTTCAACACCCCTTTATCCAAGCACTCCTTATGTCCCATTTCAAGGAGGACTTGACGAAAATTTATGTTTGGGGGTAAGACAACTGGAGATTCACCCTCTCTCCAGTAGTTGAGGTGTAAGGCATCCCTCAACACATCAGCGGACAAGGTACACTGGATTGTTCCAACTTTTAATGAAAAAGTGATGGAGGAACAATCTGAAGAAAGAGTGGCAGTGTACCAAAACTCACACAAGTAGTCGTGAAACATCTTGCGTGGGTTTAGAGAGAATGAGGGTCCTATTGGAGAATCCTTCAAAAAAATTTTGGATTCTACCAATAAGGGTATTGGACCCTTGAGATCCTTGTAAGCTTGCCATCGGATTATTTGGATTGAGTTTGATGACCGAAGCATTACTAGGAGAACCAGATGCCGGTTTGACATCTGGTGAAGGAGCATATGGAACATTTAAGAGATTTACATCTCTTGATCTAGATGATTTAGGAGCCATTTGAAAATGAAATTGAAATTTAGGAATTAGGGTTCTTGATTTTATGAAGCAGAGAGAGAAATGAAGCAAGATGATTGGGAAGTAAATGAAAGAATGTAAAAGGAAGTAAATGTGATCGGAGTAAATAAGGGTATTTATAAGGAATTCAAGATCCCAATGAAATACCAAAAATTATATTTTATTAACAAAATCAATTTTGTAGATATTTAACAAAAGAAGTTTGAATTTTGAAATAAAATCATAATTTGCCATGTCAACATTAAATGCTACCATGTCAGCATTAAATGCTACGACGGCTTATCTTACCCAATCGCCCACTCACTTTTTATTCTCCCAATACAAACAGTTGTTATTTACCAAAATGACTTTAAACACGTCAGATGACGATACCAAGTGGTTTAAAACACTCGAGTACCATCACGTGTCACAAATATTGACCAAGTATTTCTAACGTTATAAAAAAAATAAGACAAGACTGAATCTGGTCACTGGAGGATCAGTCCAGTGCCAGTTTCCAACTGGAAAGTTCTCCAGTTGCCATTTTCAAACAAAAACGAATTTTAGTCAGAAAATTATTTTTGAGTCTTTCCCCCTAAAATGATGATCCAGAAATTAATTAGTGCCAGGATAGTATCACAAAGGCGTTCGATAGCCTGGCGAGCAAAGATTATTTGGACCTCCTCAACTGAAGAACTTCATCAGTGTCACTGACGCGTTCAATAACAAAGAAATCTCCAGTTTTAAGGATTTAACATTCCCAGTTCGCTGATGAGATGTTAAAGGTTTTCTCATCGAGAGGTTTTGTAAAAACATCAGCTAACTGTTTGTCAGTGGGGATGAAATGTAATTCAATGTCTCCTTTCATAACATGATCTCGAATAAAATGATACCTGATGTCAATATGCTTTGTCTTGGAGTGCATCACTGGGTTGTGAGATATATCAATTGCACTGGTGTTGTCACAAAAGATTGGGGTCCTTGTATACTTTTGACCATAATCTAGTAACTGGTTCTTGATCCAGAGAATCTGGGCACAGCAACTGGCCGCAGAAATGTACTCTCCCTCAGAAGTGGACATAGAGACTGAAGTCTGCTTCTTGCTGGTCCAACTTACCAGTTTTCCTCCAAGGAAATGACAACCACCAGTTGTTGATTTTCTATCTATCTTACAACCTGCATGATCTGAATCTGAATAATCCATTAGATCTAATCCTGAGCCTTTGGGGTACCAAAGACCAAGATTAGGACACCCTTTCAGGTATCTAAAGATACGCTTTACAGCGTGCAAATGTGATTCTTTAGGGTTAGCCTGAAACCTGGCACATAAACATGTTGCAAACATTATATCTGGTCGACTAGCAGTTAAATACATCAGTGAACCAACCATACCACGATAGTCAGTTGTGTTCACTGGTTTGCCAGTTGGGTCAGAGTCCAAATTTAATGGTGCTGCAATAAGTGTGTTTTTCGATGGGATTAAATCATATTTGTATTTTCTTAACAAATCTCTGACATATTTTCCTTGGTTTATGAAAATTCCATTTTCAGTTTGCTTAATTTGAAGACCTAAGAAAAATGTTAATTCACCCATTAAACTCATCTCATACTCAGATGACATGATTTTGGAAAACTTTTTACACATTGCATCATCAGTTGAACCAAATATAATGTCATCAACATAAATTTGTACCAATAAGATATTACCTCTTTCTTTCAAGATAAATAAGGTATTATCTATTGCACCTCTTTGAAAGCCATTTTTAAGAAGATGTTTAGTTAAAGTATCATACCAGGCTCTTGGGGCTTATCTTAGACCAAACAAAGATTTGTTCAGTCTATAAACCCAATGAGGATGCTTCTCATCGATGAAACCTGGAGTCTGCTTAACATATACTTCTTCTTCCAATGTTCTATTAAGGAACGCACTTTTGACATCCATCTGGAAGACTTTAAACTGCAAATGGGCTGCATAAGCCAGAAATATTCTGATGGCTTCAAGTCTTGCAACTGGAGCAAAAGTTTCATCAAAGTCAACGCCTTCTGCTTAACAATAACCCTGGGAAACTAATCTGGCCTTGTTTCTTACAACATGGCCATCTTCATCCATCTTGTTTCGGTAGACCCATCTTGTACCAATAGGTTCTTTCTTTAACCCTGGTGGACAAGGAACAAGCTCCCAAACATTGTTTCTTTCAAACTGGACGAGCTCTTCTTGCATAGCTTCCACCCAGCTTGGGTCTGCCAAAGCCTCGTCAATCTTCTTTGGTTCAATTAGAGATAAGAAGGTGACGTTTAAGCATTGCTCACTGGTGGCTCTTCTAGTCTGAACCCCACTATTTGGATCTCCCACAATCTGTTCAATTGGATGTGCTCGAGTCATCTAGTGTATTGACTAGGCTGGTGTAAAACAATATCAGTGCAAGTCACCTGGCGATTTTCTTCAGTTGCAGTGGCTTCTGGAGGAGGATCGATCCAAACTACTTCTACATCCTCATCAGAGTCAATGAGGTCATGATTTGCATCATGAAATTCTTCATTCAAAGGCATTTCTTGAAGAACTGGAGAAGTTGGAGTTTGAACTGGTGCTGATATTGGAAAGGCACGTACATCAGATCCAATCACCAATTCTTGTGGTAAGTTGAAATTGATGGAGGGATAGAATGATGTGTCACTGGTGCTGTTCTTCTTCTTAACTGGTTCCAATTTGTAGTAACTCGAAACATCTTTTGGTGAAACAACTGACCGATGAACTTGGTCAGTTTCACCAAAATTGATTGGAACGACTGGAGTAATATCAAGGCTTGGTCTTTTGTTGATTGCTTCAGTTGATTCGTCGAATGTGACATGAATTGTCTCATGAACCTTTTGGAGTCTATAATTATAAACTCTAAAGGCCTTTCGAATATCTGAATAACCTAAAAATACACCTTCATCAGCTTTTGCATCAAACTTTCCAAGCTGACTGGAATCGTTTAAGATATAAACTGGACAACCAAATACATGAAAATATCCAATATTTGGTTTACGATTCCTGAGTACTTCATAGGCAGTCTTCTTATGTCTCTTGATGTAGACTGACCGGTTTTGGGTGTGACAAGCAGTTGCAACTGCTTCAGCCCAAAAACTGGTGGGAAGACCTGATTCAGATAGCATACTTCTGGCTGCTTCGATCAGTGTGCGATTCTTTCTTTCCACAACTCCATTCTGCTCTGGAGAGTGTGATGATGAGAAGTTTTGAGAGATGCCAGTGTCATTGCAAAATGTTTCAAGTACCTTATTTTGAAATTCAGTACCATTATCACTTCGCAACTGACAAACTTTTCGAGTATACTTGAGCTCAATTCTTTTGATGAGAGAGATGATTTCAGCAGGTGCATCACTTTTGGATCTGAGGAATACCACCCAGCAGTATCTGGTGAATTCATCAACCACAACTAGAGTGTACTTCTTTCCAGCTCTAGTTTGAACATTCACTGGACCAAAAAGATCCATGTGTAGCATGTGAAGAGGTTCAGTGATGCTAAAGTTTTGCCTAGTTTTGAAACTGGCCCTTTTCTGCTTGCCCATCTCACACCCTGGACATGGCTTTTCTTTATTGAAAGAAATTTGAGGTATCCCATCAACCAGTTGTTTGCGAGACAACTTGTTAATATTTTTAAAATTAAGATGGGATAATCTTTTATGCCACAGCCAGTTGGTGTCCTCATCAGCCTTGGTATAGAAACACTGCTCTTTTGGAGCTGGTTCCATATCCATGATGTACACATTGCCTTTTCTTGGTGCAACCATCACCACTTTCCAATCCTTGTTAAATATGGTGCCTTGTGCAATATCGAACAAAACTCTGAAGCCATCATCACAAAGTTGGCTAACACTGATCAGGTTGTATTTCAAACCATTCACAAATGCAACTCTTTTGAATTCGACTTGTCCATTATTGAGCACACCATATCCTTCAGTCTTTCCAGATTGATCATTACCAAACGTCACTGTCGGTCCATCTTGGATAGTGAACTCTTCAAGCAGGGGCTTACATCCGGTCATAGTCCGGCCAGCAGCGCTGTCCAGATACCAGATATTCTTCTTTCGATCACCCTGCACAACCACAAAAATCATCAGTTATTTTTGTGAACCCATCTTTTCTTGATGGGTTCACTGGACTTCTCTACAGAAGTCACAGTTGATTGTTGTGGTGTTGAACTGGAGGCTGCATCTGGACCTTTTTCACCAGATCCAGGTGCAGGAGTAAAAATGATTGGTACTTGATACTTGCTCCCCTTATTTTTACCAGATTTAGTTCCAGATGGAACATTCTTTTGTTTAGGTTTTGAAGGGGATGGTTTAATATTTTGTTTAAAAACTGGAGGTGATGAACCTCCTTCCAGATTTTTAATCCGGGTAGTACAACTCTGAACCTGTCGAGACAAAAGTTGGAGTTGACTTTCCAGTTTAACCAAAATATTATTTTCATCAGGCAACTGAACCTTGGACCTTGGTTCAGCTGTAGTTTTAGTCTGTCGGGTCTTGGGCTCCTTAGACTTTTGAGGTAAAGGCTTGTTACCAGTGGCCTTTTTAACTGGAGCACTAGCCTGTTTGGCTCCAGGTTTAACCTCAGTGGGGGTGGTCTCAATGGGTTCAGTTTCAACAGCTTCAGGTTGATCATAAGGTGTTTCAACCCTGAGAGCTGGAGGCAATGCATGAAGATCTGGTATGAGAGCTGCCATCTCCAGATCTCCTGATTTCCATGCATTCTTTTGGGCATCGATAGTTCTAGAAAATGCATCATACTTTTTACCAGATGCTTTTACCCATGACTTGATAATCTTTTGTTCTTTTTCAAGATCAGAAAATAATTTTTGATTATCAAGTTCTAAAGCCTCAATTTTTAAAACTGACTCCTTGAGAGCCAACTGGACACTTTGTAAATCATTCAGTTGTGGTTTAACATTGTTCAGTTCAATTAAGATAGTGTCAAGATATCTTTCACTATCTGCTCTAACAGTTTCACAAAAGCCAAATCACCACTTAATGATTCAGCCAGGTCCAGTTTCAGTTCTGGGTCAACTTGGTTGTCATAATCACATACCTTTTTCAAAATGATGTCCACCCATCTTCCAGTGATGACATCTTCTTTTGCCACATGCTGCTGTTGATCTTCCAAGGCCATGAAATACATGTCCCTTTCCTCTTCTTCATCAGCTGATGAGTCATCAGAGTACTCCCATTTTCCCTCAGTTGTGCCATTAAGCACTGATCCTTTTCCTTTTCCATGGACAGGAGGGCAATCTGGGCCTTAAGCTTCTTGTATTTAGCTTTGTAGCTATCATCAGGCCGATTGAAATTAGGGACAGGGGGGCCAGTTTGGTTGTTCATCTGACTAGATCTGCATTCCTTCATAAAGTGACCTTTCTTACCACACTTATAGCAGGTAAGATTGGTTTTATCCAGAGAGCTGGAGCTGGAAGCATTGTTTGGGCCATTAAATCTTTTAGATTTATGCTTAAACCTGTTGAAGGTTTTAGCAATCATGGAGACCAGATCATCATCGTCAGTTTCATCACAACCATCACTGATTTCAGTGGTCAGACCAGAGTTCAAGAAACTGTTTAACATCTCCTTCATTGAGTGTGCCTGGACACTCTCTGCAGACATTAAGGCAGTACAAGGTCGCTCAGGTACACTAGCAACCTTGGAACTCTGGGCATGGTTCATGGCATCCTGCTCAGCCACCAGTCTTGCAGCATTATTATCTTCAGTGAATCTAACCATGAAGCTCTTCCATTCGATGAACACCATGTTATGATGTGAGGTTACCTTCGAGCTGCGAAGTCTTAAAGTTGTGCTTGGGTGTAAGGAAGACGCTTAGATTTTGTTTGAAATTATCTTTCCTGGTCATAGATGGTATGCGGCGCATATTTTGAGTTTTGAAGTTTATGCGGGGCATGTGAAAATGCATGAAAGTTACTGTTCAGAAATGCTCGAGTTATGAGGCGCATGCACCATCCATGCGGTGCATATTTTGGTCTGTTTTGGGTTTACGACTCGCTCAGTTTAGATTTTGTTACGGGATGATATATGACGATTGGAACGAGTATCCACAGCTGGAGATTCTTCCTTATATTGCATGAATGTGTGGTGAACTAACGCGTGAACCTTTTTAGCAGTTCTATCGCTTACTGCCTTCGCCGGTGTGACGTGAAGGTGTTGTTGATATCCTATATTTGTACAAGATTTTATGTTTGGCCGCTTCTCAAAGATAATGATTTTTTTTCCCTTATGAAAAGTTAAGAGGTTAGATGACGGAGTTAACTATGGATCCTTAAATCACAAGAAGTAGAAGTTTTCAGGAGCATTCGGTTCCGAATTGATCATGTTTCTCGCCTATGTGATTTACTCATGTAAGGAAAAGGTTGTGTATTTCTAAAGTCGAGGTCACTCGTAGTTTTGAGATGTTCTACTAATGTTCTCGGTTTCATTGCGATCGTGAGGTCAAACCTTCTGTTGATGTGTGACGAGTGCTACTTTTATTCAAAGACACCTTTCGTTTTGTTCTCACTTATAGGAAGAAGTTAATGTTTTCGATTGTGGGATGTATTTCTTTCTATAAGATGGGTTTAAGATTGGTACTACCATATGATGAAGTTGATGATGAAAGTCCTGTTTAAGTTAATTATACGCTCATTATGACTCTATTGAGTTTCTTGAAGTCCTGCATGTTAACGAATGGTCCTTACCATGTCGTGAACTTAAGGAATAAAGTTTAAAGTTTCTCTAGACCGTTCAGTCATTACATTCGGTGATGACATTATTATCTATTCTAAGTATGATGAAGAACATCATGTTGTGTAAGGAACGTTACTACGATTTTCTATAAGTAGAGGCCTAATTTTAAATTCGCCCAAAGTGAGTAAAAGTTAAAGTAGAAGCTGATGCGTAGAATTGAAAGGAACAAGGTTCCATTTAATGTTTAATTCCATGACTATAAGGTTAGGGTAAGCAATTGTCTACAATGAGCCAGTCCAAGGTGATGTTTCTAAAGACGAAAATGTTGGTATTATGTGGGTAGATTATGAAAATTCATAAATAACCAGCGTGGAACTATAAGTCTAAAAGTAAGATTTCGGTATCCGAGAACGAAATGACTAAAAGTTGTACTTGAGGAAGTTTATGAACCATGGTGACATGCTCATTTGGATGCTTCCTGAAGTGTGATACGACCTATTATGATACGAGGTGTAGTAAATTTTATATGTTGACGTGTGATTGGGTTAAAAGCCAAGACTAGACACCGAAAGTTTGGTAGCAATACAAAGAGTTTAACGATCCTTTAACGAAAGTGAGGAGTCATGTCACCGTGGACTAAGAGACAAAGTTGCGTGGGAAGCGAAAGGTAATGATAAGACATGAGCATTTAGTAGGAAAGTTGTCCAAGAATGCTTATTTTGTTTTGTGAGCTATTACGCCGTTTCCTTGGACATGAAAGAAAGATGTGTGATCAAGAAGTGCTCTTAAAGTGTGAAAGTAAATGGTGGAATGTTTTGAATCGAGACGGCCATTATATGAAATTTTTTAAAGATGTTTGACAAAGTATGAGGAAAATGGTGAACTCAAGTGATGCCTATCACTCTTAGATTGATGAGAAAGAGAATGAATGAGTTAGAAACTTGGTAAAACCATATGATGGTGTGATGGTGCATCGAGATTTATTGTTGTGTTCATAGGCAACAATGATTATGCCATAGGTGTTGGATGTCATTTCATGATACGACAAGTTATTGAAGGGAAATCGTGCTAGATGTAATGCTAGTGCGTAAAATGTGGGAAATCGTGCTAGATGTAATGCTAGTGCGTAATATGTGGGAAATCGTGCTAGATGTAATGCTAGTGCGTAAGACGTGGGAAATCGTGCTAGTGTAAAGCTAGTGCGTAATATGTAAGTTGATTAAAGATGTAAGATGTGGGATTACAATGTGACGTGAGATTTAAGAAAGATATGTTATGAAGTTACGTTTAAGTGGTAAGTCTATGTTGATGTGGTATAAGACATGGATTAAGATGTGAGTATACGATGATATGATGTATATGTTGATATGAAACCAATGTGAACCCGTGGACAGATATGAGTATTGATGTTAAGGAGTGTTTGTAGTTGGCCTGGTTGAGATCCTTGGCCAAAAGTAAAAGAAGCTTCATAGGAAGTTAATTGAGCTTGTGCTAGTGGGATGAAATCATATTTACGGTGAAAGTTGATTCGAAAGTTATCCTCACCTATTTGATGCTGAAATGATTCCGAGGACGAATCCTCTTAAGGGGGAGGTAATTGTAACATCCCAAACTTTTTAATTAACGGTTGACTTGAGTCGTTAAGTCAACGTAAAGTGTTCGTTAAGTTTAGGGTGGATTAACGCTTATATGTAGTTAAAGTGTTTTATGTGTGAGACTTGAATGTCTTAATAATTGATGTAGAAATATGTTTAAAGAAGAAGTTATGTGCCTTTTAGAGGTGTTCAAAGTGTTAATCAAGTTGTATATAGTCCATAGAGGTGTTTTGGGCTAATAATATGACTTTACAAAGTTTAGGGACCAGTTTTGACATGGTGTGAAAGTCAAAAACGGGATTAGGGTCAATGGGGGAGTCATTAGTTTAACAAATCAGATCTAATAACTTTTCTCCCAAGCCCTAGCCACCCCTTTGATCCCCTATCAAATTCCTAAGCCGAAAAATCCTTCAAAACGTGTGATTCAAGTGAAGTTTGATCAAGATCTCTCATCCTTGCTTTCATCTACAGGTAATATAGATGATTTCCCTTTGATTTGTGATCATAAGAGTCGATCATATGGATCTTACTTCTGGTCTCTAGGGTTGAGATTGATTTGATTATGTTTCATTGTCGATTATTGGGGTTTTCGGGTAATTTAATGTATTGTAATTGTATCCTCTTGTTCCTGGAACAAGTGATCATGTGAAATCATTATATGAGTCATATTTTGGGTGCATATGAGGTTCATAGGTCGTGGTGGTTGCTATGGTCATCTGATGGTCGAAAATTGCTTGCAAAACTAAGGGTTTACTAGATCTGAAAAAATTAGTAATATTGCAAAAATCATATCTCTTTCAATTAGAAGAGTTATAAGATGAATCCTATATTTTTGAAAAGGTCTATGTGTCCTCTTGATTCGATATGAACAATGTTTCTTTTGGTTTTGCCCAAATATGGGTGAAAAATGTCAATTTCCAGAAGTGGTCGGATTTAAGACGAATTCTGTAGTCTGTTTTGCAGACGCCATAACTAATTCATTAGAGATCTTCAAGAGTCAAACTTTATATTTCTGGAACGTTCTTTGAATTGCCTACATTCCTTAAGAACTAAGTTTTGACTCATTTGGTTGTCTTGAGGTCGAAAAGTTGCCTGCAAGTGAAGGGCGCGAGTCAATCTTAAGACCAGCACTCCATATACGGCTCATATAACCTATGTGCGGCGCATATCGGGGCCTGGGAGGTTTCTGAGTGATTTTTGAAGCAAATATACGACGCATATTCAAAGCATGCGCCACATAAAGGGTCTGTGAGCCCGTTTGAGGTCCGAAACAAGCGTTTAAGGGTCCTATAAGTGTACCTAAGTTAATGTATGGTCTTATAACCTTATTAGGTTGAGTTTATACAGGTTTAATGACTATGAACTCGAGATAGGTTATCGGGATCACAAACAAGATACATTAACGTTGCTTACTGATCGTCACGAGGTAAGATACACTACTTTGACACGCTGAGGGTTCAACGAAAAGATGGTTTCAAATAATAACTTCCCAACTTATATCTTGAATTGCATATGGGTATTCGGGGTTACACGGGAGGTGATATGGGTTATGTAGTTGACCATTGAGACCTGAAATGCAGCCCCAAATGAAGTATAATGTAGTGTATGTTATGATATGAAGTATAATGTAGTGTATGTTATGATATGAAGTATAATGTAGTGTTATGTTATGAAGTGATATGCAGTAGCTTGTGATGCTTTGAGATGTAGTATATGTTGTTGATTGTTGATATGTGCATGATTGTATGGCTTGCTCATCTAGTTCACTAGACTTGATAAGTTGCCATGACACGTGCACGTTTAAGGGCCCAAAACGTAAAAGCAGTAAACATAGTAAATGTTTAGGTAATGCAGTCACCTAAACTAAATAATGCAGGATCGAGCTCGTTAAACTTTGATGCAGGAAAGTGTTTAAGCTTAACCCGTACTTGCCCTAGCCCGGCTAAGTGCGTTGACGTAGGTTGCTTGGGTGGCTCCTTGCAACATGGTCATTGAGATGCAGTTGAGTAATACAAGGGGTTTGACCCGCCCTCATTTGTCTTGTGCATACGGATTACTCGGGGATTGGCTTGCCATTCCTTAACGACGTTTGATGTTCAACTGAATGGTTGTCATCTAGTTGGGTGTAACTTATGTTACACATTGACGCAGTTAAAATGTAGTAAAGCAGTTAAAACGTAGTAATGCAGTTAAAATGTAGTTACGCAGTTAAAAGTAGTAATGCAGTTATGTGGTTATATGTGTGTAATGCAGAATGAAGGATAGGCACATTTAGGGTGTTTCATCCTATTATGTAGTTTTGATGATGTGATATGCTTGATGTGTGTTGTGCCTTAATGACGTTGATTAAATCCACAATGTTTGAAATGGATAAATGTTTTATAACTTGAGTGTTATCTTACTTAGCTAATTCGTTAGCTAACACTTGTCTTTTGAAATGTGTTGCTCCCTCAGGTTTAGCGTAGCTAAGGTAGTTGATGAAGAAGAACGAGGAATGGGTAGATAGCTTGCTGATGACCTTAGCTACCCATAGTTGTTGCACATTTTTAGACTCTTGCTTATGTTTTGGCATTTATGTAGTTTGCATGTTATGTAGTCGGTTGTTTATTGTTGGGCAGCCGACGGGTTTCTATTTAAACTTGTTTTGACGATATGACAGAGTAACACCAATGATTAAAGAAACCAAACAGATTTTAATTGGTTTGGACTTTCAAAGTTTACTTTCGCTTTGTTATAACGCCGTTAGGCGAAAATTTTTGGAAACCCGTATTTTTAAATGAAGGGTGTTACACTAGTACTCGATCACGAACTCACAAACCCGTTGTGTATCTCCCTTAATTTGAAAACCCCATGAATCGAAAACCAAAAGTTGTCGACTAACTAAAACAAACCCATAATTAATGCTAGCATTAATTATATATATGTTTCATATGAGTATTCGTAAGTCACAAAACCGAAATTCCAAAACCCCTTTTGAATGTAACTTGCGGCCGAACCAAAGAAGGGAGGAAGAGAAGAGAGATTTTCTTATGTGAAGGAATGAATAAACCCTTTAGAATTAAGCCTTTATATATAGGGATTATTTAGGGTTTAATTACTTGGTGATCAAGTTTAATCAAGGCCCTAAAAGCCTCTCAAAAACCGGCCCCCCTTTAGGGAATTAGGGTCCAACACTAATTTCCTAATTATCACATAAGTCCTTCTTCTTTTAATTAATAAACACTATTAAACTTTTAATTTAGTTTATTAATCATTTCATGATCAAATTAATTAATATATTACTAATAATACATTAATTAATTACATAGAGTTTACGTGTCATTTTGTGTAACCAATGTCACCTGATTCGCGGTTCGCTCGGGTTCGGGTTCGCGATACGGGATCGCAATTCGCGAGGTCCTACGAATCTGGTTCGTGGGGGGTAGTCTCATTTCGGTTCGTTTCGGTTCGCTTCGGTTCAGTGAACCCGAATTCAAAAATACAATAATAGATTCGAATATTGAATTTTCTAAAGTCCAAACATTTTCAATACTTCAAAAACCAAAGTACAAGTCTTTAAACTTAAAAGTTAAAACAACTACATAAAATAAAACAAATACTTCAAAATTACTCCATCTTTGTTCAAAGAACTAAAAATGTCTGACAAAATTGAAAAATAGGAAGAGTTTTGTTCCTCATTAGACAAGCATTTAATATATTACTTTGATAATTGGAATATTTAACTACTAATTAAATCAAAATCACCGAACCCAACAATTCACCGGAACCCAATTTTTTCAGAACACGAATTTTTCCTGTCGAATTTGCTGAACCACACCCATTAGGGGTCGTCGAATCACCCTCTACCAATTCGGTGTTTATTGTTTTCGGATCGCGAATGGGTTCGCGAATCGTATCGCGATCCGGATCGACGAACCAAGAACAGAATTCGCGGGGTATTCAGCGAATCCTGTAACTATGTGTGTAACCCCGTAAGCTTAAATAATTACCGGACATGCGTTTATGTAACGTGATCACATACCAACATAAATAAGGTAACACACTTTTGTAAAGGCTTAAATTAGAGTTGTTCATGCCCTAAGGTAGGCCGGTATGCCACAAGAATTTTTAGAGAGATTTTAAAAGAACACGTGTCATTTAAATTAAGCTCCACGTGTCAATTAAAATAAACATTATTTCAGTTTATTGGTAAATATCAAAACCAAATCTTAATATAAATAAGTTAATTGTCAACTCAATGATGGCTACTAAATATTGTATGAGATTTAATTTGATCTCCAACCAAGGACAATCCAACTTAAAATTTGCATTTTCTGTTCTAATTTGTTTTTATCCCAAAAAGCATCTTGTTATCTTTCTTAATTTTCAAAAAAAATCTTGTTAACTTTTTCAATTTACAAGGTGCATTAAATGCACTTTATGTGTATTTTAAAGACACATATAAGAAAAACCTAAAATTAATTCTAGAAGCCCTTAAACTTTGAAAAGTATGTGCGATTGTACCATTCGCACACGCTCATCGATAGTCCCATGTAATTGTATAATAATATCATTTTATGATTAAATTTGAATTCGGTTCCAAGCATATAATGTAACATTCATGAAATTTGATTTCGGATGACTTGTTAATTAATTGTACGACTCGATTAAATTACGTTAACTAATAATACGTGATCGAGTTATTTGTGATTTATATTGTGTTCAAGGTGCTTATATATGATTTGATGATCGTTGTGATTAAATTATGATCGTGTACTAGTCGAAATTATTTGGTCAATTTAATTTGGTTGTTTAATGAAATGCTCAAGGTTAATTATGGTGAAATTTAGTTGGTTAAGTGTGTGGACTAGCCATGGGCATGGTTCTTGATCCATGACCCATTTGGTTGACCCAACCCTATCCTCCACCCCAAGTCTTACAATCCTCACCCAACCATTCATTCATTTCATTTTACTTCTTCTTTCTCTCTACATTCAATTGCAAGGAAACTCTTGCATCTAGCTCTCTCTCTAAACTTAATACACTAAATTGAATGTTACATGCAAGATTAAGTTAGGGTTTTCTATCTTCATCACCATCTTAATAACATATCAAAAGTTGGGTTCATCAAAGTGTAAGAATCTTCTCATTCGGGTCAAATTCGGGTCAAGCACCTTGGTGGAAGTTTTGGTAAGTCAAATTCATTTCAAATGCATCATTTTAAGTTTATAATCATGTTTCATAGTCAAATATCGGGTGTTCTTGGTCAAATTTCGGGTCAAAGTCAAAATGGGTCTAGGGTTTCATTAGGGTTTCAAAGTGGGTCAAAATGATTGTTAACTTGATTTGTTGTTGTGGGACGAAATTATGATGGGGCCTACGTTTATATATGTTCAATTATGTTGATTTTACTTCAAAACGGGTCTTGAGTCCATCAAATCGAATCTTAGGTCGAATTAGGGTTCTTGATTGTTTGAAATGGGTCAAACAAGAATTTTGAACATAAATGGATGTTATAAATCGAAATGGCCGAGTGGGTTGTGTTTGTTTAAGTCCCTTAACGCTTAATATTGTTCTAAAATGAGTTATAAACCATTCTTGATCGATTTGAAGTAAAAAATTAGGGTTTGTATGGGTTTGGTTCGTGTTTTGGCTTCTTGGTTTGTTGCTGATGGAACTGATGCAGACCCAGCGTAAGAGGTGCCACCCTTGGCGTAGCTTACGTCCCCTCCTATCTCTCATTTTCCCCTAGCTTCTATTTACGCTAGAATTGGAGTACCAAACGCCAAAATCAAACTTTCTAGGCCACCGTAGGTTACGGTGGTAAGCACCGTAGCTTATGGTGCCCCCCATTTGTCACTTTTCTGATTTTCTAGCTAGCTTCGATTTGTAAGTCCTTGGAATGCATTGAGTCCTTATATAAACCATACCTCAGTTCTTCTAGTGGAGTATTCGAGTTGTAATCATTGTTCAAAGCTAAGTGTCCCATCTTGAACTCAATTGGTGACTTGACTTGAAATGTAAAATGTATTATGATAGGTCGTTGACTTTTGGCACCCGTTGGACCTATCTATCTTTTCATTGTCGTTGTTGCCGGACCGAAGTGAGTTTCGTAGCTCCCTACTCAATAGAGATTCGGGCTGAAAAGTGTACCTACTTGTTTGATTGGTGATTAATTGATTGATTGATTGTTCGATTGACGTATTGACTTATTGCTCGATTAATTATGCTTCCGGTTATGAATATTTGTTGTGGTTAGGATAGTTGTACATACATGGAAGACGATGATGCATTCAAAGAGTTATAGTTGTGGAGGGAAGGCTGCGGGTGACCCTATATATAAGCATCTATGGTTCTTTGAATGCAGAGTCGTACGAAGTGTAGGTACATTGTGTTTCTTTGGTTGTTTGATCGTTATGTTCGTTATGATCGTTATGTACGTTTTATGATCGTTATGTTCGTTATAAGTTCGTTATAACCAAATGGAGGTTATATGTTCGTTATGATCGTTATGTACGTTTTATGATCGTTATGTTCGTTATATGTTCGTTATGATCGTTATGTACGTTTTATGATCGTTATGTTCGTTATAACCAAATGAAGGTTATATGTTCGTTGTGATCGTTATGTTGTAATGTATTAAGACGTTTATTATACATATATATTATATAAGACGTGGACGTGGACGGTGGATTGACGAATCCACACCCGGTATGATCATTGCCGATACATGACGCATTATTTATTATGTAAGTCGTGCCGATAGATGACGCATTATTTATTATGTAAGTCGTGCCGATACATGACGCATTATTTATTATGTAAGTCGTGCCGATACATGACGCATTATTTATTATGTAAGTCGTGCCGATATATGACGCATTATTCATTATGTAAGTCGTGCCGTTATAGACGATATTATATATATATATATGGACGATTATTGGACGTTGACTTGTATTGATTTGTGATAACGTGAAACCTTTTAGGGTTTTCCTTGGACGTAATTAGGTATTCTAATCCTCGTATATCGTTAATGGTTGTTATCCCGACACTTGATTCCTATTACTTACCCCTACGAACTCACCAACTTTATGTTGACGCATTTTAGTACACTTTTCAGGTAATCATGTGGATTAAAGACGTATTGGAAGTTTCATTGCATGCTAGGGTTGGACTTGGACCTTTTCATGGATCCGTGATCCATTGCTTTCCCACTTAAGGGTTATGCTTATTTGTGATCCGGTACTTGCATTCTTGAATGGTTAGTATGGATTATTGAATCCTATTTATGCATTTAGTTTTACTCTATATAATTTCCATGTCGTGCTGTGCTATTTGTGTAACCCTCATGATTCCGCCTTGTTGAGGTGTTACATATAATAACACCAAAATCATAATTAAGTTTCTTAATAATGCTTAATGAGTATAAAGTCTTGGATTCAAATCTCACTATAAGATATTATTAGAAAAATTGATTTATTTCGGAATGGATGACTTGATGTTGGAATATAATCGGATGATACCATTGACGACATGTTGATTTCATTGAGATCTGTCTAAAAAAATTAAGGTACAAAAAACAAACATTAATCAACACTGATTTTGTTATACCCGTAAACTAAAGACATTAATTTTATATTTTTCTCTCATAACTCATGAGTCCTTTTAAAAATATAATTTGTTGATAGGCTGAATTTAATTTTATCTTATTGAAAAAGAAAAATGATACTATAAAATTTTAAAGCCAGGTGGGTTGTATGAGTGACGTAGAAGACCATTATCTAAAACAAAAATAAAAGACTGGTTGCTAGCGACATGTTTTAATTTGTAACATTTCAAACTCTCACATTTTATCCTCCTCTTGATTATCACTACTACTATACTTATCACACACAGATTCTGGAATCAATAAGTACTCTTTGTTGAATTGAATTATTCACAAACATAAAAATAAGGAAGAAGATGTTATTCGAAGAAGACGTTGTCATAATAAAGGAAGCCGAAAAAGATGACGAAGAAACAATTATAACTATAAACTGTCCTGATAAAACAGGCCTTGGTTGTGATCTTTGTCGCACCATTCTCTTTTTTCGCTTAACCATTATTCGTGGTGGTAAGTACTTTTCTAGTTGTTTGTCATAAAAATTTTCATGTCATAGTTCGAATTCAATTAAATTTTGTGTTATTTTGTCAATAAACTTATAAACCCGACTAGAGATATAAGTTTATTATTAATTAAATCGAATTCATAGGGATAAATGTATTATTGATTTATACATTATGTAACATTCTGCTGGATATACATGGAAGTGTCCATGGTATCTGTTATTTGTTTCTGTACATTTGTGATTATTAATAAAATTTAACCTTTAAAGTTAAAAAAAAAAAAACATTCTGCTGGATCGTAATTAGACTTAATCTGGTTTGATGATTAGCCTTTTTATGATGTAAAGTGTATAGTAGACTGTTGACCATTAGATTATAGTATATGTCCAAAAAAGATTTATTGTAGGCAGACCAAATAGTATCAAAACAGAAGATTCCCTTTCAAACTTTGTGTTTTCAACTTGTGATACTTTGGTGCTTTTCAATTTTAATTTAAACGATTTCTTGAAGTTTTTATGTGTTTGCAGATGTATCCACAGATGGAAAATGGTGTTACATAGTGTTTTGGGTAATCGGGAGGCCCGGTACAATATGGAGTTTATTGAAGAAGAGACTATTAGAGGCTTGTCCTTCTGTTTCTTCAGCTAATAATACCCTCATATTTTACCGGCCCGAATCACAGCCACCCAAGGCTGCAGATGTGTTTCTCCTCGAGTTCTGTTGTCATGACCGACAAGGACTATTACACGGTACAACCATATTCAAATTCATGTTTTAGATTCATCGACGTAATTCATATATTGATTATTAATTTTTTGTTGTAGTCATTGACTATAGTTTTATCTTCCAGATGTGACACATCTTCTTTGTGAGCTTGAGCTTGTTATTCAAAGAGTGAAAGTATCGACTACCCCTGATGGGACGGTCATGGACTTGTTCTTTGTTACCGATACCAGGTTAAATAAGTACCTTTTTTTTACCCGTGTCTGTTCTGTTCTGGGGGTGTTTTTATGTGTGTTTTGAAGTTTTATGTAATCAGACTTATATATTGAATTATAAATATCTCAAAAGGATGATTTTTTTGAATGTTTTCTTTTGTAACTCATGTGGTTCATCAGAATAATTCATTATATTTTCAGGGAACTATTACACACGGACAAAAGAAAGGATGACACACAGGCTTATTTAAAAGCTGTTTTGGGGGATGCTATGATAAGTTGTGAAATAAAAAAGGTTGGACCTGAAATTACCGCCTGTTCTCAAGGCCCGCCATCATTTATTCCTCCCGGCATCACAGAGGACACGTTTAATCTAGAGTCCACCCATTGTAACGGTGTGTCAGTCATGATCGATAACTCCCTTAGTCCTGCTCATACACTTGTTCAGATTATTTGCCGTGATCACAAAGGAATGCTCTACGATATAATGAGAACTTTGAAGGATTACAATATCCAGGTAACACAGTTGTTAAACTTTTCATTGCATTTTAGTAGTACCTTTACCTTATGAGTTGTTGGTAAATATTGATTTTGTGTTAACAGATTTCTTACGGGAGATTTATGAGAAAAGAGAAACGCATTTGTGAGCTTGACTTTTTTATTGTGCAAGCCGATGGAAAGAAAGTTGTGGACCCTAGCAAACAGAAGGCACTCCTTTCTCGCATTCGTATGGAGTTATATCGTCCTCTTAGAGTAGTTTTGGTGAACCGTGGTCCTGATACTGAGTTTGTCGTTGCAAATCCTGTGGAGTTATGTGGGAAGGGACGCCCCCTTGTGTTTTATGATATCACTCTTGCCCTCAAGTTGCTCAATATGGACATCTTCTCGGTACTTACCGTTTTGTTCATTACAGACCTGTTTTTCATATGTTGATTTACGCTTTTTTTCATGTTACTTTAAATTTTCTCAGGCTGAAATTAGCCGGCATTTGATTGGAGGCCGGGAATGGGAAGTTTACAGGGTTTTACTTAATGATGTAGAATTTTCTCTGCCAAAAGGTAAGATTGAAGAAGCAGTTCACAAAATGTTGATGGGTTGGGACAGATCACAATAATGATTCTTAGAGATTATGCAGTAGTGCTGCATACTTGATTTGCAGCAAGTCATTAGGTTTGACTTTTTGCGTAACATTTCCCGTAAGTTGACTAGATGTCAAAGATACAAGAGTAAGTCGGGGTCGAGCCCAAATGTAAATAGATTCAGTGTACATACAGAGAGGATGAAAAGAATTGAAGTTCAGGGTTGGATAGCACATTTGTTTGCTGCTGCAGTCACCTAGGGTGTGTTATCGCAGACCACCTGCCAAATAAAGTACCACTTCCAACGCTATTTGAAACGGTAATTTGTAGCACTAAAATGAGTTTCATAACCAGGAATGTACTGGGATTAATATACATTAATATA
The DNA here is from genome assembly GCA_034093135.1 of Erigeron breviscapus. Taxonomy (NCBI): domain Eukaryota; kingdom Viridiplantae; phylum Streptophyta; class Magnoliopsida; order Asterales; family Asteraceae; genus Erigeron; species Erigeron breviscapus. The sequence continues at coordinate 54,639,614 of CM067171.1, read as the reverse complement.
ATTACATGGAAGAGTTGATATAAATAAGAAGCTTTGGAAGGTTTTCAAGAGCTAATGTGAACATTGCCCCGAACAGAAAAAGCAAAACAAAAGCTAGCACTACTTTCGCTATGTAACCAGCACCAACATGTGAGGGTAATAGTCCTTTCGTTGAATGCAGCTCATCCAATCCCTGCAAATAAAATCAGTAATGAGAGAGTTAGACTTACTTAGCCATAAGTTTCACGTGAAACACTTCAATAATAGAGTCAAGATACGATCTGTTAAGACTTAAATGAGAATTCCTATTCTTCTTCATGACTTAATTCTGCTACTGGATGCAACTAAGCAAGTGCAGAGCTCTAATCTGGGGAAGCCACCTCTTGCAAAAGATTGATTGTGTATCTTGAAGACCCTAAAAGGCTAGCGTCACTTTCTTACTAAACAGAAAAGACGATCCAAGCACTTAGAAAAGCAAAACCCAACTGGTAATTATTTATGGCAGCCATTGGCCCATTGCCAATAAAAAGTCCCTTACAGATATAATCAGAAAGCTAGCTTTCAACCTAAGCCAAAGAATGTACGAGTATTAAATAGAACACTCATGACTAAAGGCGGAAAAATGGGTGGGCGGGCCGGCGGGTTATTTGTCAGGTCAAAATAGGTAATCTATTGTAAAGTTTGGGTCTTCTGTTAATTAATAAATTTCAAATACTGTAGTGTCCCAAAAAATCTTTAAACGGATACATTTTTGTCCAAAGAACCATAAAAGTATTTTTTTCAAAGAATTTTTGATTTTGAGTGGCTCCAAAATAGTTATAAGTATTTATACACATAGCTCTCGAGGCTGTGTTTAAGAGCTTAGCATGCATAAGTTGTTGTACTTTAATATGTGTACCCATATACTTAGGAAGTGTTTATGTGTAATGTACAACAATTACACGTCTTGAGCTCTTAAACGTAGCCCTTTTATCAAATCCCAGATTTTAAAATGATTCAAAATATACTTTGAGTGGATTTTGATCCGTACCCCAAAAGTAAACAAAAATCGACTCAATCATAAGTAATCATATCCAAACTGGCTACTGTACTCTTGACTGAATTGACAGTTTGAAGCTCGATTTTCTGGGCATTTGTCTTTCGCAAATTGAAATGTAGACAATAGTTGAACTTTTGGGGTTTGATACTCATGAAACTGCAAGTGCTGCTAAGGAACTTTGGATCTAAAAAGTGATGAACAAATGAGGCAATGTTGGTTCAAAACAAGTCGACTGCATTTGGGATGAAATAGAAAATCATAAACTGAGAATTTATACAAACGGCATTATAAGATCGCCTAAAGTATGTAGAAACCTAAATATAAACTAATCTTCCCTGAATCGACAAAGGTCTTTAACACAAGAATAACCATGAAAGACGGACAGCTCTCAATAACAATCACTTCCATTTCATGTATTACCATCAATTTGCAATGTCACTATATTAATCGTCAATAGATTTTGCAGCTCTGGAAATAAAATCTGAAACATAATGATGAAATAGGTGTGACATACCAGTGGAGATGATTCATGTTTGGCAGTTTTCCTGATACTTTCCGTAGCTCGTGCACCTCCTTGAAGACAACATATACAAAGTTATAACAAAGAAATTCTTCAAAACACTTGAAATTATTAAACATTTTATAAGAACTAGTAGGATACCCGCGCTATACTAAAAGTTCTTATTCCCCCTCATTTTCCCTAAAGGGGGTGTTTGGCGTAAGTTATCTTCCGGGCTTATTACCTTATTCAATTTCAAAAAGCCTATAAAGTCGTATTTATTAGCTTATGACAACTCGAGTTATTTGCTTTTAAAGATAAGCCCAAGGAATGAGCTAGCCCAAACACCCCTTCAAACTAAACAGCTTAAGGGGGTGTTTGGCTTAGCTATCTAGGCCAGAGGTCCTACAGCAGTCTCTCTGCCTTTGGGTAGGGGTAAACTATCTACATCATACCTTCCCCATAGCCGCTTCGTCGAGATTTGAGTTCCGTTGTTGTTGTTGTTGTTGTTTGGCTTTAATGAAATTTAAAAAGCCCTTAAGCTGCTTCTTTTTTTTAACAGGTTTTAAGTTCATCAACATAGACGAGCTGCGATAAGCTCAAAGTAAGCTCACAAACAGTCCTAATCAATCTATATTGACTTTTACAAATTTCATTAAGTTGATAAAAGGTAAAGTGTTAATAAAAATACGCTTGATGGATATATTTCAATAAGTCCATAAATACGAGTAGTACAGTATTGCTTTTCGGCGAAAACATAAACATATACCTTGTGATTCGGCAACGGTCTGCAGCTTCCACCCGTCGCCGTAATGCTCGAGAACCGAAGTCGGGCCAAAACTAACAGGCTCTTCATCTAGTTTAACAGATTCTATATATAAAGCCAATGGCAATCCATCCTCAATTTTTCTATTTATCAAACTCAATGCAAATCCAGCTTTTGTTCCAGCCGAAAACCGCCTTATTTTATTTGAACTTGTGCAATTCACCTCTATATACTGTAATTAAATTATACTATAATTCATTATCATTAATTAACAAATAATTTAATTTAGTTGTTAATTGTAATTAGAGAGATGCCAGTTGTTAATGGGCGAGTCATGTTTGTCACAAAAACTTAGAGATTATAAAAAACTTACAGATGGTGAATCTTTGACTTCTGTGTTTTCGCCGTTGACTGCCATCACAGATTTGGAGATTCAATCACACAGATAAAAAGTGTTTGATAGTTTGTTTGTTTGTTCTTCGAAGAGTTGACTTGTTTATGGTCAAAAGTAGTTTTAGGAAAAAGCAGTTTTGATCCTTGTTTATTTTTATCTTGTCAAAATATCCCCTGTTAGTTTTCTGTTTTTGTTTTTTTTTTCATTTAAAACTTAAAGGGTAATGGAGGGAACCCTAGCCCCGGTACCACAATTGGATACCCATCGACTCACCCCGTATGAGCCATATGATGCCGGTACAATACCTCCATCCTAATCCTCACATGATCTGGGCACCCCGAAGGATCAAACCCGCGTATTTAAACTTTACACGTGGGTCTAGGCTTCATTGGTAACGGGTACCTTAAAGGAATTATTTTTAATTTAAAACTTTGACAATGTTAAACTATACTAGAACGGTACCCGCGCGATGCGACGGTGTAATGGGGGTGGCGGTGGTGGTGGCGTGAGGTGGTGGTGGGGTGACGTGGTATGGTGGTGGCGTGTGAGTAATGGCGGCGGTGCGATGGGGTTAGTGGTGGTGGCGGTGTTGACGGTGGCGGCGGTGGGCGGAGATTGGTGGTGGTGGCGGCGAGTAGTGTAGGTTATTGATGTAATTTGATTTTGATGAAATGTTGAAACTTAAATGTTAACAAGGCTATTTGTTTTATAATATAGTATAGATATAGATATAGATATGGAACTTTGATTTCATGAGCAATTACTTCATGATGATACGAATTTTAATTCAACATGGTGTAAACCAATTCTTTCAAACACCTTTGATCCATTGACTAACTTTTATTCCTGCATATGAGATTATGCTCTTCGTCTTCACTATCATCGATGTAGTCAATCTAACATGTCGTTCGATGATACATTGGTACCCAAACCAACATTTTCGTCATTTGAGAAACGTTTTTTTTAATACTTTTTTGGGTGTTTTTCTCGCCTTTGACAAATAATGAGCTTTTCTTTGTAAATTTAAATAAAATGAAGGTAGTGGAGAGAATAAAAAGGCTTTTTTAGTGATCTATTAGTAATGGGTCTTTCCTTTCTCATGAACCAACCAAATGCATTTTTATTAACCGAATGGAATTGGGCTTTCCATTCCAGGCCTCATTCAACCAAAGTTTAAGTTGATTTGTTAAATCATATATCTTGATAAATCTTTCAAAATGTAAATGGCTTTATGTTGCAAAATGCAAATGGAGTGACAATACGTCTAAAGACTTGATCGCTTTAGAGGTTTGAACACATACACTTTGAAATGCTGAGAGGGAGTTGACCAGGGGATAGGCAGGTGAGAGATTAAAAATGTGGCCTGGTTTAGATTAGGTAATGAAACTAGATTGGTTATGGATCTTGTGTTTGTAAAGGCAATACAACTACACTTTCCCCGTTGAGCAACATTTATATATGTTCATCTCCTCGAGAAAGTCATGAACACGACGAGTGGTGAGATTTTAATGTCCATAACTAAAGCCACCTATAAAGGAAGTTCTCGTCGCAATCAATCTGTAGTTTTTTCATCTTAGGGGCTGATGAATTAGTTCCATTCTCGAACTTCGGCTTCATTTCTGATTTTGCAAGCTGCACTTTGATCCTAGTGTCCAATATCCGGGTAGTGTCCATTGCTCTATTAACCTGAAGGGCTTGGTCAGGGCACTTTCATTTCTGACTTTTTATTTTTATTTTTGCATATACCAAGAGACAAGAGTCCCACTCACTTCGATCCCTAGTCAAGCTCCTAAAGGGGATTGGGACTTAAAGAATAATGGTGTTGATAGCCGGTTGTTTAAATAAGAGCATTACATATAGTGTTTGTTAAGTTTGTTTAGTAAGTTTGATATAATATTTCATGATATCTGGAAACCTTTCTGACGATAATTGTTTGAAAATCATCGAAGGTTATGTTTGCATGTTTCCGGTATGAGTAGACGCCGATATGTGAACTAAATCAGGTTTATTTGCCCCACGCATTTCGAGAGGTTAAACCAATAGTTTATATAATTCATTCCTCCGTGTAATCGTACCTTTTTGGTGCGTAAAAGTTCTAAGTAAAATAAATAAAACATTTAAGGGAGTACACAAGGGAAATTAGTTAATGAAGGATAAAATACGAAAATTAAAATTACACGAATTTAAACTGTAAATTGAAAAAAAGAAGAAAAAGATAAAGGTTAAGATATAAGGTTTAATGTAAAAATAAACTGAAAATGTAAAGTTATTAAAAGGTGGAGGCCAAAATTGATTTAGGGGTATGATACGAATATGATGATTGTCAAGAAGAATCAGAAAAACATTGGAACATCAGTTGTCAAACCACATTACAAGTCCATCCAGCCTTGCTGCAACTGCACACGAATTTCAGATAGAATTATTCCAGTCTTTCTTTAAAGCTTAGTGTGTAGTGTGTACAACCTATCAGTGATGCATTTCCAGTGTACATAACAGTCTCTATAAAATCGGCCACATTTCTAGTTATTAATATCCTTTTCAAATTGTGTGCTCCTCTTCATCTCTTCCTCAAGCAAGTCATCCTATCAAATCAAATTTCAAGGACTCTTCTTAAGATCAATAAAAGCATGATGCCACAAATTGAGATACTGAATCGATTAAATGTGTGATCAGCAGATAATAATTCTGTAAAAAGGCTCAATCAACTTCCAGCTGTTCAAACAGCCAATCTGAAGGTACATACTCTGGAGATGGATCAGACTTAAGGTTAAACAAACAAGAGAACAAACGTTAATATTCAAGGTCCCACGCAAGGGTTATACCAGCTATATCCTAAGTTCCTAACTTCAAAACAATAAACCAATACAGACAGAGATTGATGATTGCATGCAAAATGCTTACGTATTCCTTCAAGCCTGTCTCACAGTTTCACCGAGATTCCCAGTCCTTGATCTTTTTTCCTTTCGGTTTTGCTATAGGCGCATTCATACCAGCCATTTTGTTGTTGTATTTTGACCGAAGTGTATCATTGTATGTCCAGCTGCAAAACATTAGCGAGTGTGTTAAAATGGCAAAACAAGTATCTAAGAAGGTTCACGTGTTACATGAAAAATAGAGAGAATTAGCAAAATATCAAATGTCCACAAGGTTCACGATGGTATTTTGACCAAAGTATCTGCAAAACATGCATTAAACTTTCCAAATGAGAGGGACAATCAGTCAAAAAAATAAATGATACTGACTTTTAGAATAAAAATGCCAATTTTCACTCTTTTGGGATGTTCTATCAGCAACACAATTCCTTTTGGTCATATTTCTTATGCTTTCTTTTAGGCTTCTCTCAAGTACCTGAAGGAATACCGATGCAGTTTATTGGGCAGACTGTTTTTTACTTTCAATGTGATAATAAATGAAGAACTGGGCATAGTCAGACTCATCGCTCACACACACATACATCACTACTCATGATATATATATAACAAATATACAATTATTAACATACATCACTACTCATGATATATATATAACAAATATACAATTATTAAACTTCCATACACTTGTGATATTGTTCTGTATCATGCTCTTCTTGATCATTGCCTACAATTTGTGTAATTTAAACTATTAAATCTGCCAAACGCCACCTGCTACTCTAGGGCTTTCCAGCCACATAGCCATTAGCCAAAGCCGCAGGCTTAGATTTAGCAAAGACCATGATACTCTTAAACCGGCATGCATATGTTTAACTGATAACCTTATATGATTACCCAAATAATCATTAACCAAAAGATTCAGTATTGCTTGGACTCCTCACTCAGGAACTACTTACATCAAGACAGACATTGACAGAAACTACATGGTTCAACAAAGCAAACAGGACTCATAGGTGACAGTGTGACACGACTTATGTGGGTTCCAGCCTAAGAGCATTTGACATTATTAAACAGTAGTCTGGTGTATTTGTTTTACCCCCATTAATCGTGTGGCGTGCTAGCTTTACAACTTAATGCCTATAACATGAGCTTCTTTTGTACGAACTCAAAACAGGAATGGCAAAATACGATCATGTGATTGCAGTGGCATTTATCAACTTTATACTGTGATATGATAAGCAAACAAATTGATATATGTTTACTGGATTTCAAAAACTTTAACAAGACTACAAAAGCCATCTCCTATCATCACTTCAATGAGACAACAACAACAACAAGGTACCCAATCCCGACATAAGCCGGGCTATGGGGGAGGTAAGATGTAGACAGACCTTACCCCTACCCAACGGTAGGGAGGCTGCTTCCAGATCCACCGAGGTGGAAGGGACCTCCGGCCCAAAAGTGAAAAATATGGTTAGATCCACCGTAGTGGAAGCCTTAACCGGATGGGTATAATCTCAATCTCAAACTCTCAATCTCAATCTCAATCTCAATCTCAATCCCACTCTCCGGATCACAAATTCAGATCTTAGATCTAGAAATTTGTTACCGTTAAGGGGAGGGAGAGGGGGAGGTTGGAGAGAGAGAAGAGAGAGAACCCAATCAAGTAACCCAATCATCACTTCAATGAGAGTTGTTGCTTAAATGTCACAAAGTAATAACAAGAATAAGCATATATGAGCAAGCATATAATCCTAATGATCACATCAAGAGATGTACCTATAAAAACGCTCCATGGAAGTACGGTCGTGTTCACTGATATTCTTGATCTCTTTGTAAAATTCAAGCAACACAGATGGGAATAACTCCCGGAAGGAGTTCTCAGCAATGGTTGGGTTATTCCCAAGAAAATACCTAGCATTGGGATAAGCCCAAGTCTTTACTTCAGCAATGATATCCTGATGGTGCACTAGACCATTTCTGATGAAGCGCACAAGGTCAACCAGACAATTATAATTATATGACGGTTGGCGTCCCTTTCGGTCTACCCTCATCATAACATCAACAACAAAGTTTGGCATAGTCTCCTTCCAGCTTTGACCTTCAAAATACGCTGCTTTTTTACTCTTCATGGCATCTTCAAGCTTAACGTTGCCGCTTCCAAATTGTTGTCCGTCTTGGAACAAATCACAGCGAAGCAACGGATCCCATAAAGATGGGTGGTGCAAAATATCTCTGAGAACAACGTCCTGTTTTGATAGCTAAATGTCAAATTAAATATGCTAATTTAGAAAAACAAATACATAATATGTGACAAAAAAGTAATTAAAAGAAATTTCCCCGTACGTTGGATTGTCCGTTAAAACTCTCACAAGATCTTTGGCCTCCACGGCCCAATCAAACATGTTTTCTAAATCTGCTTCGGTGAATTTCGTGTGGCCTCCAAATTCTTCCACGGTCATACAAGGTTGTTTACTGAAGCAAAAGTATGTCAACATGCCGACTCGCATTGTGACCAGACCTAAGGAAAACAAACGAGAATTGTTATAGACGCGTGAAGAAACTGTTTTCCTTTCTTATTAAAAAAAAATCTTTAGGGATACTGACCTTCTTGTGACTTGTCTGAAGAAGACTCGAACTGATCAAGTTTCGGTGTCTCTTCGTTTGAGAGGTAAACATTCCATGGAGACAAAGCCGTATGGCATATGCCATAATCTTGCAAGACAATAAGGGTTTTAATGATATCCCTGTTATTTAAAAAAAATACAAAAAGTTAGTGAAGGGAATTAAGGCCCTTTTGTTTTCTGGTTTTGTGTTTGATATATGAGAAAAACGATTTTTACAATAAGGTAAGAAAGAGAGACTTGATTTGAATAAAAACTGCACTACATTTCAACAAAGAGAAGGCTATATATATACTTCTCCACTTAACTGCCACATTGTGACTTTGTCAAAGGAGAATGCAAAATTCCTAGAATAAGCAAACGTGCAGAAACTTACTACTAAACATACACTGATTCTTTATATCATATTGATATAAAGTTCTAGACTCATTAACTTGCTAGAACACTAACAAACCAACTTGAAATATACTAGACATATAATAAAACTTACCGACTTAAACAAAACATTAAGACATTAAAGACTCTAAATAAAATGAACCCATTTATGTCCACAACAGTTAGTACTGTTTCATAATTCTAGCATTCCGTAAAATTAAAAAGGATAGAGCAGACCTTAACATGGAAACAAACTTAGCTTCTTCTTTTTGGAAGCCTTTAGTCAGACTAATACGCTTTGTATAAGCGCGTTTATCATACAGGCTACAAGAGTAGTGATCGTAAGCTAGCAGAACATGCTCAGCTGAGTTCTGTACACTTCGACAGACTACGACATTGCCAAGATTGCAAGTGTTGAAGAGCTTGATAAAAGAGGAGGGAAATACAGTATACCGAGGGAAAGCTACAACATTGACCTTCCTGCCCATACAGGAGCCCTCAACATTCTCAAAATTTTTAACAGGATGATTAGGGATGATCTCTGCCCCTTTCGCATTTTGAAGCCATAAGTCAGAATTTATTATTCTGTCATCACGCAATACACCGAACTCTGATAACTTCAGCCTAAATTCTTCATCACCGATGAAGAATTCAGCCTAAATTCTTCATCACCGATGAAGAATTTAGGCTGAAGTTATCAGAGTTCGGTGTATTGCGTGATGACAGAATAATAAATTCTGACTTATGGCTTCAAAATGCGAAAGGGGCAGAGATCATCCCTAATCATCCTGTTAAAAATTTTGAGAATGTTGAGGGCTCCTGTATGGGCAGGAAGGTCAATGTTGTAGCTTTCCCTCGGTATACTGTATTTCCCTCCTCTTTTATCAAGCTCTTCAACACTTGCAATCTTGGCAATGTCGTAGTCTGTCGAAGTGTACAGAACTCAGCTGAGCATGTTCTGCTAGCTTACGATCACTACTCTTGTAGCCTGTATGATAAACGCGCTTATACAAAGCGTATTAGTCTGACTAAAGGCTTCCACTATTACTTTTCTCCTGGTGAGAAGTGTTGCTCATCAAAACCTTATCGAATACTGCAAACTCAAGATACCAAAAGCGGTTGTAGAGTTTATATTTGCGATAAAAAACTTTGAAAGGGGGTCCCGTTTTCATTTGAACGATAAGATCTTGAGGCGTGACTTCCAAATGGGTTTCTGGATTATTAACAAAGACATCCACTGTTTTCGACGGCAGTTGCAACGTTGACTGGAAAAAACAAAATAAAAAATAAAAAACAAAATAATAATAATAATAATATTAATATTAATAATAATAATAATAGTAAAATTAAAGGAATTTTCTAAACATTGCCCCAAGGCAATGGTTTAATATTCTATTTAGGGATAGTATTCTTCATCATTAACTTTAACATTATATCTAGCATTAATTTACGTACCATTTGATTCATTAGATGAAATATTCAATATTCAACCATTAATTTAGTGGTGAAACTAAAATTAAAAGGCATAATATACTACGTAAGTAACTACCGGTAATTACCATGGAAAAAGTTGAAACATCAACTCCAATTGAAGCTATATTTTGTTCAAATCATGCTCCATAATGAACAAGTTTGTAAATAAATCTATGAATGATTCAAAAGAAATAATCAAACTAAAACCTTTTGAGACTAAAATTTATTCAATACTTTGAAGTGAATATGGGATTCAACCCTGTATCACTTTTAAAGGTAATACGTATATGAGGATTCAAAAGGTGATGACAATACAAATCACGTCTAACAATCCTATCATTTTTTTTAATAAATAGATCTTTGCAAATAGAAAAACCATTTTTGTAGGCATAGTTTTTGTAGAAAATATGTGCCTCTTCAAAAGTAGAGAAAGTTTGTCCAACAAAAGGTTCATAATCAACTAAAGTTTCATCGCCTTCCTCAATCGGAGGCTTGTTCAAATTCAAATTTATCATGATCACTAAATACTCTGCAGTAACAAATTCATAAAACATGTAATACTGAATAAACATTACATAAATGAATTGTAACGAGTCATTAAATTTCATTGTAAAGATCTAAATAATGAAAAGAGTCATACGTGTAAGCAATGAATGTCACAATATAAAGATGTCGTTCTTCCTTCAGTGCATTCTCATTTGCAAAATGAAAAATTTTGGCATATTAACACGTATGCTAGTTTAAGAATCAAGGAAAAAATTGTGTGTTATTTGACATTAAAGAAGGATATGATCAATCACATGCTTTAACTATCCAACAAATTAGTGGCATTTAATTAGGTAAATTAATGCTAAAATTAATGTTAAAAAATTAATTATTAAATGAAGAATACTATCCATAAATAGAGAAGACTAAACCATAATGTAATAATAATAAAAAATAATAATAATAAAAGTGATTTTATAATAAAAAAATAAAATAATAATAATAATAATAATAATAATTATATTTTATAGAAACATACCGTCTCTTTTCCAGAATCGTCAAATCTTTTGAGATGCAATTTACCCTCTGAAACCCATAAATCAATATACTTTCCTATTTTTTCCATTTGTCTGTAGTTCGAAAACACATGGGCATATATGTCGTAGTTACGCCATAAAATTTTTCCTTTATCTTTATCAATTGAGTAACCGGTCCCGTACGGAGAAATAATGTATACGGCATTTTGGAGCGTATCTTCATCCTGTAAAAAAATAAAAAAAAATAAAATAAAAAATAAAACAAGTCTGGATCTTCAGAGTTAACAATTTGTGTTATACCTGGTCCATTGATTCGGGGGCCGTCGAGTTCTCTATCAAATTACTTTCTGGTTTCGGAATGATGTCGGCTAGCGAAAACCCTAAAGAAATTGTAAAATTTAGGGAGTCCGTACGTACATAGGTATTTGAAGCTAATATGGGCTACAAAAGCTCATTGGTTTTGGGCTAACCGTTATTTTTTATATGGTTTTAGGCTAAGGCTAGAGATGCAAATATCAGTTAACCAGTGATGGTTATTTTCTTTAGTAACCGATACTGGTTAATAACGGTTTCTATATCTAAAAAGGGGAACCGATGTAATCGTTTAGGTTAATAAAAACCGGTTAACCTAACCATTGGATAATAGCCCTGTGAAACCCTAATTCATTGTGTAGAATATATAATAATATATGTATATATGTGTGATTAACCGGTTACTATTTGAATAATTAACCGGTTATAGTTAACCGGTTAATAATCGATTTTGTTTTGAAAGTCTGGATCGGTTCCTAACCGACGGTTAATGGTAACCTATAACCGGTTTGTACGATCGGTTCCACCGGTTAGGTTAACCGTTACTTATCTGGTCAGTTAGGTTAACCGGGTATTTTGTGCATCTCTAGGCTAAGCATTATTTTTTTCATTTTGATAGAAATTTTATTTTAGCATAAAAAGTAGTTAGAGTAGGAGGAAAAAGGGAATTGCTATATAATGCCTTTGGGGCATCCGATTATGCACATTAATTAACCTATAAGTTCTTTAAATACAAAGGATTTATATTAAATGAAATTGATTTACTCCTTTGTACCCATTTTACCCTTTCCTTTGTAATTCAAACTACACAGCTTGATTAGTGTCATTTATGTACGTGTAGACCGTTTCTATATCAGTATTGTATTAATTTTTAATTTGTACAATTTTGCTTATCTTTTAAGTGATTGTCTAAATCACATTGTATATAGTGTTATTAAAAAAAACGTCATTTGGTTTTGTCCATATATAGTGTTATTTCCAACTTCTCTTTGTAAAAATGTACTAAAGTTATGACCATTTGTTTTTTTGCCAAATCATAATTTACCATATGATAATCACAAATCAATAAAAATGAATATCCGATCAAAATATATAAAAAATGTGTTCTATTCTAAATTATCTACCTATTACATAAAAACCTATATAAAATGTGATTTAGACAATCACTTAAAAATTAAGTAAAATTGTACAAATCTACCTAACTATTAAAGGAATGTAGTCTTTTTTCCAATTACACACGTGGCATCATCAGCCTATTTGCTCTTGCTTTGAAACGGTTGAACGTTTTAGCAATCATTGCAACCAGGTCATCATTTTCAGATTCATCACAGTCTGGAGAGATAAGACTGGATTCTCCAGATTCCATGAATTCAGACACCTTCTTCATAGAAAATACATTCTCAGAAGATATTAGTGCTGAACCTTGTGGTTCAGTATGACTAACC
>CM067171.1:54571073-54625816 GCA_034093135.1 Erigeron breviscapus | reverse complement strand
TAGGGGTAACCGTTGAACCATACCACATAGGCACATAGTTTCGGCAACAACAAAAGCTACAAAGAAAGATAGTAGCGCTACTACTAGCAAGAACATTTTTAATGTAGCGCATAAAATTTGAATCCTTATTTTTTTTCTCTTGTATCATGCTAGCTAGATACTATATTAAGAACAAGAGAGTTTAACAAAGGAAACACAATCCTTTTCGATCTTTTTATCTTGGTAGCAATTCAAACATTGCCTTACAAAACTAAAATTAAATGCATTTAGAAAATAGTACAAGTATACAACAACATTGAGAAGCATAATACTATAAAGGGCTACCAATACATATGGGGATTCCATATTGATATCACTAATTTTAATATACTATCATACTGTACAAACTTTATAACATATTATATATACATTTTATTCACAGTTACAGTAAATTTACTAAGATAGGTGGTATCTTTATCTATTCCATATCCATGAGCTATTCAATGTAAATTATTTTGAAAAAAACTGGAAATAATTTTGGAATAATCATACTATATATGTTTACAATCTTATTAAAGCCATCGATATATAGAACGTGTTTTCAAACCAATTATTATCTTATACCGGCATTTGTTACAACTTATGGATTATTCTTCCAGATAGGGTGTTCTCATTGGAGTGTTACCCTATATATATATATATATATATATATATATATATATATATATTGAAGTGATCAAGTGAGAACCAAAAAAATGGTGAGAACCGTGAGAACCACTAAAAAAACATCTCTAAGGGCTTAGCCCTTAGAGTTAAGGGCTACGCCCGTACCGTATCAAACCGCCACCATCTCTTGGATCGCCACCCATCAAATCCATACCATTCCCATATGCGTCCGGTGACAACCCCTTTAGAACGGATGAGGGCAACGCCCGTACCGTATCCATACGTTTATGGTTTGGGCTTAGAGTGGACTTTTCCCAGATTCTTTTTGATGACCTGGTTGAGCGTTTAGAGTGAAAGGAAGAAAACCGTTTGTTCCTTATATTCGTTTCCTTTCACTAATGTTTAAAAATGCTCTTGGAGACCAGTATGATTTTGATACTACTCACTTTTCTATGAGTGAGTATATGAGGGATTTGGTCAACCTCAGATCTCCACTGGACGAGGTAGATATTCCTCAGTCCATGCTTTCCTTTCAAAGGGAAGAAGCTGAAATGGCTCCAGATAGAGGTCAAGCTGTTGAAGGACCATCTGGTGATCAGGATGTACAAATCATAGAAGCTGTACAGCCCATTAGACAAATTGCTCCTGAAGGTCAAGGTACAGAAGTTGTTGAACCTTCCAGACGACCTAGAACTAACAGGCGTCTGATGAGAGCTGGACTTCAGGTGAATCCTGAAAGACATCTGGTGATGTTATGAATCTGGATGGGTCACCAATTTTTGAACAAGAGAACGTACAAGAGGTTGTTGGGCAGGTAACTGATGAACAAATTAAAAATGTTGCCCAGATTGTTGAGCAGGTTATTGATCAAGTTGAACAAGATGTTCAGACTGATGAACAGGTGTTTGGTGAGCAAGAGGCTCATATAGACTTGAATGTAGAGGCTGGTGAACAGGTTAATGTAGAGACTGGTGAACAGTCTGGTGATCAGACAGTTGGGATGGCTCCAGAATGGGATGATGTAGATTCCCCAATGTCTGAAGGTTTTGATGTAAACACGAATTTTCTGGGTGAAGATGTACAAGAAGAAGAAAGTCTACCAGAAATACCACCACCAGAATCAAACATGCCACCACCACCACCACCTTCAATTCCTAGAGATACACAATACTTCACTCCAGCAACCACTCAACCTTCACAATCTCAACCTCCACCTCGTGCGCCGGAGTCACCAGTTGCAACATCTGAAGCTGCAACTGAAGAGACTGGGCACAAGTACCTCTTATGACCAGATTGCCTTCCAATCTTGAACCTCCCAGTGGTCTCTCCACTTCATCTTCTGCCGAGGTCCAAGGCCTTTTAAGTAAGGTGGCGGACCTGGAGAGATCACTCCAGACTTCATCTCAGGTTATTTCAGACTTCAAATCCTTATTATCAAATAACCTTGCATCTGAGATGAATCTGTTTGCTGGGAATGAGAAGCTTGTGTTTGAGAAGCTTGATGAACTGGTACTGGCCACAAACAATAATACTGAAAATTTCAAAGTGGCAGTCCAGGGATTGGAAACAAGGCAACTTTGTTCAGACTGCAGTGACTAAAGCAGAACCAGGGTCAGTTCTCTGGAGACTAGATCCACACTTGACCAGGATGCAGTTGTCAGTACAATAAGTGATGAATGCAAAGAAGTTCAGAATCAGTATGCTGAAAGAATTATCTGAAGAGATTTCTGAAACTGTTCTTCGTACCATTCAAGATGGGGTGTTACCACAAGTAGAGAAGTTACTGGAAGAAAAGTTGCCAAAGCACTTGCCTAAAGAAGTTGCAAATGTTCAAAAGGAAGTGCAGGCACTTAAGAAAGTTGTGACTGATACAACTCCAGTGGCAGGAATAACATTTGGTGCACTGGACAGACATATGCTTGAACAGTTATGGAATGATCTCAAGTCCAGAACTGGTGATCATTCCAAGGGGGAAAAGTCGTCTGGTGACCAAAAACAAGTGACATGAAGCACTTGGCACAAAGAGCATATGGCACTGAAGCCGGGCTAACTGAAGAAGCTACTGGTACTGAAGCCAGTGAGCCCCAGTTTGAGTCCTTCCCAGATATTCCATCAACTCTGAAGTCAGTTAAGGGAAAACAACAAATGGAATCTGGAGAAGAAGAGCAAACTGCTGAAGATGCTGATGATGAAACCTCCAAGAAGCTAGAACAAGAATGCATCATGATAGAGATTTCCAAAAGAAATCAAAAAGATGAACTGCTGGCCCATCAAAGGGAGATGGCATCAATGGGGTCTCTGGACTCTTACAATGCTGGAAGGTTAGGCATAAATGTTGATGTATATAAAAAGATGAAGGATGACCCCAGAGTTCATCAATGTTTAAGTTTATTGGATGATGTTCATGTACGCTCATTTCTACGCCGAAGAAGAACAGGTCTATGATTCTATAATTTATGGCGTGAGTGTACCAGAACTCATCAGACAAAGAAGGATGAACTGGTAAGCCTCCAGAAAAAGATCAGAAAGAACGCTGGTGCTCTGGAGATAGAGTACAGAAAGAAACTGACTGGCTTACCAAAACTGACTGCCAAACAAATCAAAGCGATCAAAGATGCTGATGTAAGCAATTCATTCCCCTGGACACTTCTCGAAAAATCAAATCGTCAAGAACTCCAATCTGCTGTAGTGCAAAGGAGAGTGTCCAAGGAAACTGAAACATTGATCCAGACAAGCCAAGTTGAAAGAAAAGTACAATGAAATGTTAAATTTCAGGGCTGATGCTAGAAGGATCACTGGTGCTGAAATCAAACTGGCTGATAATCATGAAGGCATGTCTAAGTTTGAAGTAAAGTTGACCAGGGAGGGTAACTTTACTGATGAAAGGAAAAGTACTTCAGTCCAAGCATTTGGATTGAGTGAACTGAAAGAAATCGCTTTAACGTTCAGGGGGAAGACAGATGTGTCGACTGATGTTAAAGCATTTCTGAAAAGAGTTGAAAAGGTATGGAGAAGAAAGCATCAGATGGAAGTTGCTATGGGCATGAAATCGCCAGAATATATACCATCTTCTCCATCACCAAAGAGAAAGGCTACTAAAGATGCTCCAGGACAGACATCAAAAAGAAGGGCCTGACTCTTATCATTTACTTGTTGTAAATTATTGTTTTATGAAAATTGTAAACTATTTATCAGTTGATGTATGTAATAATAGTTGCAATTTTTGATTCATATAAGTAAATGATCAGATTTTGTCTAAGTTAGAACTTAAATGATGAAACTGAAAACACTCATGATCTGGAGACGACTAGTTGCAGTGAGTATATACCAAGTTCTAGATAGATTACTTATTAAGTGACAATAAGTAAAGAACAATGCAATAATACAAAATACTTGTAAGATAAATTGGTGAGACAATATGTAATTTTCAAGTGTAATTTATTTATTGATGTTAAATAAATTACAAGGTTGTTGCGGAACCAAGATAATACAAGAATGTAAATATCCTAACAACCTATGAACTACAATTGATCTTGTTAGGTCCAGATTTACTGGACTCACTCCAGACTCGACTACTGGAGCCTTACTGAAGATCTGTCCAGAAACGTGTTCTACTGGACCTACTCCAGACTTGGAATCTGGAGTCCCTCTGAAGATTGTCCAGAAATAATGGAAGACCAGTGAGCAAATACTTGTATAGGAAATCTGGAGTATTCTCCAGATTAGCTCACTGGACTTCACCCAGTCCAGATCAACTCTACTGAAGACGTTCTCACTGAAGTCAAAGACTGAAGTCAGAATAAAGAAGACTTACAAATGGCGGAGTCCACTGGAAGTCTTACCAGATCTTGTACACTGGAGGATTGTCAGTGTTCTAGACCTTACAAGTCTGAACACTGATATCGAGGATTGACTTTTGCCTTTACACACTTTCCAAAGAACAATCCACTTGTTCTTTACCAAAGATTATACGTGTGTAAAGGTGGTTGTATAAAAGGATACAAAGTCATTTGATGTGACTTTATCCTTATTCCTTATCCAATGCATTTAATGTTCTTGTCGGATCATTAAATGCATGCAACCATATTTGTACGGCACAAAATTCACTGGTGAATTTTGTTTCTTATAAATACAAAGTCATTTCCTTGAGAAAAATACTTTTAAGCATACATTTTGCATTAAAGTGAATTTGTCCAAATACTCTCGATCTTAAACTGGGATACTTCACAACTTTAAGTATCTCGATCCAAAAGAGTATTTGACAAATATAGATCATTTGTAATTCATAGGTTGTTAGGATACATACTTATTTGTATTATCTTGATTCCGCACAACCTTGTATTTTATTTAACATCATAAATAAAATACACCATTGAAAAATACATATGTTCCACTTTACTTGTTTATTGCTTTAAGTCTGTATTACTTTATTTATATACTTGCATTTATATTTAAGTAATACTAGTCCAATCTAGTGATTATTAGACTTGTTGTATTTTACACTTTCCTGGTTAACCATCGTATTTTAGGGACTCACATATCTACACTTGGAATTTCTCTAAACAATCGAAACACTTAAAGTTGTGAAATGTTCCTTTTTACGATTGAAAGAATATTGCACAAGTTCACCAAGAATATTGCAGGTATGCAAAGTGTGAAGTGTTCTATGTTTTTCACTTGAATATTCTTGTTGTGCAATGACTTGTATTTATAGGCAAAGTTAACATTGGGATGTTAACTTTGGCCGTACAAATGTGGTTGAGAGCATTTAAGGAATAACATTTAATTCCTTAAAATGCAGTGTAAAGTTGCAGTATAAAGCAACTTTATTCAACCAGCTTTATGTACCTTTTTGTACTTAAATAATAAGATAAATTTTATTATCCGGGTAAAAGCACATAAAGCACAAAAGTCAATTCCTCGTAATCAGTGTAAAGCTTTGTAAGAGCTTTCCACTGATGGTCTCCAGTTTGTAACTGACTAGAATGTCAACTGGGCTTCACTTCCATTGTCATTCTCTATCTTCCACTTGTTGTCTTCGACTTCAACTGGAATGTTTTTCAACTGGTCAGTTCTCAACTGGAGGAAGTCTTCAGTTGCGTTGACTGTACGGTGCAACTGGACTTCAATATATTTCTGGACAAATCTTCTGGGTCTCCAGTTTTACTGGGCCTCCAGGTGCAACTGGAGACTGACCAGTTTACCAGTAAACTGGTCCTAACAAATTCCCCCTATTTGTCTAGAAATATGGCAAGTCTTTTTCAGTCCTTGTATCTGTACAAGTGTGAACTGGAGAGACTTGTTCGATTAAATCTATCTAAGTTTTCCAAGGCATTTTTATAGATCAATAAATGCCTTAGGTTTTTTCTTTTAAGTTTGTTAGATCTAATCTATTATCTACCTTGTGGTTACAAACTGGTAACTTCATTTATACAAGGAAATGAAATTTATACAAGTTACAGAATGTAAATAAAATACAAGTAGATAACTGAAAAGAAAGAACTTAATGAGATGGCCCTTCGCCAGTTCTTCTTCTCTTGGTCACTGAAGAGATAGGCTGAGAGTCTTCAGGATCAATATTCAACTTTAGCTCCAGATTTTCTTTGTGTTGAATCTTGCCCCTTAAGAAGTTCACCCATGCTTTCTCAAACCTATTCTTTTGTGCCTTCTCATCCAAAACATTCACCATTTCAACCCATTCATTGAACCCATACTGCATTGCACTAGGATTGTCAGTTTTAACCAGTGGCCCTCTAGTATAACTAACTTCAACTTGAAAGTGCTTGGTGCCTGGCTTAATTGTTACATTTACATCATTGATAGTCCCACTATGTCTTCTGGTTGTCATGATCTGGGAGTAATAGCTTCTTGCTTCAGGTTCATTTGTTATCTTAATACTCCCAGCTCCAGCAGCCAGTACAGCAGACTTGATGTCATTATTTGATACCTTGCCAGTTGGTTCAACAAATGTGCTAAGGTCAGCATCTCTGGTCAGTGGTCTTCTTGGTTGAGAAATCCATCTTGGTGGATTCAAAACCCTTTTCACAATCTTCTTTACATGTTCAGTTCTTTTTAGAATCCCACTGGCCCTATTCTCCTTAGCCTTCTCCACTGATATGTTCAAACTTTTGGCATCAAATTCAGCTTCATCCTCAGGATAGTGTCTGTCCAGTTCAACATCAAGCATTTCTTTCAACTGGTCAACTATCCTGGGATCATTCTTTATTCTGGCATACTCCTCCTTAGTGATTCCCAAAAGATGAGCATCACTCATATCAAGCAACTTGATCTGTGCAAGATGTGCTCTGGCTTCAGCTTGGTTTCTTTGTTTCATCTTCTTTCTTTCTTTAATATCATTCCCAAGTCTAGCCAATCTTCTGCTATCACTATCTGAAACTGGAGGAAGTACATCAATTGCCAGTTTCTAACATTGGTACATCAGTGGCCGGCTGGGCAGATACATCACATGCTAAACCTTTGCCCTTATCAACAACATTCCCCCTATCACCTACATCACCAGTTTCAACAACTCTTTGCTCACCAGCTTCAGTACTGGCAGCCACAATCAATTCACCACCAGATTGACTTTCAGATGGGGTTCTTCCAGGTGCAACTGGTGCAAGAACTGCACTTCTTTCCCCCTTGGTAGCATCTAGACCTGCCCTAATAGATTCCCATTCAGAAGGGTGAGATGGCAACCGGTCAAGAGGCTGCCATGATTGCATGTTCTTGCACTCCTTGAAAATTCCACACATCATCCTGAAAGACCTCCACAGATGGTTGGTCTCCTTTGACTGGGTCAAAACATTTGCTGTAACCTGTTCTTGACCAGTTTTCAATTCATTTAAAATCTTTGAATCTTCATCCAGACCAGAAACCACCTTATCCTTTACCTCTTCATCCTTCTTCTTCAAACTTTCCACTTCAGTTGTCAGTTTATCCAAAGACTGAGCATGAAGTGATACCTGGGTGTTTAAATTGTCAATGCTGCCTCTCAACTGGTTGATCTCACTAGTGAGTGGGGCCAGATCAACCTGAAGAGTGGCCAGCTTGGTGATCTCAGACATTACCCTTTCAATTAATTGTTGTTCTCTAGCACCCATCGTATCCTCTATCATCTGACCAACTGAAGTCATTAACTGCTCTCCAAGTTCAGCCACATTCAACCCAGGCTTGTCAACCAATTCCTTTACCTGTTTTTCAATCCCCCTTAAATCAACTTCTGAAGTTCTGACAGTGTTGCTCAGCAAGTTGGAGATTGAGGTTGTGACCTTGGACTGAGTGAGGTCAAAGGCTTCTTTCAAAGATGTTGCCAGATTGTTGCAGCCAGTGACCAACTCATTTAGCTTGTTGAACACCAAGTCTTCATTTGATGAAAACTTGTTAATCCCCAGATCAACCACTTTAATGTTGGTCAAGTGATCCTTGTGGTATCTGGAGAAAGACTTGGTGTTTTTGTCAATTGTCTTTTGAATATCCTCCACCCTGGTTAGAAGGTTTTGGATATCGGCTTGAATAGAGACAACTTGACTGTCCAGTGACGAAGGAGAAGGTGTCACTAGACCAGCAGCCGCTACTACTGGAGCAACTGGAATTCCAATGTGTTGTTCATGCTGAGAATGCTCAGGTGTGAACAACGGCGGCGGTGGGGGGGGCATTTCTCGAAGGAGTGAGAATTGCCCAGTTGGTGATGGTACCATACGTCTGTTTCCAGACATATAGTTATAAGTGGGAAATGATATATCAGTAGGCTTATTTTCTTGGAGTGGTGAAAGTGAAATTGATGCATCTGGAAGCGAGACTGGAGATGAAGGATTTTGATCTGGTACAGCAGAATCAAAAATCTCCAAGTCTGAAGCAGTACCTTCAGAATCTGAAGATTCTATAAGGATTTCCTCGTCATTAACATTCATGTCCAGATCCATGAATGTAACTGAGGGATGACCAGAAGGGTCAGTCTCCAGATGACCTTCCCCAGTTTCCTGGTTGGGTGCATCTGTTGGAGGATCAGATACCGAGGTATCTTCACCAGGATAGAGGTTATTGGGGTTGCTTCAGTTATGGTTGCTCTATCCTCAACCACAACATTAGACGAACTGGAGGGTCCCTCATTATTTTGAGGCCCTCCCAGTTGTCTTTCTAACTCAACTTCAATTGGTGCATCAGTTTTAGCGAATGCCAGTTGCATTCGATCTGGAATTTCGACCTCTCCAGCTTCAGATATTAGAGAGTCTAAATTCCTCAACAAATCTGGCACAGTGTATGGTGAATCTGTGCTTGAGTATGCATCACTGCCCAGAATTTGTTGAAAACAGAGAGAGAGAAACCTTGAGAAGGGGATACAAATTCCCCTGGTGCCCTTCAGTTTTTGTACTAGGCTTCTGAACAAGATATCGGCAAAGTCTACTCTCAATCCATTCCACAAGCAGTATGCCATCTCTGCTTGTGAGGAGTTAATATGGTCAAGACCACCAGAACTCCCACCCATACTCTCCACCAGGTGGATGAAAAAGTACCTCCATGAAGGTGTAAGACCCTTCATGTTCATCGCACCTTTCGTCTTCAACACCCCTTTATCCAAGCACTCCTTATGTCCCATTTCAAGGAGGACTTGACGAAAATTTATGTTTGGGGTAAGACAACTGGAGATTCACCCTCTCTCCAGTAGTTGAGGTGTAAGGCATCCCTCAACACATCAGCGGACAAGGTACACTGGATTGTTCCACTTTTAATGAAAAAGTGATGGAGGAACAATCTGAAGAAAGAGTGGCAGTGTACCAAAACTCACACAAGTAGTCGTGAAACATCTTGCGTGGGTTTAGAGAGAATGAGGGTCCTATTGGAGAATCCTTCAAAAAATTTTGGATTCTACCAATAAGGGTATTGGACCCTTGAGATCCTTGTAAGCTTGCCATCGGATTATTTGGATTGAGTTTGATGACCGAAGCATTACTAGGAGAACCAGATGCCGGTTTGACATCTGGTGAAGGAGCATATGGAACATTTAAGAGATTTACATCTCTTGATCTAGATGATTTAGGAGCCATTTGAAAATGAAATTGAAATTTAGGAATTAGGGTTCTTGATTTATGAAGCAGAGAGAGAAATGAAGCAAGATGATTGGGAAGTAAATGAAAGAATGTAAAAGGAAGTAAATGTGATCGGAGTAAATAAGGGTATTTATAAGGAATTCAAGATCCCAATGAAATACCAAAAAAAATTTTATATTTTATTAACAAAATCAATTTTGTAGATATTTTAACAAAAGAAGTTTGAATTTTGAAATAAAATCATAATTTGCCATGTCAACATTAAATGCTACCATGTCAGCATTAAATGCTACGACGGCTTATCTTACCCAATCGCCCACTCACTTTTTATTCTCCCAATACAAACAGTTGTTATTTACCAAAATGACTTTAAACACGTCAGATGACGATACCAAGTGGTTTAAAACACTCGAGTACCATCACGTGTCACAAATATTGACCAAGTATTTCTAACGTTATAAAAAAAATAAGACAAGACTGAATCTGGTCACTGGAGGATCAGTCCAGTGCCAGTTTCCAACTGGAAAGGTCTCCAGTTGCCATTTTCAAACAAAAACGAATTTTAGTCAGAAAATTATTTTTGAGTCTTTCCCCCTAAAATGATGATCCAGAAATCAATTAGTGCCAGGATAGTATCACAAAGGCGTTCGATAGCCTGGCGAGCAAAGATTATTTGGACCTCCTCAACTGAAGAACTTCATCAGTGTCACTGACGCGTTCAATAACAAAGAAATCTCCAGTTTTAAGGATTTAACATTCCCAGTTCGCTGATGAGATGTTTAAAGGTTTCTCATCGAGAGGTTTTGTAAAAACATCAGCTAACTGTTTGTCAGTGGGGATGAAATGTAATTCAATGTCTCCTTTCATAACATGATCTCGAATAAAATGATACCTGATGTCAATATGCTTTGTCTTGGAGTGCATCACTGGGTTGTGAGATATATCAATTGCACTGGTGTTGTCACAAAAGATTGGGGTCCTTGTATACTTTTGACCATAATCTAGTAACTGGTTCTTGATCCAGAGAATCTGGGCACAGCAACTGGCCGCAGAAATGTACTCTCCCTCAGAAGTGGACATAGAGACTGAAGTCTGCTTCTTGCTGGTCCAACTTACCAGTTTTCCTCCAAGGAAATGACAACCACCAGTTGTTGATTTTCTATCTATCTTACAACCTGCATGATCTGAATCTGAATAATCCATTAGATCTAATCCTGAGCCTTTGGGGTACCAAAGACCAAGATTAGGACACCCTTTCAGGTATCTAAAGATACGCTTTACAGCGTGCAAATGTGATTCTTTAGGGTTAGCCTGAAACCTGGCACATAAACATGTTGCAAACATTATATCTGGTCGACTAGCAGTTAAATACATCAGTGAACCAACCATACCACGATAGTCAGTTGTGTTCACTGGTTTGCCAGTTGGGTCAGAGTCCAAATTTAATGGTGCTGCAATAAGTGTGTTTTTCGATGGGATTAAATCATATTTGTATTTTCTTAACAAATCTCTGACATATTTTCCTTGGTTTATGAAAATTCCATTTTCAGTTTGCTTAATTTGAAGACCTAAGAAAAATGTTAATTCACCCATTAAACTCATCTCATACTCAGATGACATGATTTTGGAAAACTTTTTACACATTGCATCATCAGTTGAACCAAATATAATGTCATCAACATAAATTTGTACCAATAAGATATTACCTCTTTCTTTCAAGATAAATAAGGTATTATCTATTGCACCTCTTTGAAAGCCATTTTTAAGAAGATGTTTAGTTAAAGTATCATACCAGGCTCTTGGGGCTTATCTTAGACCAAACAAAGATTTGTTCAGTCTATAAACCCAATGAGGATGCTTCTCATCGATGAAACCTGGAGTCTGCTTAACATATACTTCTTCTTCCAATGTTCTATTAAGGAACGCACTTTTGACATCCATCTGGAAGACTTTAAACTGCAAATGGGCTGCATAAGCCAGAAATATTCTGATGGCTTCAAGTCTTGCAACTGGAGCAAAAGTTTCATCAAAGTCAACGCCTTCTGCTTAACAATAACCCTGGGAAACTAATCTGGCCTTGTTTCTTACAACATGGCCATCTTCATCCATCTTGTTTCGGTAGACCCATCTTGTACCAATAGGTTCTTTCTTTAACCCTGGTGGACAAGGAACAAGCTCCCAAACATTGTTCCTTTCAAACTGGACGAGCTCTTCTTTCATAGCTTCCACCCAGCTTGGGTCTGCCAAAGCCTCGTCAATCTTCTTTGGTTCAATTAGAGATAAGAAGGTGACGTTTAAGCATTGCTCACTGGTGGCTCTTCTAGTCTGAACCCCACTATTTGGATCTCCCACAATCTGTTCAATTGGATGTGCTCGAGTCCATCTAGTGTATTGACTAGGCTGGTGTAAAACAATATCAGTGCAAGTCACCTGGCGATTTTCTTCAGTTGCAGTGGCTTCTGGAGGAGGATCGATCCAAACTACTTCTACATCCTCATCAGAGTCAATGAGGTCATGATTTGCATCATGAAATTCTTCATTCAAAGGCATTTCTTGAAGAACTGGAGAAGTTGGAGTTTGAACTGGTGCTGATATTGGAAAGGCACGTACATCAGATCCAATCACCAATTCTTGTGGTAAGTTGAAATTGATGGAGGGATAGAATGATGTGTCACTGGTGCTGTTCTTCTTCTTAACTGGTTCCAATTTGTAGTAACTCGAAACATCTTTTGGTGAAACAACTGACCGATGAACTTGGTCAGTTTCACCAAAATTGATTGGAACGACTGGAGTAATATCAAGGCTTGGTCTTTTGTTGATTGCTTCAGTTGATTCGTCGAATGTGACATGAATTGTCTCATGAACCTTTTGGAGTCTATAATTATAACTCTAAAGGCCTTTCGAATATCTGAATAACCTAAAAATACACCTTCATCAGCTTTTGCATCAAACTTTCCAAGCTGACTGGAATCGTTTAAGATATAAACTGGACAACCAAATACATGAAAATATCCAATATTTGGTTTACGATTCCTGAGTACTTCATAGGCAGTCTTCTTATGTCTCTTGATGTAGACTGACCGGTTCTGGGTGTGACAAGCAGTTGCAACTGCTTCAGCCCAAAAACTGGTGGGAAGACCTGATTCAGATAGCATACTTCTGGCTGCTTCTATCAGTGTGCGATTCTTTCTTTCCACAACTCCATTCTGCTCTGGAGAGTGTGATGATGAGAAGTTTTGAGAGATGCCAGTGTCATTGCAAAATGTTTCAAGTACCTTATTTTGAAATTCAGTACCATTATCACTTCGCAACTGACAAACTTTTCGAGTATACTTGAGCTCAATTCTTTTGATGAGAGAGATGATTTCAGCAGGTGCATCACTTTTGGATCTGAGGAATACCAACCAGCAGTATCTGGTGAATTCATCAACCACAACTAGAGTGTACTTCTTTCCAGCTCTAGTTTGAACATTCACTGGACCAAAAAGATCCATGTGTAGCATGTGAAGAGGTTCAGTGATGCTAAAGTTTTGCCTAGTTTTGAAACTGGCCCTTTTCTGCTTGCCCATCTCACACCCTGGACATGGCTTTTCTTTATTGAAAGAAATTTGAGGTATCCCATCAACCAGTTGTTTGCGAGACAACTTGTTAATATTTTTAAAATTAAGATGGGGTAATCTTTTATGCCACAGCCAGTTGGTGTCCTCATCAGCCTTGGTATAGAAACACTGCTCTTTTGGAGCTGGTTCCATATCCATGATGTACACATTGCCTTTTCTTGGTGCAACCATCACCACTTTCCAATCCTTGTTAAATATGGTGCCTTGTGCAATATCGAACAAAACTCTGAAGCCATCATCACAAAGTTGGCTAACACTGATCAGGTTGTATTTCAAACCATTCACAAATGCAACTCTTTTGAATTCGACTTGTCCATTATTGAGCACACCATATCCTTCAGTCTTTCCAGATTGATCATTACCAAACGTCACTGTCGGTCCATCTTGGATAGTGAACTCTTCAAGCAGGGGCTTACATCCGGTCATAGTCCGGCCAGCAGCGCTGTCCAGATACCAGATATTCTTCTTTCGATCACCCTGCACAACCACAAAAATCATCAGTTATTTTTGTGAACCCATCTTTTCTTGATGGGTTCACTGGACTTCTCTACAGAAGTCACAGTTGATTGTTGTGGTGTTGAACTGGAGGCTGCATCTGGACCTTTTTCACCAGATCCAGGTGCAGGAGTAAAAATGATTGGTACTTGATACTTGCTCCCCTTATTTTTACCAGATTTAGTTCCAGATGGAACATTCTTTTGTTTAGGTTTTGAAGGGGATGGTTTAATATTTTGTTTAAAAACTGGAGGTGATGAACCTCCTTCCAGATTTTTAATCCGGGTAGTACAACTCTGAACCTGTCGAGACAAAAGTTGGAGTTGACTTTCCAGTTTAACCAAAATATTATTTTCATCAGGCAACTGAACCTTGGACCTTGGTTCAGCTGTAGTTTTAGTCTGTCGGGTCTTGGGCTCCTTAGACTTTTGAGGTAAAGGCTTGTTACCAGTGGCCTTTTTAACTGGAGCACTAGCCTGTTTGGCTCCAGGTTTAACCTCAGTGGGGGTGGTCTCAATGGGTTCAGTTTCAACAGCTTCAGGTTGATCATAAGGTGTTTCAACCCTGAGAGCTGGAGGCAATGCATGAAGATCTGGTATGAGAGCTGCCATCTCCAGATCTCCTGATTTCCATGCATTCTTTTGGGCATCGATAGTTCTAGAAAATGCATCATACTTTTTACCAGATGCTTTTACCCATGACTTGATAATCTTTTGTTCTTTTTCAAGATCAGAAAATAATTTTTGATTATCAAGTTCTAAAGCCTCAATTTTTAAAACTGACTCCTTGAGAGCCAACTGGACACTTTGTAAATCATTCAGTTGTGGTTTAACATTGTTCAGTTCAATTAAGATAGTGTCAAGATATCTT
Organism: Erigeron breviscapus; assembly: GCA_034093135.1. Lineage (NCBI taxonomy): Eukaryota > Viridiplantae > Streptophyta > Magnoliopsida > Asterales > Asteraceae > Erigeron > Erigeron breviscapus. Next base: position 54,611,136 of record CM067171.1, on the reverse strand, counting down.
TCACTATCTGCTCTAACAGTTTCTACAAAAGCCAAATCACCACTTAATGATTCAGCCAGTCCAGTTTCAGTTCTGGGTCAACTTGGTTGTCATAATCACATACCTTTTTCAAAATGATGTCCACCCATCTTCCAGTGATGACATCTTCTTTTGCCACATGCTGCTGTTGATCTTCCAAGGCCATGAAATACATGTCCCTTTCCTCTTCTTCATCAGCTGATGAGTCATCAGAGTACTCCCATTTTCCCTCAGTTTGTGCCATTAAGCACTGATCCTTTTCCTTTTCCATGGACAGGAGGGCAATCTGGGCCTTAAGCTTCTTGTATTTAGCTTTGTAGCTATCATCAGGCCGATTGAAATTAGGGACAGGGGGGCCAGTTTGGTTGTTCATCTGACTAGATCTGCATTCTTCATAAAGTGACCTTTCTTACCACACTTATAGCAGGTAAGATTGGTTTTATCCAGAGAGCTGGAGCTGGAAGCATTGTTTGGGCCATTAAATCTTTTAGATTTATGCTTAAACCTGTTGAAGGTTTTAGCAATCATGGAGACCAGATCATCATCGTCAGTTTCATCACAACCATCACTGATTTCAGTGGTCAGACCAGAGTTCAAGAAACTGTTTAACATCTCCTTCATTGAGTGTGCCTGGACACTCTCTGCAGACATTAAGGCAGTACAAGGTCGCTCAGGTACACTAGCAACCTTGGAACTCTGGGCATGGTTCATGGCATCCTGCTCAGCCACCAGTCTTGCAGCATTATTATCTTCAGTGAATCTTTTAACCATGAAGCTCTTCCATTCGATGAACACCATGTTATGATGTGAGGTTACCTTCGAGCTGCGAAGTCTTAAAGTTGTGCTTGGGTGTAAGGAAGACGCTTAGATTTTGTTTGAAATTATCTTTCCTGGTCATAGATGGTATGCGGCGCATATTTTGAGTTTTGAAGTTTATGCGGGGCATGTGAAAATGCATGAAAGTTACTGTTCAGAAATGCTCGAGTTATGAGGCGCATGCACCATCCAAGCGGTGCATATTTTGGTCTGTTTTGGGTTTACGACTCGCTCAGTTTAGATTTTGTTACGGGATGATATATGACGATTGGAACGAGTATCCACAGCTGGAGATTCTTCCTTATATTGCATGAATGTGTGGTGAACTAACGCGTGAACCTTTTTAGCAGTTCTATCGCTTACTGCCTTCGCCGGTGTGACGTGAAGGTGTTGTTGATATCCTATATTTGTACAAGATTTTATGTTTGGCCGCTTCTCAAAGATAATGATTTTTTTTCCCTTATGAAAAGTTAAGAGGTTGGATGACGGAGTTAACTATGGATCCTTAAATCACAAGAAGTAGAAGTTTTCAGGAGCATTCGGTTCCGAATTGATCATGTTTCTCGCCTATGTGATTTACTCATGTAAGGAAAAGGTTGTGTATTTCTAAAGTCGAGGTCACTCGTAGTTTTGAGATGTTCTACTAATGTTCTCGGTTTCATTGCGATCGTGAGGTCAAACCTTCTGTTGATGTGTGACGAGTGCTACTTTTATTCAAAGACACCTTTCGTTTTGTTCTCACTTATAGAAAGAAGTTAATGTTTTCGATTGTGGGATGTATTTCTTTCTATAAGATGGGTTTAAGATTGGTACTACCATATGATGAAGTTGATGATGAAAGTCCTGTTTAAGTTAATTATACGCTCATTATGACTCTATTGAGTTTCTTGAAGTCCTGCATGTTAACGAATGGTCCTTACCATGTCATGAACTTAAGGGATAAAGTTTAAAGTTTCTCTAGACCGTTCAGTCATTACATTCGGTGATGACATTATTATCTATTCTAAGTATGATGAAGAACATCATGTTGTGTAAGGAACGTTACTACGATTTTCTATAAGTAGAGGCCTAATTTTAAATTCGCCCAAAGTGAGTAAAAGTTAAAGTAGAAGCTGACGCGTAGAATTGAAAGGAACAAGGTTCCATTTAATGTTTAATTTCATGACTATAAGGTTAGGGTAAGCAATTGTCTACAATGAGCCAGTCCAAGGTGATGTTTCTAGAGACGAAGATGTTGGTATTATGTGGGTGGATTATGAAAATTCATAAATAACCAGCGTGGAACTATAAGTCTAAAAGTAAGATTTCGGTATCCGAGAACGAAATGACTAAAAGTTGTACTTGAGGAAGTTTATGAACCATGGTGACATGCTCATTTGGATGCTTCCTGAAGTGTGATACGACCTATTATGATACGAGGTGTAGTAAATTTTATATGTTGACGTGTGATTGGGTTAAAAGCCAAGACTAGACACCGAAAGTTTGGTAGCAATACAAAGAGTTTAACGATCCTTTAACGAAAGTGAGGAGTCATGTCACCGTGGACTAAGAGACAAAGTTGCGTGGGAAGCGAAAGGTAATGATAAGACATGAGCATTTAGTAGGAAAGTTGTCCAAGAATGCTTATTTTGTTTTGTGAGCTATTACGCCGTTTCCTTGGACATGAAAGAAAAGATGTGTGATCAAGAAGTGCTCTTAAAGTGTGAAAGTAAATGGTGGAATGTTTTGAATCGAGACGGCCATTATATGAAATTTTTTAAAGATGTTTGACAAAGTATGAGGAAAATGGTGAACTCAAGTGATGCCTATCACTCTTAGATTGATGAGAAAGAGAATGAATGAGTTAGAAACTTGGTAAAACCATATGATGGTGTGATGGTGCATCGAGATTTATTGTTGTGTTCATAGGCAACAATGATTATGCCATAGGTGTTGGATGTCATTTCATGATACGACAAGTTATTGAAGGGAAATCGTGCTAGATGTAATGCTAGTGCGTAAAATGTGGGAAATCGTGCTAGATGTAATGCTAGTGCGTAATATGTGGGAAATCGTGCTAGATGTAATGCTAGTGCGTAAGACGTGGGAAATCGTGCTAGTGTAAAGCTAGTGCGTAATATGTAAGTTGATTAAAGATGTAAGATGTGGGATTACAATGTGACGTGAGATTTAAGAAAGATATGTTATGAAGTTACGTTTAAGTGGTAAGTCTATGTTGATGTGGTATAAGACATGGATTAAGATGTGAGTATACGATGATATGATGTATATGTTGATATGAAACCAATGTGAACCCGTGGACAGATATGAGTATTGATGTTAAGGAGTGTTTGTAGTTGGCCTGGTTGAGATCCTTGGCCAAAAGTAAAAGAAGCTTCATAGGAAGTTAATTGAGCTTGTGCTAGTGGGATGGAATCATATTTACGGTGAAAGTTGATTCGAAAGTTATCCTCACCTATTTGATGCTGAAATGATTCCGAGGACGGAATCCTCTTAAGGGGGAGGTAATTGTAACATCCCAAACTTTTTAATTAACGGTTGACTTGAGTCGTTAAGTCAACGTAAAGTGTTCGTTAAGTTTAGGGTGGATTAACGCTTATATGTAGTTAAAGTGTTTTATGTGTGAGACTTGAATGTCTTATTAATTGATGTAGAAATATGTTTAAAGAAGAAGTTATGTGCCTTTTAGAGGTGTTCAAAGTGTTAATCAAGTTGTATATAGTCCATAGAGGTGTTTTGGGCTAATAATATGACTTTACGAAGTTTAGGGACCAGTTTTGACATGGTGTGAAAGTCAAAAACGGATTAGGGTCAATGGGGGAGTCATTAGTTTATCAAATCAGATCTAATAACTTTTCTCCCAAGCCCTAGCCACCCCTTTGATCCCCTATCAAATCCCTAAGCCGAAAATCCTTCAAAACGTGTGATTCAAGTGAAGTTTGATCAAGATCTCTCATCCTTGCTTTCATCTACAGGTAATATAGATGATTTCCCTTTGATTTGTGATCATAAGAGTCGATCATATGGATCTTACTTCTGGTCTCTAGGGTTGAGATTGATTTGATTATGTTTCATTGTCGATTATTGGGGTTTTCGGGTAATTTAATGTATTGTAATTGTATCCTCTTGTTCCTGGAACAAGTGATCATGTGAAATCATTATATGAGTCATATTTTGGGTGCATATGAGGTTCATAGGTCATGGTGGTTGCTATGGTCATCTGATGGTCGAAAATTGCTTGCAAAACTAAGGGTTTACTAGATCTGAAAAATTAGTAATATTGCAAAAATTATATCTCTTTCAATTAGAAGAGTTATAAGATGAATCCTATATTTTTGAAAAGGTCTATGTGTCCTCTTGATTCGATATGAACAATGTTTCTTTTGGTTTTGCCCAAATATGGGTGAAAAATGTCAATTTCCAGAAGTGGTCGGATTTAAGACGAATTCTGTAGGTCTGTTTTGCAGACGCCATAACTAATTCATTAGAGATCTTCAAGAGTCAAACTTTATATTTCTGGAACGTTCTTTGAATTCCCTACATTCCTTAAGAACTAAGTTTTGACTCATTTGGTCGTCTTGAGGTCGAAAAGTTGCCTGCAAGTGAAGGGCGCGAGTCAATCTTAAGACCAGCACTCCATATACGGCTCATATAACCTATGTGCGGCGCATATCGGGGCCTGGGAGGTTTCTGAGTGATTTTTGAAGCAAATATACGACGCATATTCAAAGCATGCGCCACATAAAGGGTCCGTGAGCCCGTTTGAGGTCCGAAACAAGCGTTTAAGGGTCCTATAAGTGTACCTAAGTTAATGTATGGTATTATAACCTTATTAGGTTGAGTTTATACAGGTTTAATGACTATGAACTCGAGATAGGTTATCGGGATCACAAACAAGATACATTAACGTTGCTTACTGATCGTCACGAGGTAAGATACACTACTTTGACACGCTGAGGGTTCAACGAAAAGATGGTTTCAAATAATAACTTCCCAACTTATATCTTGAATTGCATATGGGTATTCGGGGTTACACGGGAGGTGATATGGGTTATGTAGTTGACCATTGAGACCTGAAATGCAGTCCCAAATGAAGTATAATGTAGTGTATGTTATGATATGAAGTATAATGTAGTGTATGTTATGATATGAAGTATAATGTAGTGTTATGTTATGAAGTGATATGCAGTAGCTTGTGATGCTTTGAGATGTAGTATATGTTGTTGATTGTTGATATGTGCATGATTGTATGGCTTGCTCATCTAGTTCACTAGACTTGATAAGTTGCCATGACACGTGCACGTTTAAGGGCCCAAAACGTAAAAGCAGTAAACATAGTAAATGTTTAGGTAATGCAGTCACCTAAACTAAATAATGCAGGATCGAGCTCGTTAAACTTTGATGCAGGAAAGTGTTTAGCTTAACCCGTACTTGCCCTAGCCCGGCTAAGTGCGTTGACGTAGGTTGCTTGGGTGGCTCCTTGCAACATGGTCATTGAGATGCAGTTGAGTAATACAAGGGGTTTGACCCGCCCTCATTTGTCTTGTGCATACGGATTACTCGGGGATTGGCTTGCCATTCCTTAACGACGTTTGATGTTCAACTGAATGGTTGTCATCTAGTTGGGTGTAACTTATGTTACACATTGACGCAGTTAAAATGTAGTAAAGCAGTTAAAACGTAGTAATGCAGTTAAAATGTAGTTACGCAGTTAAAAGTAGTAATGCAGTTATGTGGTTATATGTGTGTAATGCAGAATGAAGGATAGTCACATTTAGGGTGTTTCATCCTATTATGTAGTTTTGATGATGTGATATGCTTGATGTGTGTTGTGCCTTAATGACGTTGATTAAATCCACAATGTTTGAAATGGATAAATGTTTTATAACTTGAGTGTTATCTTACTTAGCTAATTCGTTAGCTAACACTTGTCTTTTGAAATGTGTTGCTCCCTCAGGTTTAGCGTAGCTAAGGTAGTTGATGAAGAAGAACGAGGAATGGGTAGATAGCTTGCTGATGACCTTAGCTACCCATAGTTGTTGCACATTTTTAGACTCTTGCTTATGTTTTGGCATTTATGTAGTTTGCATGTTATGTAGTCGGTTGTTTATTGTTGGGCAGCCGACGGGTTTCTATTTAAACTTGTTTTGACGATATGACAGAGTAACACCAATGATTAAAGAAACCAAACAGATTTTAATTGGTTTGGACTTTCAAAGTTTACTTTCGCTTTGTTATAACGCCGTTAGGCGAAAATTTTTGGAAACCCGTATTTTTAAATGAAGGGTGTTACACTAGTACTCGATCACGAACTCACAAACCCGTTGTGTATCTCCCTTAATTTGAAAACCCCATGAATCGAAAACCAAAAGTTGTCGACTAACTAAAACAAACCCATAATTAATGCTAGCATTAATTATATATATGTTTCATATGAGTATTCGTAAGTCACAAAACCGAAATTCCAAAACCCCTTTTGAATGTAACTTGCGGCCGAACCAAAGAAGGGAGGAAGAGAAGAGAGATTTTCTTATGTGAATGAATGAATAAACCCTTTAGAATTAAGCCTTTATATACAGGGATTATTTAGGGTTAATTACTTGGTGATCAAGTTTAATCAAGGCCCTAAAAGCCTCTCAAAAACCGGCCCCCCTTTAGGGAATTAGGGTCCAACACTAATTTCCTAATTATCACATAAGTCCTTCTTCTTTTAATTAATAAACACTATTAAACTTTTAATTTAGTTTATTAATCATTTCATGATCAAATTAATTAATATATTACTAATAATACATTAATTAATTACATAGAGTTTACGTGTCATTTTGTGTAACCAATGTCACCTGATTCGCGGTTCGCTCGGGTTCGGGTTCGCGATACGGGATCGCAATTCGCGAGGTCCTACGAATCTGGTTCGTGGGGGGTAGTCTCATTTCGGTTCGTTTCGGTTCGCTTCGGTTCAGTGAACCCGAATTCAAAAATACAATAATAGATTCGAATATTGAATTTTCTAAAGTCCAAACATTTTCAATACTTCAAAAACCAAAGTACAAGTCTTTAAACTTAAAAGTTTAAACAACTACTTAAAATAAGACAAATACTTAAAAATTACTCCATCCTTTGTTAAAGAACTAAAAATGTCTGACAGAATCGGAAAATAGGAAGAGTTTTGCTCCTCATTGGACAAGCAATTAATTTATTACTTTGATAATTGGAATATTTAACTACTAATTAAATCAAAATCACCGAACCCAACAATTCACCGGAACCCAATTTTTTCAGAACACGAATTTTTCCTGTCGAATTTCTGAACCACACCCATTTGGGGTCGTCGAATCACCCTCTACCAATTCGGTGTTTTTTGTCTTCGGATCGCGAATGGGTTCGCGAATCGTATCGCGATTTGGATCGACGAACCAAGAACAGAATTCGCGGGGTATTCAGCGAATCCTGTAACTATGTGTGTAACCCCGTAAGCTTAAATAATTACCGGACATGCGTTTATGTAACGTGATCACATACCAACATAAATAAGGTAACACACTTTTGTAAAGGCTTAAATTAGAGTTGTTCATGCCCTAAGGTAGGCCGGTATGCCACAAGAATTTTTAGAGAGATTTTAAAAGAACACGTGTCATTTAAATTAAGCTCCACGTGTCAATTAAAATAAACATTATTTCAGTTTATTGGTAAATATCAAAACCAAATCTTAATATAAATAAGTTAATTGTCAACTCAATGATGGCTACTAAATATTGTATGAGATTTAATTTGATCTCCAACCAAGGACAATCCAACTTAAAATTTGCATTTTCTGTTCTAATTTGTTTTTATCCCAAAAAGCATCTTGTTATCTTTCTTAATTTTCAAAAAAAATCTTGTTAACTTTTTCAATTTACAAGGTGCATTAAATGCACTTTATGTGTATTTTAAAGACACATATAAGAAAAACCTAAAATTAATTCTAGAAGCCCTTAAACTTTGAAAAGTATGTGCGATTGTACCATTCGCACACGCTCATCGATAGTCCCATGTAATTGTATAATAATATCATTTTATGATTAAATTTGAATTCGGTTCCAAGCATATAATGTAACATTCATGAAATTTGATTTCGGATGACTTGTTAATTAATTGTACGACTCGATTAAATTACGTTAACTAATAATACGTGATCGAGTTATTTGTGATTTATATTGTGTTCAAGGTGCTTATATATGATTTGATGATCGTTGTGATTAAATTATGATCGTGTACTAGTCGAAATTATTTGGTCAATTTAATTTGGTTGTTTAATGAAATGCTCAAGGTTAATTATGGTGAAATTTAGTTGGTTAAGTGTGTGGACTAGCCATGGGCATGGTTCTTGATCCATGACCCATTTGGTTGACCCAACCCTATCCTCCACCCCAAGTCTTACAATCCTCACCCAACCATTCATTCATTTCATTTTACTTCTTCTTTCTCTCTACATTCAATTGCAAGGAAACTCTTGCATCTAGCTCTCTCTCTAAACTTAATACACTAAATTGAATGTTACATGCAAGATTAAGTTAGGGTTTTCTATCTTCATCACCATCTTAATAACATATCAAAAGTTGGGTTCATCAAAGTGTAAGAATCTTCTCATTCGGGTCAAATTCGGGTCAAGCACCTTGGTGGAAGTTTTGGTAAGTCAAATTCATTTCAAATGCATCATTTTAAGTTTATAATCATGTTTCATAGTCAAATATCGGGTGTTCTTGGTCAATTTCGGGTCACAAGTCAAAATGGGTTGTCTAGGGTTTCATTAGGGTTTCAAAGTGGGTCAAAATGATTGTTAACTTGATTTGTTGTTGTGGGACGAAATTATGATGGGGCCTACGTTTATATATGTTCAATTATGTTGATTTTACTTCAAAACGGGTCTTGAGTCCATCAAATCGAATCTTAGGTCGAATTAGGGTTCTTGATTGTTTGAAATGGGTCAAACAAGAATTTTGAACATAAATGGATGTTATAAATCGAAATGGCCGAGTGGGTTGTGTTTGTTTAAGTCCCTTAACGCTTAATATTGTTCTAAAATGAGTTATAAACCATTCTTGATCGATTTGAAGTAAAAAATTAGGGTTTGTATGGGTTTGGTTCGTGTTTTGGCTTCTTGGTTTGTTGCTGATGGAACTGATGCAGACCCAGCGTAAGAGGTGCCACCCTTGGCGTAGCTTACGTCCCCTCCTATCTCTCATTTTCCCCTAGCTTCTATTTACGCTAGAATTGGAGTACCAAACGCCAAAATCAAACTTTCTAGGCCACCGTAGGTTACGGTGGTAAGCACCGTAGCTTATGGTGCCCCCCATTTGTCACTTTTCTGATTTTCTAGCTAGCTTCGATTTGTAAGTCCTTGGAATGCATTGAGTCCTTATATAAACCATACCTCAGTTCTTCTAGTGGAGTATTCGAGTTGTAATCATTGTTCAAAGCTAAGTGTCCCATCTTGAACTCAATTGGTGACTTGACTTGAAATGTAAAATGTATTATGATAGGTCGTTGACTTTTGGCACCCGTTGGACCTATCTATCTTTTCATTGTCGTTGTTGCCGGACCGAAGTGAGTTTCGTAGCTCCCTACTCAATAGAGATTCGGGCTGAAAAGTGTACCTACTTGTTTGATTGGTGATTAATTGATTGATTGATTGTTCGATTGACGTATTGACTTATTGCTCGATTAATTATGCTTCCGGTTATGAATATTTGTTGTGGTTAGGATAGTTGTACATACATGGAAGACGATGATGCATTCAAAGAGTTATAGTTGTGGAGGGAAGGCTGCGGGTGACCCTATATATAAGCATCTATGGTTCTTTGAATGCAGAGTCGTACGAAGTGTAGGTACATTGTGTTTCTTTGGTTGTTTGATCGTTATGTTCGTTATGATCGTTATGTACGTTTTATGATCGTTATGTTCGTTATAAGTTCGTTATAACCAAATGGAGGTTATATGTTCGTTATATGTTCGTTATGATCGTTATGTACGTTTTATGATCGTTATGTTCGTTATATGTTCGTTATGATCGTTATGTACGTTTTATGATCGTTATGTTCGTTATAACCAAATGAAGGTTATATGTTCGTTGTGATCGTTATGTTGTAATGTATTAAGACGTTTATTATACATATATATTATATAAGACGTGGACGTGGACGGTGGATTGACGAATCCACACCCGGTATGATCATTGCCGATACATGACGCATTATTTATTATGTAAGTCGTGCCGATAGATGACGCATTATTTATTATGTAAGTCGTGCCGATACATGACGCATTATTTATTATGTAAGTCGTGCCGATACATGACGCATTATTTATTATGTAAGTCGTGCCGATACATGACGCATTATTCATTATGTAAGTCGTGCCGTTATAGACGATATTATATATATATATATATGGACGATTATTGGACGTTGACTTGTATTGATTTGTGATAACGTGAAACCTTTTAGGGTTTTCCTTGGACGTAATTAGGTATTCTAATCCTCGTATATCGTTAATGGTTGTTATCCCGACACTTGATTCCTATTACTTACCCCTACGAACTCACCAACTTTATGTTGACGCATTTTAGTACACTTTTCAGGTAATCATGTGGATTAAAGACGTATTGGAAGTTTCATTGCATGCTAGGGTTGGACTTGGACCTTTTCATGGATCCGTGATCCATTGCTTTCCCACTTAAGGGTTATGCTTATTTGTGATCCGGTACTTGCATTCTTGAATGGTTAGTATGGATTATTGAATCCTATTTATGCATTTAGTTTTACTCTATATAATTTCCATGTCGTGCTGTGCTATTTGTGTAACCCTCATGATTCCGCCTTGTTGAGGTGTTACATATAATAACACCAAAATCATAATTAAGTTTCTTAATAATGCTTAATGAGTATAAAGTCTTGGATTCAAATCTCACTATAAGATATTATTAGAAAAATTGATTTATTTCGGAATGGATGACTTGATGTTGGAATATAATCGGATGATACCATTGACGACATGTTGATTTCATTGAGATCTGTCTAAAAAAATTAAGGTACAAAAAACAAACATTAATCAACACTGATTTTGTTATACCCGTAAACTAAAGACATTAATTTTATATTTTTCTCTCATAACTCATGAGTCCTTTTAAAAATATAATTTGTTGATAGGCTGAATTTAATTTTATCTTATTGAAAAAGAAAAATGATACTATAAAATTTTAAAGCCAGGTGGGTTGTATGAGTGACGTAGAAGACCATTATCTAAAACAAAAATAAAAGACTGGTTGCTAGCGACATGTTTTAATTTGTAACATTTCAAACTCTCACATTTTATCCTCCTCTTGATTATCACTACTACTATACTTATCACACACAGATTCTGGAATCAATAAGTACTCTTTGTTGAATTGAATTATTCACAAACATAAAAATAAGGAAGAAGATGTTATTCGAAGAAGACGTTGTCATAATAAAGGAAGCCGAAAAAGATGACGAAGAAACAATTATAACTATAAACTGTCCTGATAAAACAGGCCTTGGTTGTGATCTTTGTCGCACCATTCTCTTTTTTCGCTTAACCATTATTCGTGGTGGTAAGTACTTTTCTAGTTGTTTGTCATAAAAATTTTCATGTCATAGTTCGAATTCAATTAAATTTTGTGTTATTTTGTCAATAAACTTATAAACCCGACTAGAGATATAAGTTTATTATTAATTAAATCGAATTCATAGGGATAAATGTATTATTGATTTATACATTATGTAACATTCTGCTGGATATACATGGAAGTGTCCATGGTATCTGTTATTTGTTTCTGTACATTTGTGATTATTAATAAAATTTAACCTTTAAAGTTAAAAAAAAAAAAACATTCTGCTGGATCGTAATTAGACTTAATCTGGTTTGATGATTAGCCTTTTTATGATGTAAAGTGTATAGTAGACTGTTGACCATTAGATTATAGTATATGTCCAAAAAAGATTTATTGTAGGCAGACCAAATAGTATCAAAACAGAAGATTCCCTTTCAAACTTTGTGTTTTCAACTTGTGATACTTTGGTGCTTTTCAATTTTAATTTAAACGATTTCTTGAAGTTTTTATGTGTTTGCAGATGTATCCACAGATGGAAAATGGTGTTACATAGTGTTTTGGGTAATCGGGAGGCCCGGTACAATATGGAGTTTATTGAAGAAGAGACTATTAGAGGCTTGTCCTTCTGTTTCTTCAGCTAATAATACCCTCATATTTTACCGGCCCGAATCACAGCCACCCAAGGCTGCAGATGTGTTTCTCCTCGAGTTCTGTTGTCATGACCGACAAGGACTATTACACGGTACAACCATATTCAAATTCATGTTTTAGATTCATCGACGTAATTCATATATTGATTATTAATTTTTTGTTGTAGTCATTGACTATAGTTTTATCTTCCAGATGTGACACATCTTCTTTGTGAGCTTGAGCTTGTTATTCAAAGAGTGAAAGTATCGACTACCCCTGATGGGACGGTCATGGACTTGTTCTTTGTTACCGATACCAGGTTAAATAAGTACCTTTTTTTTACCCGTGTCTGTTCTGTTCTGGGGGTGTTTTTATGTGTGTTTTGAAGTTTTATGGAATCAGACTTATATATTGAATTATAAATATCTCAAAAGGATGATTTTTTTGAATGTTTTCTTTATAACTCATGTGGTTCATCAGAATAATTCATTATATTTTCAGGGAACTATTACACACGGACAAAAGAAAGGATGACACACAGGCTTATTTAAAAGCTGTTTTGGGGGATGCTATGATAAGTTGTGAAATAAAAAAGGTTGGACCTGAAATTACCGCCTGTTCTCAAGGCCCGCCATCATTTATTCCTCCCGGCATCACAGAGGACACGTTTAATCTAGAGTCCACCCATTGTAACGGTGTGTCAGTCATGATCGATAACTCCCTTAGTCCTGCTCATACACTTGTTCAGATTATTTGCCGTGATCACAAAGGAATGCTCTACGATATAATGAGAACTTTGAAGGATTACAATATCCAGGTAACACAGTTGTTAAACTTTTCATTGCATTTTAGTAGTACCTTTACCTTATGAGTTGTTGGTAAATATTGTTTTTGTGTTAACAGATTTCTTACGGGAGATTTATGAGAAAAGAGAAACGCATTTGTGAGCTTGACTTTTTTATTGTGCAAGCCGATGGAAAGAAAGTTGTGGACCCTAGCAAACAGAAGGCACTCCTTTCTCGCATTCGTATGGAGTTATATCGTCCTCTTAGAGTAGTTTTGGTGAACCGTGGTCCTGATACTGAGTTTGTTGTTGCAAATCCTGTGGAGTTATGTGGGAAGGGACGCCCCCTTGTGTTTTATGATATCACTCTTGCCCTCAAGTTGCTCAATATGGACATCTTCTCGGTACTTACCGTTTTGTTCATTACAGACCTGTTTTTCATATTTGATTTACGCTTTTTTTCATATGTTGATTTACATTTTTGCAGGCTGAAATTAGCCGGCATTTGATTGGAGGCCGGGAATGGGAAGTTTACAGGGTTTTACTTAATGATGTAGAATTTTCTCTGCCAAAAGGTAAGATTGAAGAAGCAGTTCACAAAATGTTGATGGGTTGGGACAGATCACAATAATGATTCTTAGAGATTATGCAGTAGTGCTGCATACTTGATTTGCAGCAAGTCATTAGGTTTGACTTTTTGCGTAACATTTCCCGTAAGTTGACTAGATGTCAAAGATACAAGAGTAAGTCGGGGTCGAGCCCAAATGTAAATAGATTCAGTGTACATACAGAGAGGATGAAAAGAATTGAAGTTCAGGGTTGGATAGCACATTTGTTTGCTGCTGCAGTCACCTAGGGTGTGTTATGGCAGACCACCTGCCAAATAAAGTACCACTTCCAACGCTATTTGAAACGGGAATTTGTAGCACTAAAATGAGTTTCATAACCAGGAATGTACTGGGATTAATATACATTAATATAATTACATGGAAGAGTTGATATAAATAAGAATCTTTGGAAGGTTTTCAAGAGCTAATGTGAACATTGCCCCGAACAGAAAAAGCAAAACAAAAGCTAGCACTACTTTCGCTATGTAACCAGCACCAACATGTGAGGGTAATAGTCCTTTCGTTGAATGCAGCTCATCCAATCCCTGCAAATAAAATCAGTAATGAGAGAGTTAGACTTACTTAGCCATAAGTTTCACGTGAAACACTTCAATAACAGAGTCAAGATACGATCTGTTAAGACTTAAATGAGAATTCCTATTCTTCTTCATGACTTAATTCTGCTACTGGATGCAACTAAGCAAGTGCAGAGCTCTAATCTGGGGAAGCCACCTTTTGCAAAAGATTGATTGTGTATCTTGAAGACCCTAAAAGGCTAGCGTCACTTTCTTACTAAACAGAAAAGACGATCCAAGCACTTAGAAAAGCAAAACCCAACTGGTAATTATTTATGGCAGCCATTGGCCCATTGCCAATAAAAAGTCCCTTACAGATATAATCAGAAAGCTAGCGTTCAACCCAAGCCAAAGAATGTACCGAGTAGTAAATAGAGCACTCATGAGTCATGACTAAAGGCGGAAAAATGTGTGGGGCGGGCCGGCGGGTTATTTGTCAGGTCAAAATAGGTAATCTATTGTAAAGTTTGGGTCTTCTGTTAATTAATAAATTTCAAATACTGTAGTGTCCCAAAAAATCTTTAAACGGATACACTTTTTGTCCAAAGAACCATAAAAGTATTTTTTTCAAAGAATTTTTGATTTTGAGTGGCTCCAAAAGGATTAAAATAGTTATAAGTATTTATACACATAGCTCTCGAGGCTGTGTTTAAGAGCTTAGCATGCATAAGTTGTTGTACTTTAATATGTGTACCCATATACTTAGAAAGTGTTTATGTGTAATGTACAACAATTACACGTCTTGAGCTCTTAAACGTAGCCCTTTTATCAAATCCCAGATTTTAAAATGATTCAAAATATACTTTGAGTGGATTTTGATCCGTACCCCAAAAGTAAACAAAAATCGACTCAATCATAAGTAATCATATCCAAACTGGCTACTGTACTCTTGACTGAATTGACAGTTTGAAGCTCGATTTTCTGGGCATTTGTCTTTCGCAAATTGAAATGTAGACAATAGTTGAACTTTTGGGGTTTGATACTCATGAAACTGCAAGTGCTGCTAAGGAACTTTGGATCTTAAAAAGTGATGAACAAATGAGGCAATGTTGGTTCAAAACAAGTCGACTGCATTTGGGATGAAATAGAAAATCATAAACTGAGAATTTATACAAACGGCATTATAAGATCGCCTAAAGTATGTAGAAACCTAAATATAAACTAATCTTCCCTGAATCGACAAAGGTCTTTAACACAAGAATAACCATGAAAGACGGACAGCTCTCAATAACAATCACTTCCATTTCATGTATTACCATCAATTTGCAATGTCACTATATTAATCGTCAATAGATTTTGCAGCTCTGGAAATAAAATCTGAAACATAATGATGAAATAGGTGCGACATACCAGTGGAGATGATTCATGTTTGGCAGTTTTCCTGATACTTTCCGTAGCTCGTGCACCTCCTTGAAGACAACATATACAAAGTTATAACAAAGAAATTCTTCAAAACACTTGAAATTATTAAACATTTTATAAGAACTAGTAGGATACCCGCGCTATACTAAAAGTTCTTATTCCCCCTCATTTTCCCTAAAGGGGGTGTTTGGCGTAAGTTATCTTCCGGGCTTATTACCTTATTCAATTTCAAAAAGCCTATAAACTCGTTTTTATTAGCTTATGACAACTCGAGTTATTTGCTTTTAAAGATAAGCCCAAGGAATGAGCTAGCCCAAACACCCCTTCAAACTAAACAGCTTAAGGGGGTGTTTGGCTTAGCTATCTAGGCCAGAGGTCCTACAGCAGTCTCTCTGCCTTTGGGTAGGGGTAAAGCTATCTACATCATACCTTCCCCATAGCCCGGCTTCGCGAGATTTGAGTTCCGTTGTTGTTGTTGTTGTTGTTTGGCTTTAATGAAATTTAAAAAGCCCTTAAGCTGCTTCTTTTTTTTAACAGGTTTTAAGTTCATCAACATAGACGAGCTGCGATAAGCTCAAAGTAAGCTCACAAACAGTCCTAATCAATCTATATTGACTTTTACAAATTTCATTAAGTTGATAAAAGGTAAAGTGTTAATAAAAATACGCTTGATGGATATATTTCAATAAGTCCATAAATACGAGTAGTACAGTATTGCTTTTCGGCGAAAACATAAACATATACCTTCGGATTCGGTAACGGTCTGCAGCTTCCATCCGTCGCCGAAATTCACGAAGAACCGAAGTCGGGCCAAAACTAACAGGCTCTTCATCTAGTTTAACAGATTCTATATATAAAGCCAATGGCAATCCATCCTCAATTTTTCTATTTATCAAACTCAATGCAAATCCAGCTTTTGTTCCAGCCGAAAACCGCCTTATTTTATTTGAACTTGTGCAATTCACCTCTATATACTGTCAATTAAATTATACTATAATTTCATTATCATTAATTAACAAATAATTTAATTTAGTTGTTAATTGTAATTAGAGAGATGCCAGTTGTTAATGGGCGAGTCATGTTTGTCACAAAAACTTAGAGATTATAAAAAACTTACAGATGGTGAATCTTTGACTTCTGTGTTTTCGCCGTTGACTGCCATCACAGATTTGGAGATTCAATCACACAGATAAAAAGTGTTTGATAGTTTGTTTGTTTGTTCTTCGAAGAGTTGACTTGTTTATGGTCAAAAGTAGTTTTAGGAAAAAGCAGTTTTGATCCTTGTTTATTTTTATCTTGTCAAAATATCCCCTGTTAGTTTTCTGTTTTTGTTTTTTTTTTCATTTAAAACTTAAAGGGTAATGGAGGGAACCCTAGCCCCGGTACCACAATTGGATACCCATCGACTCACCCCGTATGAGCCATATGATGCCGGTACAATACCTCCATCCTAATCCTCACATGATCTGGGCACCCCGAAGGATCAAACCCGAGTATTTAAACTTTACACGTGGGCTAGGCTTCATTGGTAACGGGTACCTTAAAGGAATTATTTTTAATTTGCCAAAACTTTGACAATTTAAATATACTAGAACGGTACCCGCGCGATGCGACGGTGTAATGGCGGGTGGCGGTGGTGGTGGCGATGAGGTGGTGGTGGCGGTGACGGTGGTAGTGGTGGTGGCGGTGTGGCAGTAATGGCGGGGTGATGGGATTAGTGGTGGTGGCGGTGTGACGGTGGCGGCGGTGGTGCGGAGATTGGTGGTGGTGGCGGCGAGTAGTGTAGGTTATTGATGTAATTTGATTTTGATGAAATGTTGAAACTTTAAATGTTAAACAAGGTATTTGCTTTATAATATAGTATAGATATAGATATAGATATGGAACTTTGATTTCATGAGCAATTACTTCATGATGATACGAATTTTAATTCAACATGGTGTAAACCAATTCTTTCAAACACCTTTGATCCATTGACTAACTTTTTTTTTTCCTGCAATGTTGATTGAGATTATGCTCTTCGTCTTCACTATCATCGATGTAGTCAATCTAACATGTCGTTCGATGATACATTGGTACCCAAACCAACATTTTCGTCATTTGAGAAACGTTTTTTTTAATACTTTTTTGGGTGTTTTTCTCGCCTTTGACAAATAATGAGCTTTTCTTTGTAACATTTGTATAAAATGAAGTAGTGGAGAGAATAAAAAGGCTTTTTTAACGGAGGTACTATTAGTAATGGGTCTTTCCTTTCTCATGAACCAACCAAATGCATTTTTATTAACCGAATGGAATTGGGCTTTCCATTCCAGGCCTCATTCACCATCCAAACACAGTCTTAAGTTTGATTTGTTATATATCTTGACAAATCTTTGCAAATGTAAATGGCTTTGTATTGCAAAATGCAAATGGGGTGACAATACGTCGAAAGACTTGATCGATTTAGAGGTTTGAACACATACACTTTGAAATGCTGAGAGGGAGTTGACCAGGGGATAGGCAGGGTGAGAGATAAAACATGTGGCCTGTTTACATTAGGTAATGAAATTAGATTGGTTATCGATCTTGTGTAGGTTTCTTGTGTTTGTAAAGGCAATACAACTACACTTTTCCCATTGAGCAAAATGAGTACCATTTATGTATGTTCATCTCCTCGAGAAAGTCATGAACACGACGAGTGGTGAGATTTTAATGTCCATAACTAAAGCCACCTATAAAGGAAGTTCTCGTCGCAATCAATCTGTAGTTTTTTCATCTTAGGGGCTGATGAATTAGTTCCATTCTCGAACTTCGGCTTCATTTCTGATTTTGCAAGCTGCACTTTGATCCTAGTGTCCAATATCCGGGTAGTGTCCATTGCTCTATTAACCTGAAGGGCTTGGTCAGGGCACTTTCATTTCTGACTTTTTATTTTTATTTTTGCATATACCAAGAGACAAGAGTCCCACTCACTTCGATCCCTAGTCAAGCTCCTAAAGGGGATTGGGACTTAAAGAATAATGGTGTTGATAGCCGGTTGTTTAAATAAGAGCATTACATATAGTGTTTGTTAAGTGTGTTTAGTAAGTTTGATATAATATTTCATGATATCTGGAAACCTTAATTGTTATAGAAAATCATCGAAGGTTAAGTTTGCATGTTTGGTTTGATAGACGCCGATATGTGAACTAAATCAGGTTTATTTGCCCCACGCATTTCGAGAGGTTAAACCAATAGTTTATATAATTCATTCCTCCGTGTAATCGTACCTTTTTGGTGCGTAAAAGTTCTAAGTAAAATAAATAAAACATTTAAGGGAGTACACAAGGGAAATTTAGTTAATGAAGGATAAAATACGAAAATTAAAATTACACGAATTTAAACTGTAAATTGAAAAAAAGAAGAAAAAGATAAAGGTTAAGATATAAAGTTTAATGTAAAAATAAACTGAAAATGTAAAGTTATTAAAAGGTGGAGGCCAAAATTGATTTAGGGGTATGATACGAATATGATGATTGTCAAGAAGAATCAGAAAAACATTGGAACATCAGTTGTCAAACCACATTACAAGTCCATCCAGCCTTGCTGCAACTGCACACGAATTTCAGATAGAATTATTCCAGTCTTTCTTTAAAGCTTAGTGTGTAGTGTGTACAACCTATCAGTGATGCATTTCCAGTGTACATAACAGTCTCTATAAAATCGGCCACATTTCTAGTTATTAATATCCTTTTCAAATTGTGTGCTCCTCTTCATCTCTTCCTCAAGCAAGTCATCCTATCAAATCAAATTTCAAGGACTCTTCTTAAGATCAATAAAAGCATGATGCCACAAATTGAGATACTGAATCGATTAAATGTGTGATCAGCAGATAATAATTCTGTAAAAAGGCTCAATCAACTTCCAGCTGTTCAAACAGCCAATCTGAAGGTACATACTCTGGAGATGGATCAGACTTAAGGTTAAACAAACAAGAGAACAAACGTAAATATTCAAGGTCCCACACAAGGTTAATACTAGCTATCTCCTAACTTCGAAACAATAAACCAATACAGACAGAGATTGATGATTGCATGCAAAATGCTTACGTATTCCTTCAAGCCTGTCTCACAGTTTCACCGAGATTCCCAGTCCTTGATCTTTTTTCCTTTCGGTTTTGCTATAGGCGCATTCATACCAGCCATTTTGTTGTTGTATTTTGACCGAAGTGTATCATTGTATGTCCAGCTGCAAAACATTAGCGAGTGTGTTAAAATGGCAAAACAAGTATCTAAGAAGGTTCACGTGTTACATGAAAAATAGAGAGAATTAGCAAAATATCAAATGTCCACAAGGTTCACGATGGTATTTTGACCAAAGTATCTGCAAAACATGCATTAAACTTTCCAAATGAGAGGGACAATCAGTCAAAAAAATAAATGATACTGACTTTTAGAATAAAAATGCCAATTTTCACTCTTTTGGGATGTTCTATCAGCAACACAATTCCTTTTGGTCATATTTCTTATGCTTTCTTTTAGGCTTCTCTCAAGTACCTGAAGGAATACCGATGCAGTTTATTGGGCAGACTGTTTTTTACTTTCAATGTGATAATAAATGAAGAACTGGGCATAGTCAGACTCATCGCTCACACACACATACATCACTACTCATGATATATATATAACAAATATACAATTATTAAACTTCCATACACTTGTGATATTGTTCTGTATCATGCTCTTCTTGATCATTGCCTACAATTTGTGTAATTTAAACTATTAAATCTGCCAAACGCCACCTGCTACTCTAGGGCTTTCCAGCCACATAGCCATTAGCCAAAGCCGCAGGCTTAGATTTAGCAAAGACCATGATACTCTTAAACCGGCATGCATATGTTTAACTGATAACCTTATATGATTACCCAAATAATCATTAACCAAAGATTCAGTATTGCTTGGACTCCTCACTCAGGAACTACTTACATCAAGACAGACATTGACAGGAACTACATGGTTCAACAAAGCAAAAACAGGACTCATAGGTGACAGTGTGACACGACTTATGTGGGTTCCAGCCTAAGAGCATTTGACATTCTTAAACAGTAGTCTGGTGTGTTTGTTTTACCCCCATTAATCGTGTGGCGTGCTAGCTTTACAACTTAATGCCTATAACATGAGCTTCTTTTGTACGAACTCAAAACAGGAATGGCAAAATACGATCATGTGACTGCAGTGGCATTTATCAACTTTATTATGTGATATGATGAGCAAATAAATTGATATATGTTTACCTGGCATTTCAAAAACTTTAACAAGACTACAAAAGCCATCTCCTATCATCACTTCAATGAGACAACAACAACAACAAGGTACCCAATCCCGACATAAGCCGGGCTATGGGGGAGGTAAGATGTAGACAGACCTTACCCCTACCCAACGGTAGGGAGGCTGCTTCCAGATCCACCGAGGTGGAAGGGACCTCCGGCCCAAAAGTGAAAAATATGGTTAGATCCACCGTAGTGGAAGCCTTAACCGGATGGGTATAATCTCAATCTCAAACTCTCAATCTCAATCTCAATCTCAATCTCAATCCCACTCTCCGGATCACAAATTCAGATCTTAGATCTAGAAATTTGTTACCGTTAAGGGGAGGGAGAGGGGGAGGTTGGAGAGAGAGAAGAGAGAGAACCCAATCAAGTAACCCAATATCACTTCAATGAGAGTTGTTGCTTAAATGTCACAAAGTAATAACAAGAATAAGCATATATGAGCAAGCATATAATCCTAATGATCACATCAAGAGATGTACCTATAAAAACGCTCCATGGAAGTACGGTCGTGTTCACTGATATTCTTGATCTCTTTGTAAAATTCAAGCAACACAGATGGGAATAACTCCCGGAAGGAGTTCTCAGCAATGGTTGGGTTATTCCCAAGAAAATACCTAGCATTGGGATAAGCCCAAGTCTTTACTTCAGCAATGATATCCTGATGGTGCACTAGACCATTTCTGATGAAGCGCACAAGGTCAACCAGACAATTATAATTATATGACGGTTGGCGTCCCTTTCGGTCTACCCTCATCATAACATCAACAACAAAGTTTGGCATAGTCTCCTTCCAGCTTTGACCTTCAAAATACGCTGCTTTTTTACTCTTCATGGCATCTTCAAGCTTAACGTTGCCGCTTCCAAATTGTTGTCCGTCTTGGAACAAATCACAGCGAAGCAACGGATCCCATAAAGATGGGTGGTGCAAAATATCTCTGAGAACAACGTCCTGTTTTGATAGCTAAATGTCAAATTAAAAGTCTTGTGCTAATTTAGAAAAACAAATACATAATATGTGACAAAAAAGTAATTAAAAGAAATTTCCCCGTACGTTGGATTGTCCGTTAAAACTCTCACAAGATCTTTGGCCTCCACGGCCCAATCAAACATGTTTTCTAAATCTGCTTCGGTGAATTTCGTGTGGCCTCCAAATTCTTCCACGGTCATACAAGGTTGTTTACTGAAGCAAAAGTATGTCAACATGCCGACTCGCATTGTGACCAGACCTAAGGAAAACAAACGAGAATTGTTATAGACGCGTGAAGAAACTGTTTTCCTTTCTTATTAAAAAAAAATCTTTAGGGATACTGACCTTCTTGTGACTTGTCTGAAGAAGACTCGAACTGATCAAGTTTCGGTGTCTCTTCGTTTGAGAGGTAAACATTCCATGGAGACAAAGCCGTATGGCATATGCCATAATCTTGCAAGACAATAAGGGTTTTAATGATATCCCTGTTATTTAAAAAAAATACAAAAAGTTAGTGAAGGGAATTAAGGCCCTTTTGTTTTCTGGTTTTGTGTTTGATATATGAGAAAAACGAATTTTCAGAAGGTAAGAAAGAGAAAGACTTGTTTTGATAAAAACTGCACTACATTTCAACAAAGAGAAGGCTATATATATACTTCTCCACTTAACTGCCACATTGTGACTTTGTCAAAGGAGAATGCAAAATTCCTAGAATAAGCAAACGTGCAGAAACAGACTGCTAAACATACCGACTCTTTATATCATATTGATATAAAGTTCTAGACTCATTAACTTGCTAGAACACTAACAAACCAACTTGAAATATACTAGACATATAATAAAACTTACCGACTTAAACAAAACATTAAGACATTAAAGACTCTAAATAAAATGAACCCATTTATGTCCACAACAGTTAGTACTGTTTCATAATTCTAGCATTCCGTAAAATTAAAAAGGATAGAGCAGACCTTAACATGGAAACAAACTTAGCTTCTTCTTTTTGGAAGCCTTTAGTCAGACTAATACGCTTTGTATAAGCGCGTTTATCATACAGGCTACAAGAGTAGTGATCGTAAGCTAGCAGAACATGCTCAGCTGAGTTCTGTACACTTCGACAGACTACGACATTGCCAAGATTGCAAGTGTTGAAGAGCTTGATAAAAGAGGAGGGAAATACAGTATACCGAGGGAAAGCTACAACATTGACCTTCCTGCCCATACAGGAGCCCTCAACATTCTCAAAATTTTTAACAGGATGATTAGGGATGATCTCTGCCCCTTTCGCATTTTGAAGCCATAAGTCAGAATTTATTATTCTGTCATCACGCAATACACCGAACTCTGATAACTTCAGCCTAAATTCTTCATCACCGATGAAGAATTCAGCCTAAATTCTTCATCACCGATGAAGAATTTAGGCTGAAGTTATCAGAGTTCGGTGTATTGCGTGATGACAGAATAATAAATTCTGACTTATGGCTTCAAAATGCGAAAGGGGCAGAGATCATCCCTAATCATCCTGTTAAAAATTTTGAGAATGTTGAGGGCTCCTGTATGGGCAGGAAGGTCAATGTTGTAGCTTTCCCTCGGTATACTGTATTTCCCTCCTCTTTTATCAAGCTCTTCAACACTTGCAATCTTGGCAATGTCGTAGTCTGTCGAAGTGTACAGAACTCAGCTGAGCATGTTCTGCTAGCTTACGATCACTACTCTTGTAGCCTGTATGATAAACGCGCTTATACAAAGCGTATTAGTCTGACTAAAGGCTTCCACTATTACTTTTCTCCTGGTGAGAAGTGTTGCTCATCAAAACCTTATCGAATACTGCAAACTCAAGATACCAAAAGCGGTTGTAGAGTTTATATTTGCGATAAAAAACTTTGAAAGGGGGTCCCGTTTTCATTTGAACGATAAGATCTTGAGGCGTGACTTCCAAATGGGTTTCTGGATTATTAACAAAGACATCCACTGTTTTCGACGGCAGTTGCAACGTTGACTGGAAAAAACAAAATAAAAAATAATAATAATAATAATAATAATAGTACTAATAATAATAATAATAATAATAATAATAATAATAATAAGATTTTCTAAACCGGTGCACCTCCCTAGTTTGGTCTTCTATTTAAGGATAGTATTCCTCATCATTAACTTTAACATTATATCTAGCATTAATTTACGTACCATTTGATTCATTAGATGAAATATTCAATATTCAACCATTAATTTAGTGGTGAAACTAAAATTAAAAGGCATAATATACTAAACGTAAGTAACTACCGGTAATTACCATGGAAAAAGTTGAAACATCAACTCCAATTGAAGCTATATTTTGTTCAAATCATGCTCCATAATGAACAAGTTTGTAAATAAAGCATCTATATATGAATGATTCGAAAGAAATGATCAAACTAAAACCTTTTGAGACTAAAATTTATTCAATACTTTGAAGTGAATATGGGATTCAACCCTGTATCACTTTTAAAGGTAATACGTATATGAGGATTCAAAAGGTGATGACAATACAAATCACGTCTAACAATCCTATCATTTTTTTTAATAAATAGATCTTTGCAAATAGAAAACCATTTTTGTAGGCATAGTTTATGTAGAAAATATGTGTCTCTTCAAAAGTGAAGAAAGTTTGTCCAACAAAAGGTTCATAATCATCTAAAGTTTCATCGCATTCCTCAATCGGAGGCTTGTTCAAATTCAAATTTATCATGATCACTAAATACTCTGCAGTAACAAATTCATAAAACATGTAATACTGAATAAACATTACATAAATGAATTGTAACGAGTCATTAAATTTCATTGTAAAGATCTAAATAATGAAAAGAGTCATACGTGTAAGCAATGAATGTCACAATATAAAGATGTCGTTCTTCCTTCAGTGCATTCTCATTTGCAAAATGAAAAATTTTGGCATATTAACACGTATGCTAGTTTAAGAATCAAGGAAAAAATTGTGTGTTATTTGACATTAAAGAAGGATATATCAATCACATGCTAACTTCCACAAATTAGTGGCATTTTAATTAGGTAAATTAATGCTAAATTAATGTTAAAATATTAATTATTAATGAGGAATACTATCCATAAATAGAGAAGACTAAACCATTGCCTTGTAACGATTAATAATAATAATAAAAGTGATTTATAATTAAAAAAATAAAATAAATAATAATAATAATAATAATTAATAATAAAACATACCGTCTCTTTTCCAGAATCGTCAAATCTTTTGAGATGCAATTTACCCTCTGAAACCCATAAATCAATATACTTTCCTATTTTTTCCATTTGTCTGTAGTTCGAAAACACATGGGCATATATGTCGTAGTTACGCCATAAAATTTTTCCTTTATCTTTATCAATTGAGTAACCGGTCCCGTACGGAGAAATAATGTATACGGCATTTTGGAGCGTATCTTCATCCTGTAAAAAAATAAAAAAAAATAAAATAAAAAATAAAACAAGTCTGGATCTTCAGAGTTAACAATTTGTGTTATACCTGGTCCATTGATTCGGGGGCCGTCGAGTTCTCTATCAAATTACTTTCTGGTTTCGGAATGATGTCGGCTAGCGAAAACCCTAAAGAAATTGTAAAATTTAGGGAGTCCGTACGTACATAGGTATTTGAAGCTAATATGGGCTACAAAAGCTCATTGGTTTTGGGCTAACCGTTATTTTTTATATGGTTTTAGGCTAAGGCTAGAGATGCAAATATCAGTTAACCAGTGATGGTTATTTTCTTTAGTAACCGATACTGGTTAATAATCGGTTTCCATATCTTAAAACAGGAACCGATGTAATCGTTTAGGTTAATAAAAACCGGTTAACCTAACCATTGGATAATAGCCCTGTGAAACCCTAATTCATTGTGTAGAATATATAATAATATATGTATATATGTGATTAACCGGTTAACTATTTGGAATAATTAACCGGTTATAAGTTAACCGGTTAATAATCGATTTTGTTTTGAAAGTTGGATCGGTTCCTAACCGACGGTTAATGGTAACCTATAACCGGTTTGTACGGTACCGGTCTAACCGGTTATAACCTTACTTATCTGGTCAGTTAGGTTAACCGGGTATTTTGTGCATCTCTAGGCTAAGCATTATTTTTTTCATTTTGATAGAAATTTTATTTTAGCATAAAAAGTAGTTAGAGTAGGAGGAAAAAGGGAATTGCTATATAATGCCTTTGGGGCATCCGATTATGCACATTAATTAACCTATAAGTTCTTTAAATATAAAGGCTTTATATTAAATGAACTTAATTTACTTCTTTGTACCCAAGTTGCCCTTTCCTTTGTAATTCAATATTACACATCTTGATTAGTATATCCTCCATTTATGCGTAGACCATTTTTATATCAGTATTGTATTAATTTTTAATTTGTACAATTTTGCTTATCTTTTAAGTGATTGTCTAAATCACATTGTATATAGTGTTATTAAAAAAAACGTCATTTGGTTTTGTCCATATATAGTGTTATTTCCAACTTCTCTTTGTAAAAATGTACTAAAGTTATGACCATTTGTTTTTTTGCCAAATCATAATTTACCATATGATAATCACAAATCAATAAAAATGAATATCCGATCAAAATATATAAAAAATGTGTTCTATTCTAAATTATCTACCTATTACATAAAAACCTATATAAAATGTGATTTAGACAATCACTTAAAAATTAAGTAAAATTGTACAAATCTACCTAACTATTAAAGGAATGTAGTCTTTTTTCCAATTACACACGTGGCATCATCAGAATCCAATTCAACTTATCAACTTTACTCTTAATTGCAAATACATCCTTCCTAATTTATATTTAGATCCCTTTAAATCACCAATACTACAAATCCTATCACTCCTGACATAAAATTATCGCCACCTATGCATCGAATCCTCGATCTATCTCCATCTGCATCCCTTTTTTTTCATCTCATTCCATCCATCTCTCTTCTTGTGTTTTATTCTTTTTATAATGATTTTTCACAATTAGTGATGAATTAATCAACTAATCATAATTTTTTAATTAACTATTTTTATATTTACAAACTTCAGAAAGAACTTATGGTAAATATATTTATTATCTTTTAGTTTGGTTTATATTACAATTTCTATATATTTTTCTATATATATAACTGATAACTAATTTGCAAGCCCGAAATATAATTTACACATTGTTTGTGGTTGCTTAGGACATTTGAAATACTTTTTATGATTTGAAACATTTGATAAAATGACAGCAACTAAAGGTTAAAAAAACCAAATATCTATAAGTATCTGGTACGAGGGATGAGGTTAAGTTAGTTGGTCGAATTACTCATAATCAGACATTACCTTGACTTGAGTACTTCATAACCTAACATTACATATGAAGTAAAAACCTGGTGGAGCCCGTGTGTTAACACGGGTGCATATTTTTAAGAATAAGATTAAGGGAGGGTGATGAAATTATAATCTTATTCTTTTAGTATTTATATCTTATTATTGGATGAGAAATGTGCAGGACTAAAAGAGAACAAAAGGAAGAAAGAAGGACTGGTTATGTCAAAAGAAGAATTCTGATGTTAAAGCTAAAGTCGGTTACAAGATGGAGGACTAAAGGTGTCATTAGCCAATACTTGTTCGAGTATATATAGAAAACGACTTAGGGTTTCTGATGGATAATTCATTCAGTCATATTAGATATTTTTGAGTATTTGTGTATCTATAGTCTTATCTACTTCTCTCTCTAGATGATTAGATAGATTCATAATATTTGTAATAGAACATTCAACTATTAGTTGAGTGGATTACGATCGAATAACGGGAGTAATCATTGAGTGAGTTTTTTCTTCATCTAATTGAGATTAGATTGATTTTGGTTGATTTATGATTTGAGAATCATAAGTTTAGAATTTGTTCATGGTATCAGAGACAGGTTGGAGAAATATTACTCTAAATCGAATCTAAAATTCATAATAATAATTTTTTTTTAAAGATTAAGTTGGTCCGATTTAGGGTTTCGGTGTGTTTTGGGGTTTTTTAGTTAGATCTGCTTTTTGAGATCGGCGTATGATCACTTGATCACCGTTTCATTGATTAGATCTATTTGTTTAAGAAAACCCTAATTTTTTGAGAAAAATTAGGGTTAGGGTTTTTAGATCTGGTTGATTATTCTTTGAAGATTCTCTAGGTTTATTTGACTAAGTGAATCAAATAAACCTAATCCTTCTCTTGTTTCCGCTGCAGAATGTTGTTCTGATCCTGCTAAGTTTATTGACTAAGTGAATCAATAAATTAGTAGGGTTCCTTTGTCTTGTTCAGCCGATAGCACTGTTTGTTTTCTCTTTCTCTTATCTCTTTAGTTGTAAGAATTTAATTAAAAAAAAAAAAAAAAAATTTAATCTTATTCTCATTCAAAACAATTGTGCTAAACTTGACCTACTTCCATGAGAGGCTAGGAATCCTGTCCCTGGCATTTTTGGGAGAATAAGTTCTATTTTCAATATATATATATATATTTTTTTTTTGGGTTGTTTTGTGACGATTAATTGAGATTAATTGTTTTACTTACTCTTGTGTGTTGTTAATTGAGATTAACTACTTTGTTCTCTGTGTTTGGTTCTGTGATTAATTGGTTGTTGCAATGGATGATGATAATGTGAATAATGATTTTGAATATCAATATGATTCTGGTTCTGAAGTGAGTGATAATAATGTTACTTTGATTAGTAAATTAGATCTTGGTAGTCCTTTGCATCTTCATCCTAATGATTCTAGTACACTCTCTATTATTTCTTTAAAACTAAAAGGTACAGAAAACTATAAGGTTTGGAGTTGTGCTATGATTCTAGCATTAGAGGCTAAAAATAAAATTGGATTTGTAGATGGTTCTTGTAGAAGATCTAATACTAATGAAGTACTAGGTAGACAATGGGATAGATGTAATGCTGTTGTTATGTCTTGGATTTTGAATTCTATTACTGAAGAATTGTATCTTGGTCAGATTTTTTCTAAAAGAGCATCTGTGGTTTGGAAAGAATTAAAAGATACTTATGACAAAGTAGATGGTTCTGTCACATTTAATTTACATCATAAAATCAACTCTTTGTGTCAGAATGGTATGTCTTTATCTGATTATTATCATAAGTTGAATGCATTGTGGAAACAGTTTGATGCTCTAGTTCAATTGCCTAGATGTACTTGTCATGCTGCACAGGATTTTTCTAAACATAATCAGTTGTTGAAACTTATGCAGTTTTTAATGGGACTTGATGATATATACTTGGCTATTAGGAGTAATATTCTTACTAGAGAACCTCTGCCTGATGTTAAATCTGCTTATGCTATTATATCTAGAGAAGAGAGTCATAGGGGTATTACTGCTAGTAGTTCACAAAAATCTCAAACTTCTGTGTTTGCTTCAAAACTGGTTAATAAAGAAAATGTACCTAGGTTCAATTTCTCATCTGGCAATAACAATAGAAACTTAAAAGCAAATTATAGAAATCAAAGTCCTGTTGTTTGTGAGAATTGTGGTTTTAATGGTCATACTATTGAAAAGTGTTTTAAGATAATTGGATATCCTCCTGATTTTGGTAAAAAGAAGTTTAATAATAATGTTAAGAGAATGTCTAATAATACTTCTACTTCTGGAAGTTCTTCTGTTTCTTTGACTTCTGAACAGTTAGAAAAGGTGTTGAACTTGATTAAAGATAATACTGAACCAGAAAAAGGTGTTCATTCTAACATGGCAGGTGTGTTTTATAACAGAAGCAAGATTTTTCATAAAAATTTTAAATATTTCTTTTGTTGTTCTCAAGTAAACAAGAAGCATTTAGTTAAAAGAAAAAGCTGGATCACAGATTCTGGAGCAAATCATCATATAACTTTTTCAGATAAAGGTCTTGTTGATATCATTGATGTTTCAAATCTTAAAATTAAAGTTGGACATCCTAATGGAACCTTTGCTTATATTCAGAAAATTGGTAATTTGAGAATTACAAGTTATTTAACTTTGTATGATGTGCTAGTTGTTCCTGAATACTGTGTTAGCTTGTTATCTGTACATAAGATAGCTAAAGATAGTGGTCTTGTTGTAGCTTTTGATGTTTCTAAATGCTATGTGATGTGTCAGGATTTGAAAGTTATGAGAATTCTAGGGATTGGTAAACAGAGTGAAGGATTATATTACATTGATGAAACTGTTACAGGTGAAGATAATATTTCTTGCAATGTTTCTAAAATAACTTGGCATAATAGGCTAGGTCATCCTGCAGATATTGTCTTACAAAAATTACACTCTGTTTTACAATTTAAAAGGTCTAATGATCATGCTTGTGATATTTGTCATAAAGCTAAACAAGTTAGAGAACCTTTTCCTTTAAGTGATCATAAAACTTCTGAATTAGGACAACTTGTGCATTTAGATGTCTGGGGTCCTTACAGAATCACAAGCAGGGGGGGATTTAGGTATTTCTTAACTATTGTGGATGATTATTCAAGAGCAGTTTGGGTGTATCTTTTAAAAACAAAGTCTGAAGTCTTAGAAAATGTAATTGTCTTTTACAATCTTATTAAAAATCAGTTTGGTAAAAGTATAAAAACATTTAGGTCAGATAATGGTACAGAATTTGTGAATTCTGGTTTTACCAAGTTTGTTGAAACTAATGGAATAATACACCAAACTTCTTCTGCATATTCTCCACAGCAGAATGGCATTGTTGAAAGAAAGCATAGACACTTGTTGAATATTGCTAGATCTTTAATGTTTCAAGGGGGTATTCCTCTTAATTTGTGGACTGAATGTATTTTAACTGCAACCTACTTGATTAACAGATTGCCTTCCTCTGTGCTGAATGGAAAGTCTCCTTTTGAAATGATATTTGGCTATTGTCCTAATCTCTCTCACTTAAGATCTTTTGGATGTTTGTGTTTTTCTAAAGTTTTAAATAATCATGACAAGTTTTCACATAGATCTTTAAAATGTGTCTTGTTGGGATATTCTAATGCAAAAAAGGGATATAAACTTCTTTGTATAGAAAATAATAATATAATTTTTTCTAGAGATGTTAAGTTTTTTGAGAATGAATTTCCTTTAAAAAAGTCTTCTGTTACTGTTAATTCTGATCTTAACAACTTGGAAAATGAATCTTTAAATCAATTAAACTTTTTTGACAATCTTGATTATCCCAACATACCCTATGATGAAGAGAGAGATAGAGGGCTGCATAGTGAAGGCAGCAGCTCTTCTCATTCTGGCAGTTTTCATATGAACATTACCAATGAGAATGATGCTGCAGCAACACTTGATGAAAATGACAATAATTCTGAGGGTACTCATGATAGCAATATCAATGAGAATGTTGGTGTTGATCATGTTGTTAATCCTTTGAATGATTTTGGTAACAATGAACCTATTCCTGTTCTAGATGAACAGGAAATAAGAGAAGATGTCATTAACTTAAGAAGATCTGATAGAACTTCTGTAATGCCTATTAAGTATAATGACTATGTTGTGAATAGCAAAGTTAAATATGGTCTTGAGAGATATGTTAACTATGCTGCTCTTCAAACTGATTGTTTCTGTTTTGTTTCTGAATTAAACAAAAGTATTGAACCACAGTCTTATATGCATGCTTGTAAGGAAAAACATTGGGTTGATGCTATGTGTAATGAAATGGAAGCTTTATATAGAAACAAAACATGGGAACTCACTGAATTACCTTCAGATAGACAACCTATAGGTTGTAAGTGGGTTTACAAGATCAAATACAAATCTAATGGTGAGATTGAAAGATACAAAGCTAGATTAGTAGCTAAAGGTTATAATCAAAGGGCAGGTATAGATTTTGAAGAAACCTTTTCACCTGTTGTGAAAATTGTAACTGTTAGATGTTTAATTTCTTTGGCTGTTCAGAATAATTGGACTCTTTATCAATTAGACATAAATAATGCTTTCTTATATGGTGACTTGGATGAAATTGTTTACATGGATCTTCCTGAAGGTTTTTTTGATAAAAATGACAAAAGGGTTTGTAAGTTGAACAAATCTTTGTATGGTCTTAAGCAAGCACCAAGGCAATGGAATGCTAAACTTACTAGTGCTTTATGTGAAAATGGTTTTATACAAAGCAAGAGTGACTATTCTTTGTTCACTAAAAATGATAAAGGTGTATTCATTGCTTTACTTGTTTATGTTGATGATATCATTGTTACTGGCAATAGTGTTCTTGAGATTGATAAGTTTAAAGCTTATTTGCAAAGTAAATTTCAAATTAAAGATTTAGGTAAACTGAAATATTTTTTGGGAATAGAGGTTATTGAAACTGAAGGAGGTTTATGTTTGAATCAAAGAAAGTATTGTCTTGATATTTTGACTGACTTTGGTTTACTTGCTAGCAAACCAGTTAAGGTTCCTTTGGATCCTAATGTGTACATTTCTTCTATAGAGTCTGTACATGATCCAGTTTTAGAAAATATCACTGAATACCAAAGATTGATTGGTAGATTAATATACTTGACTCACACTAGGCCTGATATATCTTATACAATTCATTGCTTGAGTCAGTTTATGCATAAGCCTCTCAAATCTCATCTTGCTATTGCATTAAGAGTACTTAGGTACTTAAAGAATGCTCCAGGTAAAGGTATTCTAATTTCTAAGAATAATCTCTCTCTCTTGAAGCTTTTGTTGATGCAGACTGGGCTAAGTGTATTACTAATAGAAGGTCTGTAACTGGCTTTTGTATCTTCTTTTGTGGTTCTCTTGTATCTTGGAGAAGCAAGAAACAAAACACAATTTCTAAATCATCTTCTGAATCTGAATATAGAGCTATGGCAGAAGTTACTTGTGAAATTATTTGGGTTATAAAAATTTTACAGGATTTAGATGTTTCAAAAATTCTTCCTGTAAATGTGTTTTGTGATAATAAGTCAGCTATTAAGATAGCTGCCAACCCTGTCTTTCATGAAAGAACAAAACATCTTGAGATTGACTTACATTTTGTAAGAGAAAAGATATTAGCAGGTGTTATCAAAACTGAAAAAATTGATTCTGCAAATCAAATTGCAGATATCTTTACTAAAGGGTTGGATACATTGTCTCATTACAATTTATGTGAAAAATTGAAACTGGTGGATATTTTTAAGAATAAGATTAAGGGAGGGTGATGAAATTATAATCTTATTCTTTTAGTATTTATATCTTATTATTGGATGAGAAATGTGCAGGACTAAAAGAGAACAAAAGGAAGAAAGAAGGACTGGTTATGTCAAAAGAAGAATTCTGATGTTAAAGCTAAAGTCGGTTACAAGATGGAGGACTAAAGGTGTCATTAGCCAATACTTGTTCGAGTATATATAGAAAACGACTTAGGGTTTCTGATGGATAATTTTCATTCAGTCATATTAGATATTTTTGAGTATTTGTGTATCTATAGTCTTATCTACTTCTCTCTCTAGATGATTAGATAGATTCATAATATTTGTAATAGAACATTCAACTATTAGTTGAGTGGATTACGATCGAATAACGGGAGTAATCATTGAGTGAGTTTTTTCTTCATCTAATTGAGATTAGATTGATTTTGGTTGATTTATGATTTGAGAATCATAAGTTTAGAATTTGTTCAACGGTATCAAAAGCACAGTACGGATATACTAGTCAAAATCTGTAATATTGAATTACAAAGAAAAGGACAAATTAGGTATAAAGAAGTTAATAAAGTTCATTTAATATATAGGTTATAGGTTAATTAATGTGAATAATCGAATGTCCCAGGGCATTATATAGCAATTTTCCCAAAGGTATACATAGACAATTATGGATAGGATTAGCATTTCCTTTTACTCCTTAATCCCATTAATCACACGGTCAGTTATCCATATATATGGGATTTTGATTCCCTTGAATGTAGTATATATATATATTATATATATATATATATATATATATATATATTAGTTCTAATACCCGTACAATATAACTAATGAAATTATATATTTATATTTAATTATTAATTTATATTTAGAGTTAAGTACTTTTTTCGTCCCTGTGGTTTATCGCTTTATCACTTTTCGTCCTCGCCGTTAACTTTTGGCTAAAATCATCCCCGTGGTTTGCATTTCGTCCCTGCCGTTATAACTTTGCCGTTAACCCCCTCACATGCAAGTCACGTGAGGGGCATTTTCGTCTTTTCACCCATTTAAGTGCAAAAATCGTCCCTGTGGTTTGTTGTTTTTGCATTTTTCATCCTCGCCGTTAACAAACAAAAATTAGCGGTAAGAATTTAATCCAAATAAAACTAAAACCTATATATACCTATATTTGAGGATCTAGTCAATCACCTTCAAATGCAAACACGTACATACAATGTTTTAAATACTGGTATATACCGGTCGGTGTTACCGGCAATACCGGTATCCATGGGGGTACTCCGGTACAATTATTCCGGTATTTTTGATATTTTTCGGTATTACCGTTCCGGTATTCTCATTTTTTATTTTTTGAATTTTTTTAAAAATTATTTTTATAATATTTTAATGTTATTTTTTTTTGTACTTTGTGAACTTTAAAACTTATATTTTGTTATAAAGTACTTATTTGGTATTATTTTTGAGTGGATAGTAATTATATTTTAACTATTTACGTTAAATTATAGTAAGTTTTATAACATTTTTATAAAATAAAATAAAATAAATTAAATTAGGCGTACCGGCCGGTATTAAATTAGATCTTCATATGTAGGTATATATAGATTTTTGATTTGAGTTTGTTTTGGTTTTTGATTAAATTCTTGTTTGGAGGTTTGTTAAAGACAAGGATGTAAAATGCAAAAACGACAAACCATAAGGACGAATTTTGCACTTAACCATGGGTGAAAAGACATAAATGCCCCTCACGTGCAAGGCACGTGAGGGGTTAACGGATCCAAGGACGAAATGCAAACCACGGGGATGATTTTAGCCAAAAGTTAACGGCGAGGACGAAAAGTGATAAAGCGATAAACCACAGGGACGAAAAAAGTACTTAACTCTTAAATTTAATATGCATATGTATATAATATTTATTGACATATGTGAATTGAGAACTAATCGCCAAAATATTAATCGAGAATTGATAACTTAGGCATATTATTATGATATATACAATAAGATATAACATCAAGTATGGACTTTTAATTTACTTTAATAATGTACGTATAATATATAGCATATACAAAACTCAAACTTACTTTCCTTTTTTAGTGTGAATTACTCGCGAATATCAGAGGTCTAACATATGATCTCTTAAGTGTGTTAGAGAGCCCCTTGCAGAATAAATCTTCAACTTAAACCATTCATTGAGAAACCTATATCATTTATATATCTATACTATCTACTATATAAAGCAAACTACCCCTCCCCCTTTAAGTAACTAAGACTTTGAAATGACTATATTATACCTCTTATTTATTCACTAATTTAAGCATCTTCACCTATATACCTATAATACCCTTAATGAAATAACTTACAACATTATTCACTAATTTAAGCATCTTCACCTATATGGCTATATACCTATACTACCCTTAATGAAATAACTTATAACATAGATCCTTCAACCCTTAAATAACCATATTAATCTCTCTTACATCAATTAATTTACAATCACTACCACGCCACTACCACTGCCATGACCACCCATCGTTGCACATCGCGCCACCACTGCCGTCGTCGTCATATCGTCGTCGTCATACTGTCCTCGCTATTACCATCACCCGCTGCATCACGCGGGCATCCGTCTAGTCATTTAAATATCCGAAGTAGAAAACTCACTAAAGTGAAAATTAAATACTTATGACCAATCAAAAATAAAAAAAATAAAAAATAGCAAACAGGTTAAAGCATGAGAAACCGTCAATAGATGCAAATTATAACCCAAACTTCATTAATATCACCAATGTGCATGTAACATGTTAACTAACCCAATAACCTATAGTATCTCAATTATAAGTGATTAACAAATAACAATATGCATGGTAATATAACGTGATATTATTAAAAATAACAAAATCATAAACACATGAATTTATATAGTCTAGATAAAATCTTAAATTACAAAAGAAAAAAAAATAATAGTAATTTGGCGATCTTATGGATTGAATATCACCTGATGTTAATTTTATAAAATAAGAACTAACGATAATAAGGTGATCACCATGTCTTAGTTTTATAGGCCTAAAAGGTAGAGATTGATTAAAAATCTAATAAGGAAATGAATAATTAAAAACAATTTAACTAAAAATAAAATAAAAATACACGTGTCGGTTAAGGATTACACCATTTGTCGCTTTAAAAAGTATTCAATCCTGTTTTAGTATATTGGTAGATATGTATATATATATACTAGTCCTAATACCCGTACGATGTACGGTAGATATATAAATTGTATCATAAAAGAAATTCGAAATATGCCTCATACATGATTCGTGAGTATGAAATAAATTGTGGTTAAAGTAAATCGATGATCGAAACTAAATTATAATAAACAGTAATGATAAATATAATATATGTTTAGTTAGAGTTTTGGATTCACCTTAAATTTTTAGAACCACATCAAAATCGAAACTTGTAAGCATAGTGGATGATGACAAATAGCCTTGTGATTTCGGATCGTAAACTCAAATTTTTGAAGTCTTCATGTTAATAACTTATTATAATTAACATAAATAATAGGAGTTGAAGATTTGAGAAAGAAAAAAAATACAATTTATTAATGAAAAAACGATCAATCAAATAAGGTTATAATGTCTTTTGTATTAATAAGCAAGAGTTAGAGTTTAATTCTAAGTCTAATAAGAAAATTGAATTTATATACAACTAAAAAAAGCTAATTTAACAAAATAAATAAATTAAAAGGACACGTGTCGATCAGGATTCGCCACGTGTCGTTTCAAGAATATGTCAATCCTATTTTAGTATATTGGTAGATATATGCTAATTATTAAAAAACGAGATGGGTACCCGCGCAATGCGGCGGCGGTGGCGGCAACGGGTGGTGCTAGTGGCGGTGGTGGTAACGATGTGGTTATTAATCTAAAAGTAATTGACGTAAATGGTAGTGTAGTTATTTTATGGTTAAGAGATGTATTTTTTGTAAATAACTTTATTAAGAATATTATAGAGATATTAGGTGGAAATATTTAAATTAATTAATAAAGGAGATAGATATTTTGGATAAATATGGGTGTAAAATATTTTAGGGATATATTGGGTAGATTTAGTGTGTGAGTTAAGAATGTGTTGAAAAATAAGGGTATTTTAAAGGTAGAGAGTTGAAAATGGGGGAGAGTAGTTTGTTTATTAATATAGTATAGATAAATATGGGTGTAAAATATTTTAGGGATATATTGGGTAGATTTAGTGTGTGAGTTAAGAATGTGTTGAAAAATAAGGGTATTTTAAAGGTAGAGAGTTGAAAATGGGGGAGGATAGTTTGTTTATCAATATATTATAGATTTATGCTAACACAAGACATTTTATAATTAACTCCATAGTTTATAGAAAGTATTGACGATCTATTTGAAAGCATTACCATGTCAATTTTCTAAATTTGCTGGTGAATCCTAATCTAAGAATGTACATTCTTTTCGTCCCAAAATAAAGATTTACTGGTTTATTATAAATTTTCACTTCTCAAAAATAGAATGTTAAATTTATTATTTTTAACTCTTAATACAACTTTTGAAAAATGTTATTTCTGAGCCTTCGTGGATAATATGTAATCATGTCTAACACTGTAACATTATTGACATTTTTTAAAACTATCTTTTCAACTGAATACTTATTTTACCACGGTCTCAAATTTATATTGAGCTAGTACCTTTCTTTCTAAATATGGTAGTTAAGGTGTAATACACCCCGTCCCGCTAATTTTAAGTACCCTGTTCATTAACTTAGTAAGGCCCTTTAAACACTAAATTTTTTCACTAATAATAAAAAAAATAGTGATATATATAATAGTATCAAAATAAGTAAATAACTATAACATAATGTTGGTAAAGAAATAGTTGCTAAATACTTTATCAAAATTTACTCTTGAAATAGTGTCATTCTCCTAGTACTATCGGAAGCAAATTATTTCATATCACCGTCAAAATTTTATTTATTATTAGTGGGATCACTATATAGATAATGTATAAAAATTAGAGAGTAACATAACATATGGACTTTGACAAATGATCCCTTCTAACATCTAAATATTATTAACTTATTGTTCAGCCATACATATAAGACTATGAATTTGGTGCCCTTGAAATATTTGTGCCCTGCTCATTAGTGCCGGTTGCACATGTCAACAACCGGGCCTGTTGACTATGAGCCTCATAATAATAACATTATTATTTGTTAACATGTTACTAGTACCGCCCAAAATATGAATATAAGTTTGTGTTATGAAATACTAACATGTCATTTTTTTATATGTTTACATATGTATTATTATATTTGTATAGGTCAATATACTAGTATACTACATAAGTTTAAAAATTCACAACGTTACAATACTTTTACACCGTTAGTTTGTAAAACAAAGTGACACCATGTCCTTCCACCACTACACTCCCATCTCGAGCTCGGGAGGCCAAGAATTAACTAGATATGGTTAATTATCAGGACTACAG
Source organism: Erigeron breviscapus (assembly GCA_034093135.1). Lineage (NCBI taxonomy): Eukaryota > Viridiplantae > Streptophyta > Magnoliopsida > Asterales > Asteraceae > Erigeron > Erigeron breviscapus. The sequence continues at coordinate 54,572,804 of CM067171.1, read as the reverse complement.
TTTGGGTCTTATTAAAACACATACAGTAAATGTTATGTCTTGAATTTCTTCAACCTCGTAAAGTGTTGTTTTTTTTAGCGGCAAGTCGAGTTCATCGACCGGTCATTAGTAGTCCATTCGATCCCACAAAATGAAACTCATTATAAGTGAGGAAAAAGTAGAAAACCTTCTGTCACAACATGGAACCCAAATTTATGTTGCATAAAGTCACTGGGTACTTCATCTTAACTATTTAAATGGGAAGTCATTAGTTTTTAAACTATTGTTAGACCATGAAATTAAAATTTTTTCTGCTTTGGCTGATGAATGGTGACTTTGGATTGCTTAAACATGTGACCCTTGATACCGAGGTTGGTGCAATAATAGATATTAAACGGAGCACGACAACAATTATTTAACGAACTAAATAAATATTAGAAAAATGGTACAATAACAAAGTGAGGATTGACTTCAGAGCGTGACATTAAAAAATTTAAAAGGAAAAAATATATGTAGTTATATAAAAAGTCTCATGTTACCTGATTAATAAAGGAAGGTGATAAAAACATTTTACTTTTTAATGTGTCAAATAGTCTTGTTAGCTAGTTACTTGTAGTAGTTAAAGTGATTTCGGATCGTAAACTAAATATTTTAAAATCTTCATGTTAATAACTTATTATAATTAACATAAATAATAGAAGTTGAAGATTTGAGAAAGAAAAAAAAATACAATTTATTAATGAATAAACGATCAATCAAATAAGGTTATAATGTCTTTTGTAATAATAAGTCAAGAGTTAGAGTTTAATCTAAGTCTAATAAGGAAATTGAATTTATATACAACTAAAAAAGCTAATTTAACAAAATAAATAAATTAAAAGGACACGTGTCGATCAAGGATTCCGCCACGTGTCGTTTCAAGAATATTTCAATCATGTTTTAGTATATTGGTAGATACGTATAAAATACAATGGAATAGATAGATTACTCAGCCTTTCTCTTTTGCCTCTGTCTCTTTATTTCTTCCTCTATATTATTATTATTGCTCATCCATATTTGATACAAAGTTTGTTGATCCATGATCAAAGATTACAACATTGTCTTTTTAATTAGCGGTCTTTTTCATTTTACCTATCATTTCATGTTTTCAACTTTTTCTCTTCATATGTTTTCTAAAACATTGTTTGTAAAAAATGTTTGTTGAGTTGTCACCATTATCTCCACTAGTGCACTGCCATTGATGACGTAGCTTGTCACCACCATTCATCTTTGAAAATTGTTGAGAGATTTAGGCTAAATGGCTTTCTTGTTTAATGTGTTTGTAAGCATATTAATGTCGTGTTTTTGTTACTTTTGAATTTTGACAATGTTCTAATTTAGGACATTTTCTTGTTTGGGTCTACTGCCTATATCATTCCCGTAAAAAAATTGATAGCGAGGCCACTATGTTAGACTAATTATGGAATAAACCCATGATTTTACTCTTGACAATAATAGAAATCGGAACGATGAAAACTTGTAACACACAGATATACAGAAAACCATCAACCAAGCAAATCAACAAACGCAAGAGAAAGGCAATCATCCAAAAAAGTATAAATAAGACTAGAAACCAACCACATCGTTATGTTAAACGTGACCTGTACAAAGCTTCAAATACGTCATTCTGAAGGGGGCGATGATGCTTGTCAAACTAGAAACCATGCATCTTTTTCTATACAGTTTCTCCTCCAAACCTAGACCATCTACCTA
>CM067171.1:54531073-54566073 GCA_034093135.1 Erigeron breviscapus | reverse complement strand
TCTTGCAGATATAATATGCGTCGGCTGGACGTAGGAGGTCAAGATAAATATTGTGGTCTTCTGATGCTGTAGAAAATCACTTTCTCTCCCTTTTCTGTCATCTCTGGCAAGCTTGGATGAGTTGAATATATCAATTTCTCCAACGATCTTTTATTTTAATCATCGCGATATATTATCTAGCGATGCCGTCGGGAGCAAATTCTCTACCGATGGTTTATTTTAATCATCGCGATATATTATCTAGCGATACCTTCGGGAGCAAATTCTCTACCGATGGTTTATTTTAATCATCGCGATATATTATCTAGCGATATCTTCGGGAGCAAATTCTCTACCGATGGTTTATTTTAATCATCGCGATATATTATCTAGCGATGCCATCGGGAGCGAATGCTCCACCGATGGACTCTAGGGCTTGGGGGTCCCAATGCGAGTTTTAATAATTTCGTGCTCGTTAATTTGATGAAGAACTATCCTTGCAAGCATTGTCTTTTAGGAGATTTTAAATCTTCATTTCCATAGCATCTGCTGGGTAGTGGCCTCATCGTGATGTGATGCTCCGCTTAAGACGTGTCTTGCTAGTGGAGCAAAATAATTTTAATGCGGACGAGAAATATTTGTCTTGGCATGTGGTTTGATATGGCCTTTCTTGGAGCCAAATGGCTCAACATTCTGTCTTCTAAGGCCAAAATCCCTTTTGCCATGATTATTTGTGTAAATTGTAGTCGATCATTCTTTAAGCTGCTTGGCCGACAGCCTTTTCTTATTTTGCTCCACACTTTTGTACGAGGCTCCTAATTTCCAATTCTTGTTGCACGTGGTTGCCAACTTTTTTTTTTTTTTAAGTATCTTCATGCATCTTTGAATTACTATTAGGAGCAAATCTCTTATCTCCATGCATACGTCCATTTTATTGACAATTAGCAGTCCCTTTTATTCTCGACTGCTTACTTGTACTGCGCTTGGTATTCGATATGTCTCTTTTTTTCTTGCTGAGTTCTTCAACATTATGCATATCATGAGTGGCGATGCATCTTCACCACTGTTTATAGTTTCTTCATTTTCGCCGACATATACTTTAGCGAAGACGATTGAACTATTTTGAGTTGGTGTCGAAATCTCTGATGCGAAGCTCATGCGACCAAGCGAGCTTGGTAGAGATCTCCATTCTGCTAATCAAGGTTAATGGTATCTCTTCTTCTTCTCTTCTTTTTTTTTTTTTTTATCATCCCACTTATTTGGAGGTAGGACGGAAGTTATCTTCTGTTATATGTATGCATCCACGTGCTCATCAGGTTTATCCGCTTGCAAATTCCAAAGTCACTTTACTCAATCTTCACTTCTTTTCCAAGATGTGTTAACTCCATATGATGGTATGTGATAGTTTAACTCACTATGCAAATTAAGCTCAACATTCTTGAAAAGTCCATCCTATGTCTTGAAAGGCTCATCATTATTGTTAGCATTTGCATATGTTTGCTCAGGAGGTTTGTATGTTTGCCAACTGCTTCAGCGTCATGCGAGATATTGGTCGAGTGTTTTTCTGGTAATCGCAAGTGATGACGATGCATTTGTATCATCGTTTAACTTTTCTTCTGATGTTTGCAATATTCTCATGCGAGTACGAGATTTGTGACGATCTCGAACCATCCTTCGCAAGGGGCGCGTGTACCTTATTACGTAGCATGTGAATTGTGTTATGCTATTTCATCGGTACTATTCATGCATTAGTTCGACTCGAACAGTCTTCGTCTTTGCACAGATTTTTGAGCTCGTTCATTCTGTGGCGACTCTTATCATGCCATGGCTTGGATCAAGATATTATATCTTTTTCTGGGATTTTTCCGGTATCTATGCCCTCTAGGAGTATCTTAGTTGCTCCATGATGGTCCCTTGACGCTGGAAATTGGCCTTATGGCGGCTTAGCAGCGGTGGGTCCGAAAAACAGGTTTTCGTTATCTTTTTTGCTTTTTTCGGTATGTCTCGTGAGCCAAGGGGTTTTTTTTTTTTTTTTTTTGTAATTATGCGAAGCAGAGCTTGTATTGCTCTACCCATGGACTTTCATGTTACTATCATCAACCTTTTTAAGTTCAAAAATTGCTTCCATGGTGGCGGCAGATGGTGTGTAGATCGTGTAGTTGATGGCAACATAGCTAAAGACGTTTATTCAACCCCTATAGTCTTCTTTTCTTTTTCTGTTTACCTCCATGCAACGTAGATGTTGTTGAATTTCTTGACTTCATTGTATTTCTTCCGCGTAATATTTTCTTCTACATCGGAGTAAGGTCGACGGCTGGTGTTGAGTTTTCAACCGCATTATTAGCACCTCCTGTTAGTATATGATCACGTAAAAATGAACGTATGTCCAGAAATGATTTAAGCCTACGGGTCACACGTCTCGACACAAATGTATTTAATATTAATTAATATATTTAATGTATTTAATTAATATGATCACGATTTCAATTAACGAATGGTCGTTAAAAACTAACGGTTACTAGCTAACGGCGTTAGTTAAGGAAGGCTTAATTTGTAATTAGGAGATTCTAGAAGTTTCCTAATTATAAACTAAAGGGGGGCCGGTTTTGATTAATGAGTTTTAACTCATTAATTTAACTTGTTTTTAATTATCTAATCCTAGTTTGTATCAAACACGAAAAGGGTTTAGAGTAATTATAAAAAGGAAAAACCAAAAACCCTCTCCAACTCTTCTCCTCTTTTCCTCCTTGTTTCGGCCGAAGTCCCAAAGCAACACAAAGGGATTTTCGGTTTAGTTGTTTGACAAATCAAGGAGAGAAAGCAAAGTGTTTGCGGTTCGTGATCAAGTACTAGCATACGTACATTCGCGTGTCGTGTGTGCAAACGTAGAGGGATTTATTTCAAATCCTTATAAAGTTTCTTACTTTATTTTTCTTCAAATCAAAGGTACATGTTTCTATTCTTGGTTAATTAATTAATTACATAGATTGATTTTCCGCTGCGTGCTTTGTGATTTAATTTGATAATTGTTATATAACCCAACACCTCCTAATGCTCATTCGTTGATTTATAGTGACAGCGGCGTCTTTGGTGGTGCTTTTTGCGATGATCAAGATTTTTGACTCCAATGCTATCGATACCTTGCTCTTTTTTTTTATTAAAAAAAGGACATTCGGGATCTGCGTTCCTGTGATTATTTTCGTCGTTCGCTGTCTCCCAATAGTCTTTAGTCAGATTCGCGGTGACTTGTGATGGTTGTGCCGCGGCGGTATCTTATCACCATGTTTTTAGTCGCTCCGCGGGTCATCTCCCTATAGCCGAGGTTCGACTTTCTGGTGACTGCGGTATATAACCCATTGCATAGCGGTTGTCATCTATTGTTGTTCCTTCGGTCCTTCCTAATGGGAAAGAAATCCAAAACAACAAAAAAGATTTTTCATGAGTTATGGTTGCTCAAGAAAAAAGTGCAACAAGGTCTGTTGCTATCCCCCTTCTTTTTATTTATTTATATGCCAAATCCCCCCTTTTTTTTTTTCAATGATATATTAGCTAGAATGATAATTTGGCATATCATACGTATATGTAGAATGTGTTGTGGATTTGAGATTTTTTTTTTATATGATAATAATGTTCTTGTGTTGGTTGCAAACACATATTCAAAACTGAAGTTCATATATTGACACGTTGTGTTTAAATGGTTAACTAATCGATCAGTATGTATGGCTTTTATATGAAAAGTCTGACAATCATGTTATCAGATTTAATATTTTATTTGCAAAATTCAATGACCCACAACGAATTAATATCATAGGAGGTAAAAATTCTCCACATTAATCAAAAACAAATAATAGGTATGGAGCACTTATCTGATGTCGCCTAAGTTCTGGTTGGAATTTTTATCTTCTGTGCACATACTTTTGTTCGTGATCTCTTGTCAAGACGCAGAGAGGATGGGGCCGATAAGTCATTGTCCTATGGATGGCGCCAATTTGTTTGATCAAATAATCGCACGGACCTTCGATCAGGAACAAAAAGGGGGTTTTGACCGATTCGTTGGCGATTCCCTATCGGTGTAAAGCTTTGTGAAGCTTAACGCCACAAGATCGGAGGTGTTTTGTGTGTTGGCGGTGGAGACTTCTCCGTAGTAGAGAAGCCGGCCACCTTAGGTGTTTTTGGGGTGAAGAGAACATGTCTCAACTATTGGGGAGATCCTCTATTTATAAGAGGAGCTAGCTTGGAGGGAAAGCTAGGGTTTTAGGGTTTTTAGGGGGATACCCTAGTTTATTTAGGAAAAGATATGATAGACATGTTTATGGGATTTACATGCCATATATAAATATATTATAATAGTAAAAGATAAGGAAACGTACCTTTTCTTTAGGAGGAAGAAAATAAGAGATTTCCTCCATATTTGGCGGAGCTCCGTTCTGACGGATGAGCTCCGTATTTCCTGAGGTCAGCTCCGTTTCTGACGGAGGTGAGCTCCGTTCTGACGGAGGTGAGCTCCGTTCCGACGGAGGTGAGCTCCGTAATCCTGGCAGAAAGCATCCTTAAGTAGCAGATTCACATACGGAGGTAGAGCTCCGGAGGGGTATATCATCAATGTTCAAACAAATAAATTGACCGAGCAAGAAGTTCATGGGAAAAATATAAGACTATCGAGCATATCTTTGACCCGGACTATTTTGACCTGTTTATAAACTTACCCGTATGCCTGACCCATTTTGACCCGGACTCATTTTGACCCGAGCCCGTTTTAACCTATCACCCAACTCAATCCGACCCGTACATTTTACCGTCCCACCACTTGAGCAAATGCCCAACGACCATTCTTCATTTTATTAATTGTAAAAATTATTCAATCTTCTTGGTTAAAATTATGATGCATTCAAATGAGAAGAAAAGATTAGTGCTTTTTATACTGCAATATACGGAGTAATAGATATTCTATGAGAATTAATTAATTACATAATTATTATTAATTACGTTTTGTTTTTCTAAAAAGCCTAATGAAAATAAATATTGGATTAGAAATCGTTTTATAAAATAATAGTAATAATCAACTAATACTAAAAACTTTAAATATTATTTGGTAACTTCGTTTGTTATCTGTATATATATTCCTCTAAAAAAGATATAATCGTCACCTGACAACATTTCTAACATCTTAAATAGAAAAATACAAACATATAGTAATCAAGTATAATATTTCCAATTATTTCAAAAATTGAGAGTAAGTTTTAATTTTCTTAAAAAAAATAAACAATGTGTTTAACAAAGAAAGTACAATTAAGTTTTAATTTTCTTAAAAAAAATAAACAATGTGTTTAACAAAGAAAGTACAATTAAAGCGGGTTAATTTCGAACTTACCCGAAATCCGACTTGAAACCGACCCAAAAAACCGGGTTAGGGCTGTGAAATCTCAACCCGCTAACCCGACAACCTGGCTTTTCTTTGGTCGGGAAACATGCTGACCTTTCGGGTTAACAGGTCGACCCAAAATATTTAAAATTACATAATGTTTTTAATAGGTCAACCCATTAACTCATATCATCCAACAACCCACTGCTTATTTGAGCTAACATCTCCTGCCACCCACCAACTTTTATGTCCAGAAATCAACCATTTAACCCGCCAACTAACCAACTCGTTTTTCTATTGGTAGTTGGGATTTAGGTTGAAAGGTTGAGTTCGGGTTGAATATTTGTAACCCGAACCCAATATACTTATTATAATCGTACATATATTATTTTAGTTATTGTTGTATATAAAGTTATTTACACGTATATTAGAAAATTTAAAATTCGTCGATTGGTGAAATCAACCGTTGTCATTCTCATCCATTTTCATGGGTAGTTTGTAAGTATCTTTTTAAAATTTGATCTAAACCTAAATTTAAATCTTTTGATAAATCATTTAGCATCTATCATTCTAGATTGTGAATAAATCGATATAAATTTTGTGTTACCTAATAATCATAGCGTTTTTTTTTTAACTCAAAACCTACAAAAATCCTATATCTCGAAATGTCATTACATTGTATTCTTTGACCATCTAAACCTTATTCAAATAATTTGCATTTCTCAAACTAAGTATATATCACAAATAAAGGATGTTAAAAATATTCTTTCTTAATTCATAACTCATAAATAATAAAGATAACTTTTTTATTATTTTCTTTTAGGAATTTTAAATAAAGTTTCAATTTTTTACAACAATCAAGGAAAATCATATCAAATCTTTAATTTTTGGGAAGTTTATACAATTTCACCCCATATTGGATTTCTTAAGTATACTTATACGATCTCATGCTTTCATAGTGTTAAATATACTTATAATATAAACAATGAATTGAACCCTCATGTTGCCTTCCAAAAAATTAAAAATTGAAGTTGAATGTTCGTATAGTTTATTTCTTAATTTATTACCTCAAAAACCCATATTCTCCCAATTTGAATTGAAGAAACTGAGGGCCTGTTTGGTTCATGGAATTTAGTGAAATTCAATGGAATTGGAATTGAAATTCCATTCTTTGGAGTGTTTGGTTGGAAAATATATGGAATTGGAATTCATAAAATTCCTTCAAATTCCTTCATTTGAGTGAATTCAAGATTCCTTAGGTTTATGGAAGGAAAGTTTGAATTCCAAAGGAATTCATATTTTTTTACCAAAATACCCATAAATCTAATAAAATTCTGCCCTCTTTATTCGAATAATCAAAAGTTATTTTATACGAAATACATCATCAAAGTTGCTAAATTCAAGATTCTCATAAAACTTGTTTTATTCATAAGAATTCCATAAAACTCTTGTAACTGGGTTCAATTGCTTCCGATGGTGGACCGGTGGTCGACTTACTCTTGTTACTGCAACTGGCGGAGGTGCTGTATCTGCCGCCGCTGCAACTGGTGGACCGGTGGTGGGCTTACGGCAGCCCTACTCAAACTCCATGGGGTTTCTTGTGTTAAACAATAGTATGCTTGTTAATCATCATTGTTGGATTGGAAAATGAAATATGTATAGATCGATTAAATAAAAAGCAATTCTAAAATGAAAAAAAATGGGGAAAGTTGGAGGTGAAAGGATGATGCAGGTAAAGTAGAAAAGTTTTTGGGGAAAGTGAAGACTTTTTGGTATACATACATGCATCGATCGAATTATCTATGATATTATTATTATTATTTATTTATTTTATTATTGTTATCCATTAATAATATGTTATTAAAATGAAAATAAAACTTGTAAATATTCAATAAAGGATAATTTAGTCATTTGTTATGTTTAAATTCCAATTCATTTAACTGAATTCCATTGAATTCTGTCAACCAAACACACAGTATAATTTAAAACTTTCAGATTCCAATTCCTTTAAATTCCAATTCCTTTGACAGATTCAAATTCCTTTAAAAACATTCTGTGAACCAAACGTCCCCTAAGGTATTTAATAAGACACATTCTTCAAAATTATGTTTTTTATTTTCAATGGTGAAGATTAATTTGTTGATTTATTTTCAATGGTTTAGATCAAAAGAAAGCTCATATTTTTTTCTTTTAGTTGTGGTAGCCATCTATATATATATATTAAAACAGTAAAAATCCTAACATTTTAAAGCCCTCTTCAATTTAAAGATATTTTTAAAAATTGACACATAAGATTTTATCCTATGTGACATCTTTATATTTTTTTACAATATTTTTAATACATATCTCTAATATATCGTTTCATAATATATTTCTTAAAGACCTATTTCCTACCAAAAGATTCACTTTCCAAAACACATAGAAAGAAATTGTATTAGGTCCTATGGTCGTTTGTAATTATATCAATTTTGTTACAGAGTTCATATAATGCTATGGGTCATGTAATAGAGATATTAGAATTTAGAAGTTTGGAAGATATAAGGTAAAATGATATACCTTTTTCTAAGTATAGGATGTTACTAGATATTAGACCTCTGTCGGGGCTTACGATATTATCAATATTGAATGTTCATTTATTACGGTTTAAATTTAGCTTACTATTTTTATTATCAAAAAACTTAAACGTATTTTTTAAATAATAATCATAGCCTTCTAAAGCCTTATACCAACTTAAGGCTAACTAACAATAAGAATCCTAACATTTTAAAGCCCTCTTCAATTTAAAGGTATTTTTAAAAATTGACACATAAGATTTTATCCTATGTGACATCTTTATATTTTTTTACAATATTTTTAATACATATCTCTAATATATCGTTTCATAATATATTTCTTAAAGAACTATTTCCTACCAATAGATTCACTTTCCAAAACACATAGAAGACTATATCACGTCCTATAGTCGTTTGTAATTATATCAATTTTGTTACAGAGTTCATATAATGCTATGGGTCATGTAATAGAGATATTAGAATTTAGAAGTTTGGAAGATATAAGGTAAAATGATATACCTTTTTCTAAGTATAGGATGTTACTAGATATTAGACCTCTGTCGGGGCTTACGATATTATCAATATTGAATGTTCATTTATTACGGTTTAAATTTAGTTTACTATTTTTATTATAAAAAAAACGTATTTTTTAAAATAATAATCATAGCCTTCTAAAGCCTTATACCAACTTAAGGCTAACTTTAAACCTTGCCACATATGATTTTATCTTATGTGACATCTTCATATTTTTTTACAATATATATACCCAAAAAATAAAAATAAAACCTATATACCAAAAAAAAAACCCGTATCTTATCTTAATATATACTAAAAGTCAACTGATCTAACTTCAATTGACCAATCAAAACTCTCAATTTCTCCAATTTAATTAAATTAGCACATGTCATAATATAATTTACACTTTTTTGTTTTTTATCATCAATGTACACTTTTAGTCCCTTTTCTTAAAATAAATTAATAGATTAAATTGATCGATGATATTTTCTTCTCAATAATCCCAATCAAGCATGTTTTTATTGATTGTTTTTTCCTCTCATAACATATTGAATTTTCTCTCATTTCTCAAATATAATCGAAAGGATAATTTTTTTATTGGTTTATACTCATTCGTATGATATGGTAGTTATCAGTGTTTTATGTTGCTTATATTATTATTAAATAAATTATTCGTTATCACATGGTCAGTAATATGTTGCCTAGACTATGCAGTTCTTTCGATAGTATTTGATTAGTTTTTGAATTTGATGAAATTAAATCAAAATGTATTTTATTTCTAAAACGTTGTTTTTTTTTGGTCAAGAATGTGTCAAATAGTTTATGTTTTATTATTCTTTTTTTTTAAAGGTGAATTTCGCTTGAAACTTTGTGTCGCGATTCGACAGCGAGAGGTCTAGCATACGTTGTCTTAACCGGGTCCGCGCTAGAGAGCTCCCTCGAAGTAGAAATGCCTATTTCAATTACCCAATGGGGGGAAACCCCCTACGAATCCGCCCAAAAGCACGACGATTAATAGGGGTAAACTCTGCCCCCTCAGACTTGAAATAGAAGGACTACCTTATATCTCAAAGTTGGCTGAGTAGGGATTCGAACCTGGGACCTAAAGGTCACCAGGGGAACCCCAAACCACTACACCAACTCATCATTGATTTATGTTTTATTATTCAATTGATTATGTCAAAGTTATCAATTAAAATGGTCAAACATACTTGCCCATTGTTTGCTAAGTTAGTTTATTTTGTCACACAGGAACTTATGCCCTTTCATGTTAATTGTTTATTGTGAGAAACATAGAAAGAAGAAAATAAGCATCAAGCTAATGAAAGTATTTCTTTTATAACTTGCAGCCCTTCGATCTCTCCATACGGAAATTAAGTTAAACTAATAATGTTTACAACTCATGTTCGAAGAAAATAAAAATAAATCAACAAAGACTTTATAATCACTAATATAACTATACTTTCGACTTCAACTGGATATACAAAATAAGCAATCAAAATACATGTGATTGTCTTCGGTGATAAAGATTTCTTTTGAATCTTACCAAATGGTTATGTATAAAATGGTGACATAAAAAAGAAAACAACAAAACATTATCATATTTATCTAAGCTTTTATTTTCCAACCTTTTTAAACAATAATTATAACAATCCGCACATCGTGCGGGTAAAATACCTAGTATATATATATATAATGACAATCATATTTACACATTAATTATTAATAAAACATGCATATTATCCTACCTTTCTGACTTATTACCCAACCCGCCCATTATCACCTATATGAATATGCACCAGCAAGAGGCTCATTTCCCATAATAGTACTTGAATTCTCTACAAAATCAGCTCTTCGAACACAAAAATCTCTCATGATTTGCGACCCAAATATTCATTTTTATCCATCAAAATATATAATTTTCACCAATAATGTATATAAATACCCTCAAGAAAAAGATGCTATAATATACTAAGCTAGCGAAGAAGGGAAGTTTTTAACCTTTGAAGAGTATGGAGGCAATTTGAGATAATTAGCACATGTCATCACGCTGGGGAGGTCAGCATCCACCACTTTATCACAATGCTGTCAAGAAACAGAAACACAAAAACCCCTTTGAGAATGACGAAATTTCCTGTACCTCTTAAAAAATTCACTGCGAAAAGAAAGAAAATTACAATACAAACCTTGCGCACGATAGTGAGTTTTGGGTTAAGTGATGCCAAACCACCAAGAGGAAGCCGTGCGGCACCAGTCACAAACTTCACAAAAGCTTTTTGCTGCTCATGGTCAAATTCTTGCATGATGTCTAGAAACTGCATTTTTGTTGAAAAAGGTATTCGGTTAAATTGGACTAAACCTAGAAATAATAACCAGTAGACATTCTATATGTTCAGTTGTTCATGAGCAGAGACACTAACATGTATAATAGGACTGCTGATATGTCGTATTTTATACCCATTTCCCACGGTTTAAGTAGTCGATTGTAAGTGATTTATGAGTCGTTTTCATATATATTGGTACGTTTATGGTATTTGTTAGTGTTTCAGGGAATTAACAGGTACTTGAGCATTATTGTGAAGAAAACGATGTTTCTGGAGTAAAACGAGTGCTTACGGATGTTTTACGAGGCACGAGAGTGAAGTTGGAAGCAAGTCAAAGCTGGTCAATGAAAGTCAACGAAGACCTGCGTCAAACAGTAATGGACTGCGACGCAGTCCTAAAACAGGGAATAATCAACTGCTTCGCAGTCGTGAAGGACTGCGACGCAGTGGGACCAGATACGTCAGCTAAAGTCAACAGAAGTCAAAAGTTAACGCAAGTCAAAACGCAATGCGACGCAGTGTACATACTGCGACGCAGTTTTATGCGGCCACGATTTTATTTTAGGGAAGCTATAAATAGAGAGCTTAATTATCCCTTAACCCTTTTTACTTCCTGGTCGAATTGAAGGCACTTTTTAGCAGTTTTTCATCTAGTTTAACATCTTTGAAGATCTTCATTACGATTGGACGATTTCCGTTATTCGCATTCAATTCTTTGTATTCGGTAACGATGAATTCTCTTTATTTGATTTGTTATTCGTATTTTAATATGAGTGGCTAGTCGCCTTTTCATCCATCTTGATGGAGTAAGACAATATGTAAGGATTGCACACTTTTTAATAATTCAATGTTGATTTCATTTAACGTTACATCGTGATCTTAACGTATTTGTTCCTTATGATTTATCTTGAATAGATTAGTATTTTATATGTGTCTTTAATGGTAATTATTGTTCGCATATATTTTATTTCAATTGTTTGGGTACAAACGAGTTGGATCTATGACGGGTACGGTAGATAATCATTCAATGATAATAGGAATAAATGTGTTAACGGTTGGGTACAATCGGTAGATGTAATTGTTATTTTAATAACCAAAACCATTGTTGAATTAGCTAAGTTATAAAAGATGTCTTGGGGTACCGGTCTTTGTAATGGAACTAGTTTATACAAGAGAGTCAAATGATGTTATTAACTTGACGGGTACGGGGTTGGTGCTTCGTTTGAGTCTCGGTTATTTAATCAACTTAAAATTGGATTTGAACTTCATTTATGTGCAATCTAAACATGTTGTCGAAGCGAAATCAAGATGGATGACCTTTTAATTTTATTGTCATAAAAATCATTTTTACTTTCGTCTTCTGACGAATCCTGCCCCGGTAATACCGGATTTAATCATTTTCTTAAGTTATTTGCAACGTGGCAATTCGGCCATAAAAACCCCCATCTTTTCTGAGTCATTTTATTTTAACAATTGCTTATAAAAGTCCTTGTGAACGATCTCAGATTTACCAGTTTACTATACTGCATACGAACGGGTACACTGCCTGTGAGTGTGTTGTAGTCAGTTTTATAGTAGTTCGTGTTTTATAAATTTTATTACTCGATTTCACACATCAACTGCTAGCAGTATATCCATGATCAAACTTAATGAGATCTGAAAGTTGGTTCGCCTGTCGAAAGAAGTAATGATTAGCATCTCAGACTATAATTTCAATCTTGCCAACAAGGTTGACCAACACATACATTCCAAGTGTGAGGCATATTCGAATTACTGTTTATTACTCGTATAACTTAGCTTCCATCATCGGTTTACTTTAACCACAAGTTATTTCATACTCACGAATCATGTATGAGGCATATTTGAATTTTTTTATGATACAATCTATATAGCTACCGTACATCGTACGGGTATTAGGACTAGTAAAAAATAATAATAATTTGAGGAATAAAAGTCCATCTTCCAAACATTGGCTAGTTGAGAAATGAGGGGAAAAAAAAGCAACCCCATATATAGCTATGCCAGTCTCCTTTTAAAATAAAGCTTTATCCGGTTTGAGTTTATATGACAGTAGATTCGGACTTGGTAAAGATCGTACACCGTAATAGGAACATGGACTTAATTATAAGCGTGTGATTGGTTGATTATTTGATATAAATAATTAAAAGGTATATATATAAAGTAGTGATTACTAATTACTCTTTTTTTACATAATTATGTTATACACCGGTGGTTCGATCTTTATTGGTTAGGAGTGTTTCTTGTGTCTTGAGTCACTATAATCGACATGAGTTTTTTCATTCTTTTTGTAATCCTTCCAATAATGTTTCGGCTGAGTCTAAAATTGTTGTATTAGTTTTAATTCCAGAGATACTTGTAATTGTATATTATAGTAACTAATGTCTTATTAATTGCTTTATTTAATAAAATTTTGTCGTTCTAGAAAAATGTTATTACTTAAAAAATATGTAAAAAGTGTTACTACTCAGAGCTTTAAAATCCATGTAAAAACAAGACAAAAAAGGATCAAAATATGCGCATAACGTTTGAATTTTCAACATACGTATTCAGCTTTGAGATTCAAAACTTATAAACTTACACTGTTTAATGGCACACTCTTTTACTTTTACTTATAAATTATATTTGGGTTTGCTAACTAAGTTTTCTTTAAAATGCATTAAATAATGATATATTTTTTATAAAATTTCAAAAGTGGACTTTTGATATGAAAATTTACAATTTTTTAATGGGATTTGTTAATTAGTATTTCTGGTGCACTAGTTAAGAAACATTTAATGAAACATTTAATGAAGTCCAATTTTTTAAAATATGAAAATATGTATTAATTATTCAATTTAAAAATAGAAATTTAATAAGTAAATAGCGAGTTCATTGAATGTTTCTTAACTAGTGCACTAGAGGCACTAGTTAGCAAATCCCTTTTTTAATACACGTTAAGTGCAACCTTAAAGACTCCATTTAATATTTTCTATTACATTTTAAATTACAAAAAAATATTTAAAATAGAACACAAGACTTCCAAAAAGCTCCTAACTATCCATCCCATAAATATGGAAAATAATACATGAATATTCTTTTATTCATGTTATAGGTTATTTAGAAAGAACAAGTCTTTTGATTCAAATATAAACTGTTGTTTCATAAAGACCAACATATAGGAACATAACATATTAAAAAGATATATTATTTAAACTACCACGTATGTAGATACAAGAGTCTAAAATACACGGCATATATGTCTCGTGTACATCTATCAACAAACATACTAAAGAATCATATTGAGCTATCTATGAAACAATGATCATGTTCTATCATGTATTAAATTATATAAACATGAGCTGAGCATACATAAATTTTTGACAAAAACACACATAAAATCTACCAAACACCTCACAAACTGTTTATCACATGCACCTTACAAAATTACCAACATGTTTTTGGTTATTGTTAATAAAACAAATTAAAACATATTTGGTAATATAAGGCTTATAAAAAATTAATGTGCGGATTATCATTTTATCAGATGAATGATCACGATAACTTGGTCATGGCACGTTTATTCACGGGACCAATGATCTTCCCACATCAAAGATGAAAGATGATAGAAGGAACTTTGGATGGTGGCAAAAAAGGTTGGTGAAATGGTCCCACAAAAGAGAGGTTGGTTGGTGTATGGGGTTGGTGGAATGGCTCCAACTCCAACCATAGGAAAGTTGTTGGCTTGTTTAATGTACAACCTTAGTCCCATGATGTACAATAATACGGAGTATCATAACTTTACATATGTTCACCAACAACAACTCATAGTCTCATAGACCGAGTCACAAGCACATCCAACCAGTGCCGTCTCCGAGGATTTATGGACCTCGGCCGAGAAAAAAAAGGACCCGGAGGATAGGTGCACAATTATAATTATATAACTAAGATATAAAAACGATGATAAATGTTATAGCAAATTGGTTGATCAACTCTTGATAGTCTATATTATCTAATATTTCATTCTCAATCGCTATCATCGTCAATCCGCTAAGTCTTTCTTGACCCATTGTAGCAATCAAATCTAAATTCAAAACACCAATTCTATTTCTAAATTATGTCCGATTAACATGATCCATATTCCTACTTTATATTATACCTATATGTGTATATATATATTAATAACATCAACAATTTAAAAATACAAAAATAAAAAAACAAGATAAAAACTAAAACCTAAAAAATATAAATATTTTATGCATTCCACATTATGACATTAGATAAATTAAATAAAAAATAAGTTTTTCATAATAATGACTGTGTTGCTTGTTACCTTTTAGACAATGACACGTAGACTTTAGCAGACTGCACACACAGTAGGCGCATGTTTAGGTTTTCCTTTTAAGAGGTGTAATATTATTATTTTTATCCATAAAAGATGTGTAAGTGAGCTTTTTTTTTTAAGTACTATTGTTTAATTTTTGGATAATTGTTAAAATTTGTAACGGGCTTAGTTAATAACATATATTTTTTATATATATACATAAAAAAATATAAAATCGGGCCCCCTAAAAAATCGGACCTCGGCCGGTCGTCCACTTCGTCCCATGCCTAAGCCCCCCGATCCCCTTAACATTCGCACCTATAAATTCACATAAACTCCTTCCAACTCACTTGCAACTCATCCATCCATCTCTCATTCATTCTTCCCCATATCTCTCTTTAGAATATTCATATCAACCAAACAAAACAAAAGGTAAATTTTATTTACTGTTATTATTCCATTTTTACATCATATATAGATATAGAAATGCATAATACATATGTGATCATTGAATAACACATTGATGATTGATGATTGATCTCTATTATTGTTTAAAGTAGTAACTAGTATGTATTGTTTCGTGCGGTTTTTGTTCGAGTAACTAGTATGTCGAGTTTTTGTTCGAGTTTTTGTGTCTTTAAGCTAGAAAAGTTTACACACTAAACTGGATATAGAATCTATAAATTTAATATCGCATTTTTAAAATATAACTAATTTAATAATCCTTTAATAAGAACATCTCGATTGAAGAAATCTCTAAAAGCTCATCATCATTATAATTAAAAAGCTTTTGAGAAAATTTTAATAGAGTTTTATTACCTGAGAAAAACCTCCACAAAAACTTTTATCGTAGTAAGCTACTAGTCGTTATAAAAGCTACGAACTTAAAAAGGTAAAAATAAAAAAGAAGCAAAAGTCAAAAACATTACTTGATGCGTAAAGTTATACCTTGTGGGTTAAAATGTTAAGGATAAAATTGTAGAAATTAAAATGTAAAAAAACAAAAGCTAAATATAATTGTACTTTATGCATTATACATTTCTATACAACAATTTGATAAAAATATGAGAAATTGAGAACCCAAAAAGTTGATATTAGAAAACATAGAAATTTTTTAAGATAAAGAACAAACTTCGGGGTGTTGCTACTTCCCCAACTTAAATAAAATAAAATATAAGGGTCAACATTAAAAAATAAGATTCTCCTAACTTTATTACTTGTCTTTTACTAATCCTAAAAAAGACGCATGTTAGCTTAAACACCGTATCATATCATCAAAGAATGTTTCGTTTTTGGTATAGTGTATTGGACGAGAGCAAGTACCCACGTGTTGCGGCGGTGATATGGTGAGTGTGATAGGTCATAGAGTGTGATAGGTCATAGGAGGTGATATGTCATAGAGTGTGATAGGTCATAGAGTGTGATATGTCATAGAGTGTGATAGGTCATAGGAGTGTGATAGGTCATAGAGTGTGATAGGTCATAGAAGTGTGATAGGTCATAGAGTGTGATAGGTCATAGAGTGTGATAGGTCATAGAGTGTGATAGGTCATAGAGTGTGATAGGTCATAGAGTGTGATAGGTCATAGAGTGTGATAGGTCATAGAGTGTGATAGGTCATAGAGTGTGATAGGTCATAGAGTGTGATAGGTCATAGAGTGTGATAGGTCATAGAGTGTGATAGGTCATAGAGTGTGATAGGTCATAGAGTGTGATAGGTCATAGAGTGTGATAGGTCATAGAGTGTGATAGGTCATAGAGTGTGATAGGTCATAGAGTGTGATAGGTCATAGAGTGTGATAGGTCATAGAGTGTGATAGGTCATAGAGTGTGATAGGTCATAGAGTGTGATAGGTCATAGAGTGTGATAGGTCATAGAGTGTGATAGGTCATAGAGTGTGATAGGTCATAGAGTGTGATAGGTCATAGAGTGTGATAGGTCATAGAGTGTGATAGGTCATAGAGTGTGATAGGTCATAGAGTGTGATAGGTCATAGAGTGTGATAGGTCATAGAGTGTGATAGGTCATAGAGTGTGATAGGTCATAGAGTGTGATAGGTCATAGAGTGTGATAGGTCATAGAGTGTGATAGGTCATAGAGTGTGATAGGTCATAGAGTGTGATAGGTCATAGAGTGTGATAGGTCATAGAGTGTGATAGGTCATAGAGTGTGATAGGTCATAGAGTGTGATAGGTCATAGAGTGTGATAGGTCATAGAGTGTGATAGGTCATAGAGTGTGATAGGTCATAGAGTGTGATAGGTCATAGAGTGTGATAGGTCATAGAGTGTGATAGGTCATAGAGTGTGATAGGTCATAGAGTGTGATAGGTCATAGAGTGTGATAGGTCATAAGTGTGATAGGTCATAGAGTGTGATAGGTCATAGAGTGTGATAGGTCATAGAGTGTGATAGGTCATAGAGTGTGATAGGTCATAGAGTGTGATAGGTCATAGAGTGTGATAGGTCATAGAGTGTGATAGGTCATAGAGTGTGATAGGTCATAGAGTGTGATAGGTCATAGAGTGTGATAGGTCATAGAGTGTGATAGGTCATAGAGTGTGATAGGTCATAGAGTGTGATAGGTCATAGATGTGATAGGTCATAGAGTGTGATAGTCATAGGGTGATAGGTCATAGAGTGTGATAGGTCATAAGTGTGATAGGTCATAGAGTGTGATAGGTCATAGAGTGTGATAGGTCATAGAGTGTGATAGGTCATAGAGTGTGATAGGTCATAGAGTGTGATAGGTCATAGAGTGTGATAGGTCATAGAGTGTGATAGGTCATAGAGTGTGATAGGTCATAGGAGGTGATAGGTCATAGAGTGTGATAGCCAAATGCCTTAGCCGTACGGGCTCCGCCCTCGAATTTAAAAATTCATCGAAAGTATATCGAATGACATCTCTAATGAAAGAGCATGAAATTTTAAGAACACCCATATAATTTTTATAATTTATCGGTTTTTGAGATAAAAGATTTTGAAAGAGTTAGAGGAATAAAATGATTTATGAAGGAGAGAAAAAAAAAATGATTGGTTGAAATTTGAAAGAAAAAAAAAAAAAAAAAAAAAAAAAAAAAAAAAAAAAAAAAAAAAAAAAAAAAAAAAAAAAAAAAAAAAAAAAAAAAAAAAAAAAAAAAAAAAAAAAAAAAAAAAAAAAAAAAAAAAAAAAAAAAAAAAAAAAAAAAAAAAAAAAAAAAAAAAAAAAAAAAAAAAAAAAAAAAAAAAAAAAAAAAAAAAAAAAAAAAAAAAAAAAAAAAAAAAAAAAAAAAAAAAAAAAAAAAAAAAAAAAAAAAAAAAAAAAAAAAAAAAAAAAAAAAAAAAAAAAAAAAAAAAAAAAAAAAAAAAAAAAAAAAAAAAAAAAAAAAAAAAAAAAAAAAAAAAAAAAAAAAAAAAAAAAAAAAAAAAAAAAAAAAAAAAAAAAAAAAAAAAAAAAAAAAAAAAAAAAAAAAAAAAAAAAAAAAAAAAAAAAAAAAAAAAAAAAAAAAAAAAAAAAAAAAAAAAAAAAAAAAAAAAAAAAAAAAAAAAAAAAAAAAAAAAAAAAAAAAAAAAAAAAAAAAAAAAAAAAAAAAAAAAAAAAAAAAAAAAAAAAAAAAAAAAAAAAAAAAAAAAAAAAAAAAAAAAAAAAAAAAAACTCAATAGAAAATTTGAAAGAAAAAAAAAAGCACGATCAGTGGGAGCTTTCTGTAAGTAATAAAGTACCGGCCCTGGAAATTTTTATGAGGTATGACTGAAATTCTATCTTTTTTTTTATCTATATATTATTATTATTTAATCCCAGTAATTACTTAACTTTTTTAATTTTAAAAAAAGATGTTTTTTTAAAGATAATATTGCTAAAGAATGAAAAAAAGTCGTTTTTGAATGATTATGTATTTATGTTAAAAATCGAGGCTTGTTATTACTCCAATGCTGTAATTGAATGTAAGTTTCAGCTGGTATGTTTAGTTAATTCTTTATCATATAATATTTTATAGCTGAAGATTTTGAGATATGTTAATGGCTGGCTCATTAATTAAATTTGACAGTTTATTAGATGATGGAGCAGCTGCTAAATCATGGTGATAAATTGCCACCCCTCTCTGTAAAATATCCATGGATGGTAATTTCTCAAGACGACCCCACTCGTGACCAGATCTTCTATGCTATGCAGGACGACGACCCTCAGTTTGGTTTTAGGTGTCGAATTCCTGAGATGCTTGGGAAACGTATACGAGGGTTTTATCATGGTTGGGTGGTTCTTTCCAACAATGTTAAGTGGTCTCTTTGGAACCCGTCTACTTATAAGCTCATTCGTCTACTGATCTTCCCACAATGCTGTTTGTCATCCCTTCCTGATCTTCCCGTTCGCTTCTCCTGATAACCACAAATAAAAGACCTAGCTTTGTTTTTTGCCGACTAGACCCTAAAAGTAAGAAGCTTAAATGGACGGAAATGTCCTATGCTAAGCAACTCATGAAAATAAGTATTGATGGTCGTTTACTGCATAGCCTAACTTGTTGCAATGGTAAAATATATGCCTTAAATACCGATGGTACATTGGCTTGTTTTGTCCTAAACATTGACTTTGAAATGAAAGGATAAAGAAGTTGTGATCAAACTGTTGCCGTTTGTCCCATGCCCTATTCCTCGCTACCATCACTTTAGGGGGGTCTTATTTAGAAGTTATTTTCTGAAAGGATCTTCTACAGTATTATTCTGCATTATCGTAGATTTTAATGAGGAAGCAAAGAAAACAGTTCGTGCTGTGACTTTGTTTCGATTGGACACGACTAGTATAAATTGGGTAGATATAGAAGGCTTACAGGAAAACTGGGACATGACTAATAAGAGGGTGGAAGAAGTACAAGATGAAGACTTTGTAAATCTGAATGAAACTGATACGTTGTGGGAGGAAATGTCAGACCTCAAAGACGCCATCTTTTTTGTGGATCTTGGTCGTGATTGCTCGATAACTTACAACCGTGCAATCTCTTCAGAGTTAGGGGGTTATATACACATTCGTGAAGAAATAGAAAACATAATGTATTCGTACCATGTCAACTATAAAACCATCGTCCCATGTTCAATGCCTACTCCTGTGATGCTAACAAGCCACGTGTTAATCTGGGAATTCAGGTATTGCTTTTATTTGATTTATGCTTATATATTATTTGTCATGTATACTTTTTATTTCAGGGAAAATGTTTCTAAAACTCATAATTGGTGTAGGTTAGAAGATGACCATGGAGAAGACAGATGCACAGTTGATTCAAAGCATGAAGAGGATGTAATGATGGCGGCAAGATCAATTACAAGGGACAAGGTTGGATTCAATGAATCACTTCTGCTTAATCTTCCGTTTGATCTCTTGGAGATGATTATGAAGCATTGTGTTTGTCTAGAATACCTGAATCTTCGAGCTACCTGCAAACAGTGTCATATAGCAGCACCTTCAATACAGTGGAGCAACAAAACAGAATCACAAAGATTGCAGACTTACTCATTAGTTTCACCCTGGCTGATGGTGGTAAATGAAAATCAAGGCATTCTGACTTTTATAGATCCGATGCTGGGTGACAACTACTTTATGAAAAATTCCAAGGTTTTGATTGTTGATGGTAGCAACCACTTGTATTGCTCCAAGTTTGGTTGGTTGTTGTTTGAAAGCAGGGAACTTAAATGCCTAATGTTTTTTAACCCCTTCACAAATGATCTCCGCAAACTTCCAGACGAGCATTATGTGAGAGATTGCTTATGTTTCTCGGCACCGCCCACTTCCTCCAATTGTATGGTTGTTGGATTTACAAATTATGTGCAATCGCATATTCACATCCTCAATGTAGCTCGGGAACCAACTGTCACACCCCGTTGTAGCGGAAATACAGGGTTAACAAGTAATTGCGTACTAATCAGAAGGTAATAGAGATTACATCCATAAATCCAATATTTATATCACAGACTGTCAGTATATCTAGATCTGACACCTCTTATATCACAATTTATAACAAGATAGTCAGTATATCAAATCCTAAACTCATCTTATATCACGTCAATCAGTATATCTAGATCTGACACCTCTTATATCACAATTTACAACAAGATAGTCAGTATATCAAATCTAAACTCATCTTTTATTTCATAACAAGACTCAGTATATCTAGATCTGGACACGTCATATATCCACTTTTTAAAATAAGATAGTAGGTATATCAAATCCAAACTCATCTTATATCACGTCAATCAGTATATCTAGATCTGACAGCCTCTTATATCACAATTTACAACAAGATAGTCAGTATATCAAATCCGACTCATCTTATATCACGTCAATCAGTATATCTAGATCTGACACCTCTTATATCACAATTTACAACAAGATAGTCAGTATATCAAATCCGACTCATCTTATATCACGTCAATCAGTATATCTAGATCTGACAACCTCTTATATCACAATTTACAACAAGATAGTCAGTATATCAAATCCGACTCATCTTATATCACGACTATCAGTATATCTAAATCTGACAACTCTTATATCACAATTTATAACAAGATAGTCAGTATATCAAATCTAAACTCATCTTATATCACGTCAATCAGTATATCTAGATCCGACAATACAACCAATAGGGGAAACATTTTAGTTTGTCAAACACAAGAAACCATTTAATCCGCCATCACACGGCAATTCAACGTCATTTCATTCAACATTTAATAAATGACACGTATACACATTTTCGACAGCCCAACATGGCAAATTTAAGTCAAATGATTTAAGCATCCATATCACATGGCATACACAAAAACAATCATTTATTTAATAAATAGTGTATACAACAGTACATGCTTTTCAGGCCCAAAGTAAAAGGAAAAGGGCGCCATAAACTCACCTTAGCGATCTAAATGCTAAAAGGTATAAAGTAGCTCGAGAAGATCCACAGTCAATTCTCCTGGTTATCCAAAACCTATGATATCATTACCAATAATGAGGATCAAATCCCTTGACGACGAGTATCCTACGTACCACTACTTAGCTGATGATGATGATGATGATGATGATGATGATGATGATGATGATGATGATGATGATGATGATGATGATGATGATGATGACGATGATGATGATGATGATGATGATGATGATGATGATGATGATGATGATGATGATGATGATGATGATGATGATGATGATGATGATGATGATGATGATGATGACGATGATGATGATGATGATGATGATGATGATGATGATGATGATGATGATGATGATGATGATGATGATGATGATGATGATGATGATGATGATGATGATGATGATGATGATGATGATGATGATGATGATGATGATGATGATGATGATGATGATGATGATGATGATGATGATGATGATGATGATGATGATGATGATGATGATGATGATGATGATGATGATGATGATGATGATGATGATGATGATGATGATGATGATGATGATGATGATGATGATGATGATGATGATGATGATGATGATGATGATGATGATGATGATGATGATGATGATGATGATGATGATGATGATGATGATGATGATGATGATGATGATGATGATGATGATGATGATGATGATGATGATGATGATGATGATGATGATGATGATGATGATGATGATGATGATGATGATGATGATGATGATGATGATGATGATGATGATGATGATGATGATGATGATGATGATGATGATGATGATGATGATGATGATGATGATGATGATGATGATGATGATGATGATGATGATGATGATGATGATGATGATGATGATGATGATGATGATGATGATGATGATGATGATGATGATGATGATGATGATGATGATGATGATGATGATGATGATGATGATGATGATGATGATGATGATGATGATGATGATGATGATGATGATGATGATGATGATGATGATGATGATGATGATGATGATGATGATGATGATGATGATGATGATGATGATGATGATGATGATGATGATGATGATGATGATGATGATGATGATGATGATGATGATGATGATGATGATGATGATGATGATGATGATGATGATGATGATGATGATGATGATGATGATGATGATGATGATGATGATGATGATGATGATGATGATGATGATGATGATGATGATGATGATGATGATGATGATGATGATGATGATGATGATGATGATGATGATGATGATGATGATGATGATGATGATGATGATGATGATGATGATGATGATGATGATGATGATGATGATGATGATGATGATGATGATGATGATGATGATGATGATGATGATGATGATGATGATGATGATGATGATGATGATGATGATGATGATGATGATGATGATGATGATGATGATGATGATGATGATGATGATGATGATGATGATGATGATGATGATGATGATGATGATGATGATGATGATGATAATAAACCTTTAAAATTTCCAAATGATTCCTTCTCTTGTAAGACTAATTTAGAAAGGAAGATAGAAAAGATTGAGAGAATTCGAGTGATGAATGTGTGTGTGTTGTGTTTGTGTGGTGTGGGTAAATGTTGATCAAAAGTGAAGCAGGGAAAGAGAGGGGTGATGGGGGGACTTGGTGTTTCCCTCCCTGCCATTCAAGTTACATTTCGGCCCATGTGGCCAAAATAGATAAAATCCACCTCTTTATATCACGTAATCAGTATATCTAGATCTGACACCTCTTATATCACAATTTACAACAAGATAGTCAGTATATCAAATCTGACTCATCTCTTTTATTTCATAACAAGACTGCCAGTATATCTAGATCCGACAATACAACCAATAGGGGAAACATTTTAGTTTGTCAAACACAAGAAACCATTTAATCCGCCATCACACGGCAATTCAACGTCATTTCATTCAACATTTAATAAATGACACGTATACACATTTTCGACAGCCCAACATGGCAAATTTAAGTCAAATGATTTAAGCATCCATATCACATGGCATACACAAAAACAATCATTTATTTAATAAATAGTGTATACAACAGTACATGCTTTTCAGGCCCAAAGTAAAAGGAAAAGGGCGCCATAAACTCACCTTAGCGATCTAAATGCTAAAAGGTATAAAGTAGCTCGAGAAGATCCACAGTCAATTCTCCTGGTTATCCAAAACCTATGATATCATTACCAATAATGAGGATCAAATCCCTTGACGACGAGTATCCTACGTACCACTACTTAGCTATAGACCCTAGAATGCCATAACCGAGAACGTGTTTCAAACATTGATTTTTATCAACTAAAGGTAAATAAAATTATTTAGACTTTAGGTTTAAAAGTTATTAACGTTTAAAAATCGACACGTAATATTTCACAGTACCAATACACTGCGTCGCAGTGAGCTAGAATCATGCTCACTGCGCCGCAGTGACTAAAATGACTGCGCCGCAGTGGGGCTAACCCATGCCACTGCGCCGCAGTGGCCAGGTTCTGCAGCCAGCACCAGCAGCACCCAGTGCAGAACCCCAAACCAAAACACTTCAATTTCGACCCAAAACGACTTGCAAGAGTTTGTAACTAAATTTGAAGCAAAACTAAACATCACTAACCATTATTACACACAATCCAACCCATAATTTCATCCATAACATCATTGAATCTTCCGAAACAATCAAATCAAAGTAAAACCCTATTTAAAACCCTAATTCCAAATTAAGTTGTTTTAGGCCTTGTAAGAACTCGAAATGACTAGAAAAGAGTAAGTAAACATAAATAGACGCAAAAAGGATGATTTAGACTTACCAAAACTCGATGTTCTTGAAGATAGTATAAAATGGTGAAGATGATGATGATGATGATAATAAACCTTTAAAATTTCCAAATGATTCCTTCTCTTGTAAGACTAATTTAGAAAGGAAGATAGAAAAGATTGAGAGAATTCGAGTGATGAATGTGTGTGTGTTGTGTTTGTGTGGTGTGGGTAAGTGTTGATCAAAAGTGAAGCAGGGAAAGAGAGGGGTGATGGGGGGACTTGGTGTTTCCCTCCCTGCCATTCAAGTTACATTTCGGCCCATGTGGCCAAAATTAGATAAAATCCTTACCTCTAATTTGGTAAAATGCTTACGATTAAATACCGTTTGACTAAAAGGTTAAAATGTAAAGTAAAGGTATTTTCCCTCGTCTCATTTTAATTAAGACAAGCCAATAAAATTAAATAAACTAAACTTTTAGAAATATTAGTTTAGACAGTCTATTCACTGCGTTCAATCATAACATTTAAATCTTTATTTAACATTATTTTAAGACTCGGCATTCGTCTAAATAGCTAATAGTCTACGTCATAAGGATACGTCCAATTGAACCATATCAAATGTTCAATTAACTAATAATTTCCACGTCATAATCTCTAAATTAGACGAAATTATAAATAATGATCGAGATTAGGACTAACCCGATGTTAATTAATCACGAGTTGTCACAGCATCCCCGACTTCTAAGGATTTCGTCCCGAAATCAAGTCTTGCTTAATAAAAAGATGGGGATACTCATTCCTCATATAATCCTCACGTTCCCAAGTCAAGTCTGGTCCGTGCTTTGAGTTCCAACGAACTTTGACTAACTTGATACGACTTCGTCTAAGCTGTTTGAGCTGTTGGTCTAAAATTTCAACAGGCTCCTCTACAAATTGGAGAGAGTCATTTACTTGTAACTCTTCCACAGGTACAACCAACGTTTCATCAGTTAAACATTTCTTAAGATTCGATATATGAAATGTGGGATGAACATGTTCCAGCTCTTGGGGTAATTTGAGCTTATAAGCCACGGAACCAATCCTTTGAACTATTTCAAAGGGTCCGATATAACGAGGACTAAGTTTTCCTCTCACGCCAAAGCGTGCAGTGCCCTTCCAAGGTGACACTTTCAACATAACTTTATCACCCACTTGAAACTCAAGGGGTTTCCTTCTACAATCTGCATAGCTCTTCTGGCGATCCTGAGCCGCTTTCAGCCGTGCCCTAATTTCAACAATCTGGTCAGTGGTGTTCTGAACCAGTCCATATTTGTACAAACGACGCTCACCAGCATCAAGCCAACAAACAGGCGATCTACATTTCCGCCCGTACAAAGCCTCAAAAGGCGCACATTTAATGCTTGTATGATAGCTGTTATTGTATGAAAACTCAGCTAACGGCAAAAAGGTATCCCAACTACCTTTGAAATCGATAACACATGCCCGAAGCATGTCTTCTAACGTCTGAATGGTACGCTCACTTTGCCCGTCCGTCTGTGGATGGTAAGCCGTACTCAAATTCAACTGAGTGCCTAAGGCGTCTTGAAAATATCTCCAAGATTGTGAAGTAAAACGACCATCACGATCCGAGATAATAGACACAGGAACGCCATGAAGTGACACGATCTTCTCAATATACAACTGAGACAATTTCTTTATTTTCCAATTCTCCCGTATGGGAATGAAGTGTGCAGACTTCGTCAATCGGTCAACAATGACCCAAATAGTATCGTAACCCTTCAAGGTTCGAGGCAACTTTGTAATGAAGTCCATAGTAATCTGTTCCCATTTCCAGTCAGGAATTTGGGGTTGCTGGAGCAATCCAGAAGGCTTCTGGTGCTCTGCCTTAACCATTGAACAATTTAAACACTTTGAAACATACGTGGCGATATCTCTTTTCATACCAGGCCACCAGTAAAAATCCTTTAATCCGTGGTACATTTTGTCAGCACCAGGATGGATTGAGTACTTAGATCGATGACTCTCGTTCATTAAGAGTTCTCTAAGTCCATTATACTTAGGAATCCACACTCTGCCCTTGACATGTCTGATCCCATCGCCATCCAATTCAAATAACCGTTCGGCATTCCACAATGCTTCCTCCTCAATACGCCCTGGTTGCAAGGCCTCATTCTGATCATCCAACACTCTATCCCTTAATGATGAGCCAAGGTAAGAACTTGCTCTTGTTATGACAGATAGTGAAATTCTATCTTTTCTACTTAGCGCGTCAGCAACAACATTTGCTTTACCGGGATGATATTTGAGTTCACAATCATAGTCACTGAGTAATTCTACCCATCTTCTTTGTCGCATATTCAGCATTTTCTGATCGAAGATATGCTGAAGACTTTTGTGATCTGTGAATACCGTACACTTTGTACCATACAAATAGTGCCTCCAAATCTTTAAAGCAAAAACAACCGCTCCGAGTTCAAGATCGTGGGTTGTGTAATTCTTTTCGTGGATCTTGAGCTGTCTAGAGGCGTAAGCAATGACCTTACCTTCCTGCATAAGCACACATCCCATGCCTTGATGTGATGCGTCACAGTATACCACGAAATTTTCCACTCCATTTGGTAATGCTAGAATAGGAGCATTACAGAGCTTGTCTTTCAACGTTTGAAATGCTTCTTCCTGGGCATCCTGCCAAATAAATTCTTTGGCCTTTTGGGTCAACAACGTCAAGGGTTGAGCAACTTTTGAGAAATTCTCAATAAATCTCCTGTAATATCCAGCCAGCCCAAGAAATTGACGGATTTCTGTCGGAGTCTTAGGGGCTTCCCACTTCTTTATTGCTTCAATCTTGGATGGATCTACGTGGATCCCATCCCTGTTCACTACATGACCCAAGAAGTGTACTTCTCTAATCCAGAATTCACATTTTGAGAATTTCGCGTACAACTTCTGATCCTTGAGCAGTTGCAGAATGGTTCTCAGATGACCTTCATGTTCATCTTTATTCCTTGAGTATATCAGTATGTCGTCAATAAATACAATGACAAACTTATCAAGATATGGTCGACATACTCGATTCATTAGGTCCATAAACACAGCAGGTGCATTGGTTAAGCCAAATGGCATAACCAAAAACTCATAATGCCCATAGCGAGTTCTGAAAGCTGTTTTCGGAATGTCTGTCTCCCTGACTCTGAGTTGATGATACCCAGACCTGAGATCAATCTTAGAAAAGTGTGATGCACCTTCCAATTGGTCAAACAAGTCGTCAATACGAGGTAAAGGGTACCTGTTCTTGACAGTCAACTTGTTCAATTCTCTGTAATCAATACACATCCGCATCGAGCCGTCTTTCTTCTTCACAAATAGGATTGGAGCTCCCCAAGGTGATGAACTTGGACGAATTAGTCCTTTAGCTAACAACTCTTGAAGTTGTTCGGACAATTCTTGCATTTCTGATGGCGCAAGACGATAGGGTGCCTTGGCCACGGGTGCAGCTCCAGGAATCAACTCTATTCCAAACTCTACTGGTCTGTGAGGTGGAAGTCCCGTCAAATCTTCAGGAAACACTTCCGGAAAATCTCTAACTATAGGAATATCTTTCATTTCTTTAACCTCTGGTTTCTTTTCTACTACAAATGCTAAGAAGGCAGGGTGTTCTTTTTGTAAATATTTATTGGCCTTTATTGCCGATACTAAGATTAATTTCTTTCCTGCCTTATCTCCTTGCACTTCTAGGGTTTCGTTATTCTGTAGAGGTATTCTAACAATTTTCTCATGACAACTTATATTAGCTCTAACCTTGGACAACCAGTCCATACCAATAATCACATCAAAACTGCTTAAATCTATGGGGATTAGGTCAATTTTAAAAGTTTTACCGGCTAATACCAAACTACAATCCACTAAATGATCTCTAGCAATATATTTTTGACCATTTGCATATTCGACAACATAAGTATCTTTCATGGGGGTAGCTACTATACCAAAACGTGACTTAAATTCTAAGGATATGAAACTTTTATCAGCACCGGAGTCGAATAATATAAAAACATAATGATTATTGAGTATGAATGTACCTATCACAACGTTGGGATCACGTCGTGCATCAGCAGCATCCAAAGCAAAAACTCGGCCTCTACCTCGGCCTCCTTGATTTCTAGCCTGGTTGTTCCCCACATTGTTCCTTACTGGAACTATAGCATTATTGTTCGGGTTCAAATTAAGTCGTGGACAAGCGGGTCGCATGTGATTCTCACTTCCACACTCGTAGCACTGATTTGGTATCTTTTCCCTACAGAACTTTGCCTGATGTCCCGTTCTTTTACAACGGTAGCAAGTAGGACAATTTCCCATATGACGCATGCCACACTTGTTACATCTTCCGTCTGTGCCCAGGTTTCTATTAATATTCTGGGGGACCACCGCAAAGTTTCTGGCAGCTTTAAACCTCTTGCCATTCCCACCATTTCCAAAACCACTACCAGAGGCTTGATCATTCCTTCTCTTGACCACTTCATTTCCAACAGAAGAACCAGCGGTTCTTTTCAAATCTATCACCATCCGATTTGTCGCACTAACTGCCGCCTGTAAAGTCATGGGGTTAAAAGCGGCCACCAATCTTCGGATGTCAGGTGACAATCCATAGCAGTACCTTTCCACTAACTTCTCCTCCGTATCCACCATACGAGGAACTAGCCTTGTCAGCTCATGAAAACGAGTAGTGTATTTCTCGTTATCCAATCCCACCATAGTATGATTCCAGAATTCACCTTCCATTTTCTGTACTTCCTCACGAGGACAGTACTTTTCCGTGAGCATCCTTTTAAAGTTCAACCAAGGTATGCTATATGCCTGCTCTCGACCACGAGTCCTAATCTGCTCGTTCCACCACGACAGTGCGTGCTTTTGAAATTGAGCAGAAGCATATTCCACTTTGTGCTCTTCGGCACAACGGCTGATATGGAGCACTGCCTCAATGCTTTCCAGCCAGTTGATTAGACCTACCGGACCTTCGGTACCATTAAATTCTTTCGGTTTACAATAGGTGAAGGTCTTGTAGTCAGTCCCGTGCAGATGCACTCGAGGAATAACTTGTTCAGCAGTAGGTTCAGCATTGTTACTATTATCAGTAGGATGATTATTATTGGCGTTCATGCTCGCCGTGATCTGAGCAACTAAAGTAGGCATAGCAGCCAACAACTGTTGTGTCACAAACGCTGCCATATTATTATCCCCGCCCGTATTTGGGGTAGGTCCAGGACCAGTGTTCACCTGGACAGGAGCAGCTTCCGGTCCTTGCTGAATCACAGGTTCTTCCTGTTCAGCTTCATTATTCAAAGGAGTGGATCGAGTAACTCTCTTGGGAGCCATAAGTCTAAGACATAAACCAAAAATGTCATTTAGAGATTTCCTCGTAGGAACAACAAAGATTGTAGCTTTTCAAGATGTTTTAGAAATAAAAGGATGCCAAACACCAGTCACAATTTATCGACTTACTTGAACTCATGAACTAGACAAGAAAAGAAATATAGAACACTATACTTCCAGAATTGAAATGAGCAAGTTACGTAGTTTTGAACAAGTAGGTAAGCCGAAGAACTATCATATTTCATTCATACTAAAACTTTTTACATAATCTGACTTTCCAAAATCTTGTGGGAAAACTACATCCACGATGATATATTACATAGTCAGAATAATTACTATCTGACGTACGTGGGAAATACCTCCACCAAAAAGATTACAACTCAAATACAGATGTATGAGTTGTCAATTGTTCTAAGGCTTACAATACGTTACTACTACAACTATTAATTACAAAATTACATCTTGCAAATAACAACGACTAGCAAGGCTACCACTAAAACCACCACAACCGACAGTATCCAGATCAACCTCCCAATAGTTTCCTTCCATTTTCTGTACTTCCTCACGAGGACAGTACTTTTCCGTGAGCATCCTTTTAAAGTTCAACCAAGGTATGCTATATGCCTGCTCTCGACCACGAGTCCTAATCTGCTCGTTCCACCACGACAGTGCGTGCTTTTGAAATTGAGCAGAAGCATATTCCACTTTGTGCTCTTCGGCACAACGGCTGATATGGAGCACTGCCTCAATGCTTTCCAGCCAGTTGATTAGACCTACCGGACCTTCGGTACCATTAAATTCTTTCGGTTTACAATAGGTGAAGGTCTTGTAGTCAGTCCCGTGCAGATGCACTCGAGGAATAACTTGTTCAGCAGTAGGTTCAGCATTGTTACTATTATCAGTAGGATGATTATTATTGGCGTTCATGCTCGCCGTGATCTGAGCAACTAAAGTAGGCATAGCAGCCAACAACTGTTGTGTCACAAACGCTGCCATATTATTATCCCCGCCCGTATTTGGGGTAGGTCCAGGACCAGTGCGTGCTTTTGAAATTGAGCAGAAGCATATTCCACTTTGTGCTCTTCGGCACAACGGCTGATATGGAGCACTGCCTCAATGCTTTCCAGCCAGTTGATTAGACCTACCGGACCTTCGGTACCATTAAATTCTTTCGGTTTACAATAGGTGAAGGTCTTGTAGTCAGTCCCGTGCAGATGCACTCGAGGAATAACTTGTTCAGCAGTAGGTTCAGCATTGTTACTATTATCAGTAGGATGATTATTATTGGCGTTCATGCTCGCCGTGATCTGAGCAACTAAAGTAGGCATAGCAGCCAACAACTGTTGTGTCACAAACGCTGCCATATTATTATCCCCGCCCGTATTTGGGGTAGGTCCAGGACCAGTGTTGACCTGAACAGGTGCAGAAGGACCAGGAGCATAGGGGTCTCTAGGAGCATAAGACCAATGAGCTCCCTCGGTAGTACTCCTCTGATATGGAGATACCGGTGCTACAGAAGATTGAACATGGATAGACACATGTTCGCCTCCAGATTCACTGGAAGATGAATCAAGGTTGATAGGGCGTGATTCATTGCCCGATTCCTCCATTGGTTCCTCTTCATAAGAGTCGGGAACATAAGGAATGGAGTTTGATATGACAGGAACTGGAGGTGTACAAGGTACAACAGCATTTGAGCTTACTCCGTCCGACATGACTAGTCTGAAAAGATAGTCAAAACAATCCATAAGTCTACTGGATAAGACAGCACGAATCAAATGAAAGTGACAGTACGCAACATTGAGGTTTAAAGAAATCTTTGTCTAGATTACACACATTCGGTTTGGGTTTCTATTACCAACATATTTAAAATGCTTATATATAGGGTCACCCGCAGCCTTCCCACCACATTTAAATATGTTGTCAATATAATCCAAACTATCACGTATATAAACCTTATGCATACACATACGAGTCGAGTTTCTATTCCTAACATGCCTTAAATGCTTATGTATAGGGTCACCCGCAGCCTTCCCACCACATGTACAGAGATAGTAGTATATCAAATCCGAAACTCATCTTATATCATAATCAGTATATCTAGATCTGACACCTCTTATATCACAATTTACAACAAGATAGTCAGTATATCAAATCTAAACTCATCTTATATCAGTAACAAGACTGCCAGTATATCTAGATCTGGACACGTCATATATCCACTTTTTAAAATAAGATAGTAGGTATATCAAATCCAAACTCATCTTATATCACGTCAATCAGTATATCTAGATCTGACACTCTTATATCACAATTTATAACAAGATAGTCAGTATATCAAATCCTAAACTCATCTTATATCACGTCAATCAGTATATCTAGATCTGACACCTCTTATATCACAATTTATAACAAGATAGTCAGTATATCAAATCTAAACTCATCTTATATCACGTAATCAGTATATCTAGATCTGACACCTCTTATATCACAATTTACAACAAGATAGTCAGTATATCAAATCTGACTCATCTCTTTTATTTCATAACAAGACTGCCAGTATATCTAGATCTGGACACGTCATATATCCACTTTTTAAAATAAGATAGTAGGTATATCAAATCCAAACTCATCTTATATCACGTCAATCAGTATATCTAGATCTGACACTCTTATATCACAATTTATAACAAGATAGTCAGTATATCAAATCCGACTCATCTTATATCACGTAATCAGTATATCTAGATCTGACACCTCTTATATCACAATTTACAACAAGATAGTCAGTATATCAAATCCTAAACTCATCTTATATCACGTCAATCAGTATATCTAGATCTGACACCTCTTATATCACAATTTATAACAAGATAGTCAGTATATCAAATCCGACTCATCTTATATCACGTAATCAGTATATCTAGATCTGGACACATCTTATATCACAATTTATAATAAGATAGTCAGTATATCAAATCTAAACTCATCTTATATCAAGTCAATCGAGATATCTAGATCCGACAATACAACCAATAGGGGAAACATTTTAGTTTGTCAAACACAAGAAACCATTTAATCCGCCATCACACGGCAATTCAACGTCATTTCATTCAACATTTAATAAATGACACGTATACACATTTTCGACAGCCCAACATGGCAAATTTAAGTCAAATGATTTAAGCATCCATATCACATGGCATACACAAAAACAATCATTTATTTAATAAATAGTGTATACAACAGTACATGCTTTTCAGGCCCAAAGTAAAAGGAAAAGGGCGCCATAAACTCACCTTAGCGATCTAAATGCTAAAAGGTATAAAGTAGCTCGAGAAGATCCACAGTCAATTCTCCTGGTTATCCAAAACCTATGATATCATTACCAATAATGAGGATCAAATCCCTTGACGACGAGTATCCTACGTACCACTACTTAGCTATAGACCCTAGAATGCCATAACCGAGAACGTGTTCCAAACATTTATTTTTATCAACTAAAGGTAAATAAAATTATTTAGACTTTAGGTTTAAAAGTTATTAACGTTTAAAAATCGACACGTAATATTTCACAGTACCAATACACTGCGTCGCAGTGAGCTAGAATCATGCTCACTGCGCCGCAGTGGCTAAAATGATCCAGGACCAGTATGAAAGCACTGCGCCGCAGTGAGCCAGAACCAGTCTGCACTGCGCCGCAGTGGGGCTAACCCATGCCACTGCGCCGCAGTGGCCAGGTTCTGCAGCCAGCACCAGCAGCACCCAGTGCAGAACCCCAAACCAAAACACTTCAATTTCGACCCAAAACGACTTGCAAGAGTTTGTAACTAAATTTGAAGCAAAACTAAACATCACTAACCATTATTACACACAATCCAACCCATAATTTCATCCATAACATCATTGAATCTTCCGAAACAATCAAATCAAAGTAAAACCCTATTTAAAACCCTAATTCCAAATTAAGTTGTTTTAGGCCTTGTAAGAACTCGAAATGACTAGAAAAGAGTAAGTAAACATAAATAGACGCAAAAAGGATGATTTAGACTTACCAAAACTCGATGTTCTTGAAGATAGTATAAAATGGTGAAGATGATGATGATGATGATAATAAACCTTTAAAATTTCCAAATGATTCCTTCTCTTGTAAGACTAATTTAGAAAGGAAGATAGAAAAGATTGAGAGAATTCGAGTGATGAATGTGTGTGTGTTGTGTTTGTGTGGTGTGGGTAAGTGTTGATCAAAAGTGAAGCAGGGAAAGAGAGGGTGATGGGGGGACTTGGTGTTTCCCTCCCTGCCATTCAAGTTACATTTCGGCCCATGTGGCCAAAATTAGATAAAATCCTTACCTCTAATTTGGTAAAATGCTTACGATTAAATACCGTTTGACTAAAAGGTTAAAATGTAAAGTAAAGGTATTTTCCCTCGTCTCATTTTAATTAAGACAAGCCAATAAAATTAAATAAACTAAACTTTTAGAAATATTAGTTTAGACAGTCTATTCACTGCGTTCAATCATAACATTTAAATCTTTATTTAACATTATTTTAAGACTCGGCATTCGTCTAAATAGCTAATAGTCTACGTCATAAGGATACGTCCAATTGAACCATATCAAATGTTCAATTAACTAATAATTTCCACGTCATAATCTCTAAATTAGACGAAATTATAAATAATGATCGAGATTAGGACTAACCCGATGTTAATTAATCACGAGTTGTCACAAGGTAAGTCATAGAGTATGTTAGTCAAATGCCTTCCGTTTTGTATCTTTCTCTCCGTTTTTTTTTCTCCTCACCCCTCTATTTCCACTCCTTCTATATGTTTTACCCTTCTGTTTATA
>CM067171.1:54436122-54530073 GCA_034093135.1 Erigeron breviscapus | reverse complement strand
TTCGCAACGTGGTCTCTATAACGCAGGGCGAGTAATACGAGGGGTTTGACCAACTTACATATACGGATTACTCAAGGATTGGCTTGCCATTCCTTAACGACGTAAGATGAGTAGTCTTTTGACTAATCATCCAGTCGGGTGTGATGCAGGGCACACTTATATGCAGTTAACGAAGATACGTGTGACAATGTGTGAACTAATGCAGGATAGGCACATTTAGGATGATTATCCTAATTGAGATGAAGTTGAAATGCAGTATATGTGTGAACGTGTGATGTGTGTTGTGCCTAATAAAACTTGTCTAATAATGAAGATTGTTTTAATTGGACAAATGCTTTTAAATTAAGTGTTATCTTACTTAGCTATTCTTATAGCTAACACTTGCTTCTTAATGTGGTTGTTCCCTCAGGTTTAGCTTGATGGAAACTAGATGCAGGACGTGTGAGCTTGGGTAGATGCAATGCAGGAGCCTTAGCTACCCTTAGACGATGCTTTCTTTAGACATTCATTACATTTCGTATTTAATGTCGAATTTATGTAGTGATGTGTGAACGGTTGTTTTATGTTGGGCAACCGTTGGGTTTTCATTTGAACTATTGTTTGATATGGCATGTAACACCAAATAAATGCAGAAACCGAAATGTTTCTATCGGTTTTGACTTTTATAGTCTTTACTTCCGCAATTTTGGTTAAATTAGACCGTTCACTCGTCGTGAAGGAAAGTAAAGACTATAAAGAGTTCAAAATCCCATAGACAAGCGACCGTTAGAAAATCAAACATATGCATTCGACTAGTACCACTAACGAAGAACACACATGCCACCAATATCAAATTAATACAAATAAAGGAATTAAATCATCAAGATCACGACACAACGATAATTGAAATCAACTCTTGAATTAAAATATTAAGCAATCACATCATTCGTCTAGTTACATCAAGGTGGATGATTGAAGTATTAGCCAATCATAATCAAATTGAAATAACTATCAAAATCAAGGAAGAACATGATTTACCAATTGTTTGAGAAAATAGAAATTGCAAGACAATAAGGTAGATACGATCTAGATGGGTGCACGTGAATCTTCAACGAATCGGAAGAAGATGTAATCTTGAATTGATCCTTGAAGTATTTCCTTGTAGTGCAGCTCCTAGAAAGAGTATTTGATAGTTTGGGAAATAGGTTATTTTTCTATTTATACCTCCCATCATTTTGGTGCAAAAACTGCCCAAAAACCTTTCAGATCCGTCCCTTCACTGCGGCGCAGTGGGCGTGTAATGCCCCCACTGCGGCGCAGTGCTTTCATACTGCCAATGATGCTCTTTTGTCACAGCCGACTGCGGCGCAGTGAAGGCAAACTTGCCCACTGCGTCGCAGTGTTATCTTACTGGTTGAACACTCCCCTTCTTCCACTGGCTGACTGCGGCGCAGTGGGCCTTGATCACCCCCACTGCGTCGCAGTGCAAATATACTGGACTCGAAGCATAATTCCCCAAGGATGACTGCGGCGCAGTGGGATAGTAACCTCACCACTGCGTCGCAGTGTGAATACACTGGTCCGAAGCCACACATCAACTTATAAAGATTGGCATATTCTCTATCTCTTTTCACCTTTAACATCTCTCGAACTCTCCAATCAACTACATGGCCTCAAAGTTACTCGAAATTGCACCAAATGGAAACGTCACCTGTTTAGAACCTGAAACCACTAACAAAACCCATAAACGCGCCAAATGCCAGCAAAATCGACTAAAAACATATAATAAAAAGGCCAATAACGATGTGGGCGATGGGTATAAATTGGTCACATCAAGGTTCTTTTTTTGTGTAAATTACGAATATACCCCTCCGTGTTTTATTTTTATTTAGGGGTAAATGTTAATCTCAACCATTGATGGGAATGATCCAAGGGCTAAGATTAAACCCCTGAGATCCATGGAAAATTAAGGATGTAAATGAACAAACACCGGTAAAACAGAAAGACTAAAACTATCCTACATATGACAATAAAAGAACACATGCTAAACAAAAACGTAGTTCTCTTTATATGCAACAATCTACTCCAAAAATACTCGGTCAACTTTTATACCTAGTCTTCACTAAGCACACCTTTAAATCTGACTTTGATCCCATTTTTTATTAACCTATGACCCTTGTTTATTCCAACTCACAACTTGAAACCCATGGCCAAACCCGATTAACCCAAAATGGAATGTATTCAACAGCTGTGTGAGTCCATGAATGGCTTACAAGATGGTATTTCAAGATCTTAGCCTAAATAGGGACATCTCGGTAACTGTTGGAATTTTGGTTCTTATTTATAGTGATAATCACTACTAGAAAAACTCAGATTATCGACGGTAAAAATTTCCGTCCCTAATTGCCAACCGTTTACCGACGAATTTCAGACGAAAACAAAAATAAATCAATATAAAAAGATTTGGGACAGATTAGGGACGGATTAGCAATGGAAATTAATCCGTCCCTATTTGAGACAGATTAGGGACGGATTTGCTATGGAATCTGATCCGTCGATAATCCGTCCCTAAATATAATGTTTCTCAACAGATTTACGACGGAAAGATTTAATAATATTTAAAAAAGTTTAATGTTAGCTTTGCGAGAGATTTGCGACGGAAAATCTTTTGCCATCTCTAATCCGTCCCTAATCCGTCGGTAATTTTAAGAATTAGGGACGGATTAGGGAGGGAAATTCATGTATTTTTTCGTTTTCTAGAATATACTAGCATCGATACGCAGGTTGAAATGCTAATAAGTGTTTGTATAAATATAATGTTGGAATGGTACGATATATAAACACATAAACAATAATTGTTGCATTTAGACCTTTAACCCGAGTGTGTGTATATGTAGTTTTGTACTCGAACATGCATATTTGTAAGTGTATTGGCAATGGTTTTGAGTTTTGATGGTATTTAATTTTTTTAATATATTTATTTTGTGATATAATTGCATGTAGAAGTGAGTATTTATGTATTTTTACGTAAATCATATTTATAAAAAATATATAATTAAAGGGCCGTCCCTAATCCGTCGGTAATTTTAAGAATTAGGGACGGAAATTCTTGTATTTTCCGTTTTCACAAGTATTACGAGCATTGATACACACGTTAAATTGCTAATAAGTGTTTGTATACATATAGTGTAGTAATGGTACCATATATAAACACATATACGATATATGTGTTGCGTTTAAACCTTTAACCCTAGTGTGTGCATATGTAGTTTTATACTCGAACATGCGTATTTGTAAGTGTATTGGCAATAGGTTTGACTTTTTACCCTTTTTTAATTTTTTTGATATGTTTATTTTTTGATATAAGTGCATGTAGAAGATATTTTTATGCATTTTTACGTATATAATATTTTTAAAAAATATAAAATAAAAAGGCCGTCCCTAATCCGTCGGTAATTTTAAGAATTAGGGACGGATTTGGGACGGCAACACATTGCCGTCTCTAATCCGTCGATAATTTTAAGAATTAGGGACGGATTTGGGACGGCAACAATTTGTCGTCCCAAATCCGTCGGTAATTTTAAGAATTAGGGACGGATTTGGTATGACAATTTTAATATTAAAAATTAGGACAAGTTAAAGAGAGGAGAGATAGTTTGTTTTATAATGGAGTAGATAGATATATATTTACAAATACTCGATATTTATTTTTAGAGAACAAGAAGTTGTCCTAAATATGTCCTTAATTTAATAATTAGAGATGGATGGATGGATTGGTGATGAACCATTTTTTCATACTTGAAATTCACGAATACTAACATCCACATCCAAAAACTAATTAATCTTTTTTGTATACCTATAATGTAATATAACGTATCACTATGTTTAAAAAAGAAAGATAAACACATTTATTTTAGTGACATCTAATTATAAAAAAAGTACAAACGTTGAAACCAAAAATGCAATTTTTCGTATTATAGCAATTATGTCATGAGTCATGAACTCATGATATTTTCAATTATTACAATACACTCTAATTCAGTAATTTGTTTACATCAGTGTGTAAATTTATTTATTTTTAAAAATAACAAAGAAATGGTTGTGTGGGATCCAATGATAATGCCAAGTCAATGATCCATGTAAATTTGATAACAACTAATATCCACCGTTCATTTCCATCTCCCATCTTTACTTCTTAAGGTGGGAGAGTGCTTCCCCGCCCCTCCCCGGTTTTTCACTCCCCGTTCACTCCCTAAATGCAAGGAGCACTTCCCCGCCCCTCCCCACCTTTTGCTATTTTATTTATTTTCTATATATTTTTATTCAAATAATAACTAAAACTTTTATTTAATAAATTAAAACTAATACAATATTAAACTCAAACAACAAAATAAAACACCAAACTACAATCTTAAACGAAACGACAACACAATACATAATTAAACTAGCGATCGAGGCCCGGGATGAATGTGCGATGAATATGGTCAATGAGATCCATCCGAAGATCTTCGTGAACGTTTGAGTCCTGTATCTCTGCTAGTCGAGCATCTGATGGCTGTGGCGCAACCGGGGGATCTGGAATATAATCAGGACATAATGCGTGGTCCTCGTCTTTTAAAATCATGTTGTGAAGAATACAACACGCATACATGATCTTACGGATGGGGAGTTCATCCATTTGTCGTGCCGGTTCTCTAAGTATTTTAATTTTTTTTTTGATAATACCAAAAGCTCGCTCCACATCCTTCCTTGCAGCCTCCTGTGCCTTAGCAAATCGAATCCTTTTCTCACCGGTTGGATGAGGAATCGTTTTCACAAACATCGCATATCTTGGGTAGATCCCATCCACGAGAAAATACGGGTACTTATATTCGGTTCCATTTACAGTGAACGGAACCACCGGTGCTGTGCCGTCTTCAAAGTTATTGAACAAAGGAGATTGGTTCAACACATTAATGTCGTTGTTTGAACCGGCAACCCCAAAGTATGCGTGCCAAATCCATGTATCCTGTGACGCCACTGCTTCAAGCGATATTGTCGGCCCGTTATGGTCACCTCTTGTGTACTGGCCACGCCAAGCCACTGGACAATTATCCCAGCCCAGTGTGTACAATCAAGACTCCCTATATATACATTTATTAAACCGAAAGTATTAACTAAACTACGTAATATATATATACATAACTGTAATTAAGTAAGTATATACCTAACATGTCGGGGAAACCATGATAAGACGAATGATGATCAAATATTCATGCCGATATAACTTTATGACTCCATCACAAAAAGCATTAAGGGTGTCGCGTGACGTTCTCTCCGCCATATTTAAGTAATCATCTAAGCTGTCGGGATTAGAACCGTATGCTAACTGGCGAATAGCGGATGTGCATCTCTGATAAGCCGAGAACCCAAGCTTCCCACGAGCGTCGAACTTCCTTTGAAAATATTCAAAGTTGCTTTCCAAATCTGTAGCAATCTTCAAAAACAACCGTCGACTCATCCGAAACCGTTGTCTAAAAAAATGTTCATCAAATTTCGGCTCCGGGGCAAAATAGTCTCGAAAACGACGGTTGTGGGAGTCGATACGATCATCTCTATTTGTATACTTTCTTGTAGAGGAGGCAGTATCGCGGACCTCTTGATCAATCGCATGATGCGCCATTGCAAAGAGGTTAACATAACGGTCCGTCTCATCGGAAGAACTCGAGTCCGATGGCAAATTTGGCGGTGTTGAACCGGATCCGATGAATAAAGGGTTGTTGAATAAAGGGTTCATGATTTATGAGTAAGTATGTATATGTTGAATAATTTTGAGTGTTGGCTTGATGTTGCTGTTGCTGCTACTTTAAAGAAAAGAAGAACAGAATAAGAACTTAATTGAAGAAAAGGAAGAAGAATTGGATGGTTTTTAGCCGTTACCTTGGCCCACATGCAGTTTTTTTTTTAAATTAAAGCATGCAACGGTCGAATCATCTGCGAGAGGGAGCCGGGGACCGTGGTATCCATGTCGGTCACCACCCAACCGGTACCACGGGGCGGTGTTCCCCCCGGTACCGGACCGGTACCGGTGGGTGTAACAACCGTGACTCTTGACCCGTTGACTATTTGTGCCAGTTGGCTAACAACTTGGTTAGTAAGATAAACTTAAGTCTTTTGGGGTTCATTTAAGTGCAATGTGTACATATTGATCAAATTGTCGTGCAATTTGGGACTTATGCGCTAGTCGAGTTCATTAGTCGTGCTAATCGATGCTTACAACTTAAAAACAACTAAATGTAAATGACTTTTGTAAATCAAGGTAGAAACTTCGGAGAATAAGGAGTTTAGCGAAACGTTAAGTTAAAGTATGTTGTGAGTTCGTTTTGGCATTTAAAGGATTAACGTTTAGCTATTTGTCGAATTTAGCGGAGCGGGAGCCTACCCTTTTGGAGTCTAGGCCGGCCCCCTTCTAACCCCTCCTCCTCCACCCATTTCATTCTATCTTCTTCTTCTCTCTAGTTCACTTCCAAGAACAAAAACACACTCTCATTCTCTCTATCTCTCTCTAAGATTCTTACACCAAGATTATGGTTTCAAGTTAGATTAGTGCTAGAAACATCATCTATTTCATCTCCTTTGCATCATATCAAGATTTGGGTCATCAAAAAGTGCAAGAACATCCTCTTTTGGGTCAAATTCGGGTAAAGCTTTTGGAAGAAGAATTAGTAAGTGAAACTCATCCCTTAATCATCATTTTATGTTTATTAACTTGCTTCTAGTTGATTACAAGTAAATTCGGGTCACGAATCGGGTCAAAACGCGATTAGGGTTAAATTAGGGTTTTGAAATGGGTCAAATGATTTGGGCATGAATTTGATGTTATGATTCGGGTTTATGAGGTGGGTTATGTTCAAATGAGTCTGTTATGTTCAGAAATGGGTCCCGAAGTTGTGCAAATCGATTTCTTGGTCTAGGTAGCAAGAAATTTGGGTTTTTGGTTCGTGGCTCCTGCATAACCTGCAGGTGCTGGCTGCAGTTTGTGGTCACTGCGGCGCAGTGAGCCCTCCTCTGGCTCACTGCGGCGCAGTGCATTGTTTCGGCTTTCCGGTCTGACCTAGCCACTGCGGCGCAGTGAGCTTAGTCCTGGCTCACTGCGGCGCAGTGCATTGTTTCTGGTTCTGGTCTGACTAAGCCACTGCGGCGCAGTGAGCTTAGTCCTGGCTCACTGCGACGCAGTGGATAGTTACGGTGATTAAATGCGCGTCGATTTCCAAATGTTAATAACTTTTAAACCGTATCTCCAAACAAGTCTTATGACCTATCGTTGGAATCGTGAGAGAGTCTACTTTCACATGGTATAGTCCTTTTGATCTGAATCCTTTTCCATTTCTAAAAATGTCGATTCAAAGTGTCTTGGTCATACCCCAGAAAGTCATTGAAGCGTTTGTGGGGTTGTGACTTGACTTGAACCTAATAGACCAGCTCGTTTAGGGTTGTTAAGGTTAAAATTGATTGTATTGTGATGTACCTTGTTAGGTTGTGGACACGTGGCGGTTGTTGGACATTTAAAGCTTGATATTAACTTGTCGTTTTGCTTGGAAATCAAGGTGAGTTTCGTAGCTCCCTACTCAATTGAGATTCGGGCTGAAAAGTGTACAACCTTGTGTGCTTACTTGCTTGTGTGTGTGCATTTATATGTGTGCTTGATTGATGACATAGTTCAATTGTGCATACGCTTGATTTTCTCGATTTATGACATGAC
This sequence comes from Erigeron breviscapus, assembly GCA_034093135.1. Lineage (NCBI taxonomy): Eukaryota > Viridiplantae > Streptophyta > Magnoliopsida > Asterales > Asteraceae > Erigeron > Erigeron breviscapus. The sequence goes on along the minus strand of CM067171.1, from coordinate 54,522,353 downwards.
TTGTTTGTGCATATGTTTGTGTGTCTTGGGTGATGACATTGTTTAATTGATGGAAATGTTGACGTACAAATACGTGGTTGTTATATGATTATTGTATGTGTGTGTTGGATGACTATTAGGTTAGTTGTGTATATATGGAAGACGGTAATACCTTTGAAAAGTTGGAGATGTGGTGGGAAGGCTGCGGGTGACCCTATATATAAGCATCAAAGGCCTTTCAAAAGTAGTATCGTACGAAGTATATACACATGGTATTATTGGTTATGTGTGGACATTTGGAGTACATAACGTGCAATTGAGTACAATGAAGTACATTACGTGCAATTGAGTACAATGAAGTACATTACGTGCAATTGAGTACAATGAAGTACATAACGTGCAATTGAGTACAATGAAGTACATAACGTGCAATTGAGTACAATGAAGTACATAACGTGCAATTGAGTACAATGAAGTACATTACGTGCAATTGAGTACAATGAAGTACATAACGTGCAATTGAGTACAATGAAGTACATTACGTGCAATTGAGTACAATGAAGTACATTACGTGCAATTGAGTACAATGAAGTACATTACGTGCAATTGAGTACAATGAAGTACATAACGTGCAATTGAGTACAATGAAGTACATAACGTGCAATTGAGTACAATGAAGTACATAACGTGCAATTGAGTACAATGAAGTACATTACGTGCAATTGAGTACAATGAAGTACATAACGTGCAATTGAGTACAATGAAGTACATAACGTGCAATTGAGTACAATGAAGTACATTACGTGCAATTGAGTACAATGAAGTACATTACGTGCAATTGAGTACAATGAAGTACATTACGTGCAATTGAGTACAATGAAGTACATTACGTGCAATTGAGTACAATGAAGTACATTACGTGCAATTGAGTACAATGAAGTACATAACGTGCAATTGAGTACAATGAAGTACATTACGTGCAATTGAGTACAATGAAGTACATTACGTGCAATTGAGTACAATGAAGTACATTACGTGCAATTGAGTACAATGAAGTACATAACGTGCAATTGAGTACAATGAAGTACATAACGTGCAATTGAGTACAATGAAGTACATAACGTGCAATTGAGTACAATGAAGTACATAACGTGCAATTGAGTACAATGAAGTACATAACGTGCAATTGAGTACAATGAAGTACATTACGTGCAATTGAGTACAATGAAGTACATAACGTGCAATTGAGTACAATGAAGTACATTACGTGCAATTGAGTACAATGAAGTACATAACGTGCAATTGAGTACAATGAAGTACATTACGTGCAATTGAGTACAATGAAGTACATTACGTGCAATTGAGTACAATGAAGTACATTACGTGCAATTGAGTACAATGAAGTACATAACGTGCAATTGAGTACAATGAAGTACATAACGTGCAATTGAGTACAATGAAGTACATAACGTGCAATTGAGTACAATTGGAACATTGTGACATGTTGGCATTATAGAACTTGTTAGATACTTATTGATATCATTATTACTTGTTCTTGTTTATTATGCGCATTCTAACTATCTTGAGTAGTTCATTTTTGTGAGTACATGTGTGAGGATTATGGATTGATGGAGCATGATTGTTCTTATTTATATTTAGGATAGTTGTACATACATGGAAGACGATGATACATTTAATGAGTTGTAGATGTGGTGGGAAGGCTGCGGGTGACCCTATATATAAACATCTATGATTCCTTAAATGTAAAGTCGTATGAAATGTATGTGCATTGTGTTTTGGTTGAGTTGGTGGGCAATTGAGGTGAAATGTGTGCATGTGCATTATGGACATGTTTGAGGTCATAGTTCTTGTTTGATACTTATTGTTATCGACATCAATCGTTCTTGCTCATTAATTGTATTCTAGTTATAGTGTATTGCGTTCAATGAATGCATGTGTGATTAGGTGGTGTTATGAGCCAACCTAAATTGAGTATTTGTGCCTTTTATGGACTACGGTAAGTGTGTTCCTTGCTCTTTATGCTTGTTCACATTGTGAATGGCTTTGGCATTAGATCCTTGTCATTTGCTCCTACGAACTCACCAACCTAGTGTTGACCTTGTTTAGTACACTTTTCAGGTATTCAAGAGAGTCCAAGATGTGTCGGTTGATTGATGCTAGTGCTAGAGCTTGGGCTTGGACTTACATGGATCCAGGATTCATTTGTCCTTATTTTGCAATATGCATTATGTACTTGTTTGTGGATGTTGGATTCACCGAATCCCCTTTATTTCATATAGTTCATGTTCTACGATAATCCCATGCATACGCTATATCTTTTCGGTAGTATTTCGAGCCTAGCTCGGGGTGTTACAGAATGGTGGCCCATGCGGTCGTAGAGAATTAGGTGGTTTGACCTAGACTACGGCTTAAGTAAAAACTCTTCATATAGCATGCATGATTAGGAATTTTGAATGCAACGTGAATTGTATGAACCTTGTAAGTGTACACTAAGAGTTCGTAGGCAGATCGTTATACATAATGAAATGAGTACATTTGGACAATGTGTTGGCTTGAGATGAGTGCTATGTGATCAACGTGTTGTTTTGTGAAGAGCACAATGTGAACAATATGTGATGTGGGACAAGTACAATGTGATAAATGTGATAACATGAGTACAATTGGGTTGATATGGACAATGTGTTGTTGTGTGATGGTCAAGTGCATGAGGTCAATGTGGTTATTGGAAGTAAATGAGGTCATGTGCATATTGTTGGATTGAGATGATTGAATCGATATTGTTTGATGAATTAGGGCAAGATGAAGTTATGGCATTAACATGATATAATATTGTGGCAACCCTAAAAGAGCCCGATCAACTCTTTTATGGTTACCCGGTATTATAACAAGTTAATGACATCACGGATTGCACCCGTTTGGCTTAGAGTATAATATGGATCCGATATGCTTAATGGGAGTTGATTGGGTGGAGGGTTAGTCGCTGGTACACCCTGTATACATACCCGGTCAATAACTATGGAGCATATCAGATTCGGATTATACTTTGGACCACTTGTTTAGTTGCTTGTGATGTGATGTGTTGAATATGAGTACTTGACTATGTTGGTGGACAAATGTTGTGAACTAGACATGAGAACATGATAGATAATGATTACTCAAGAACTTTGATATATTGTCCTTAGTGTGTTGATACGAGACAAGTATGATATGTTGGTATGATAGCATGATATATGACAGTTACTTGAGAACATTTATATATTGGCCTTAGCGTAAAGACATTAAAAATGTGTAGTGTGTTGGCATGAATGCACTAACTACTATTGTGGTTTGATGAAGAACAATTAGTGTGAACTTGATATTATAGCATGATACATAACGATTCCCCTAGAACATTAGTACTTTTGCCTTAGTGTAAAGATATCATCTATGTGTGATATGTCGGTACGAGAGCATTGACTACTTGTGTGACTAACATGTAAGAACTTTGAGACTAACCTTCGGGTCATAAACTTTAAGATCTTTACTAGGGTGGATACAATTAACCGTATCGGTAGGTGAACTTTTGCGGCGAGGGTACTACTGAAGTTCGCAACGATCCTAATGTGGTGACGGGTACATTTACTCTAAACGATAATTACGCCAAGGTGTTATTTGATTACTGATGCTGAGCATAGCTTCGTTCCTTCGATAGATATCCATCCTCGTGCCTTAAACCATGTGCTTGATATTGAAATGGTCAATGGTGCTCTAACTAGACCTAGTCAAATACTCCGTGATTTTTCTTGACTTTAAACAACGTAGATGTATTCATCGATTCTATGTCATTCGATATGGGAAGTTTGGCGTCATTACGGGCTTAGATTGGAGGTTGACGATTAATGCGGTTATTGGTTGTGGTGGAAGAGTGGTCAGGATACCCTTGTTTAACGATGAGGTCTTAAGAGTTCAATTTGAAACATCAAATCCTTTAGTTCAGAAGTACTTAGTGCTACCGCTACAATAGTTGAGTTGAAGACCATCCCTTTTTGTTCACGACCTTCCCGATGCACTTCTGGGCGATTCATCTGGCTTACCCCCCCGTCTCGACAACTTGATTTTGTACCTAACTAACTCCTAACGTCGCATCCGTAGCCAAAGCCCCTTATAAACTCGCCTTAACGGAGATACAAGAGTTGGAACCTCAACCTAAAGAGCTTCAAGAGAAAGAGTTCATTCATCATAACCAATCGCCATGGGGAACTTCTATTCTGTTTCCAGGGAGAACGATGGGTTTTTATGAGGTGTATCGATTTCCGGGCAGTGAACAAGCTCACGATGAAGAACCAGTATCAATTTTCGATAAATGAGGACTCATTTGATCAACCAGAAGGTGTTAATCCCTCCTCCAAGATTACCTTCACTCAGGCTAGAGCCAACTGCGCGTCCATAATAATGACATCTCAAAGACGATGTTTCCTACAAAGTATGTGCATTTAGGATACACCGTGCCCCTTTGGGTTGACTAATGCACCGACGGTGTACATGGGCTTGGTGAATGCGGGTGTGATGGCCCAACTTGGACAAGTCTATCACTACCCTTATTAATGATATACTTGTTTACTCGAGGATGAAGGAAGATCTTGCCGAACATTTACGCGAAGTGCTAGACTTGCTTAGAAAAGAGAAATTGTATGCGAGATTCTCCTAATTGCGAGTTGGTAGAAGAAGTTCATCTCCTCGGTCATGTGGTGAGCAAAGATGAAATTCATGTAGTTCCTAGCAAGATTGAAGCGGTCAAGAATTGGAGGCGTTGAGAGGGGCAAGATCATTGCTTATGCCTCCCGTTAAACTTAAGGTGCATGAGGAAAACTGCCCCACTCATGATTTAGAAATTGGGGTGGTTGTGTTCGCTTGAAAGTGTTGGAGACATTACCTTAAGGCACCAAATGTGTAATTTACACCGATCATAGAAGTCTTCAACATATTTTCGATCAAGTGAGTTGAATACGAGACGAAGAAGATGACTTGAACTTTTAGTAATTATGATTGTGATATTCGCTACCATCCGGGCAAAGCTACGTCGTAGCCGATGCTTTTAGTATAAAGGAAAGGGTCAAGCCGAGAAGGACAAGAGCCATGAGTCTCACGGTGGAGCAAAGTATTCGTGACAGGACCATAGGAGCACACGTACAAGCTGCTTTACCGGAGAGTTTTGGTAATGAAAGATTAGATGGAATAGAGCAACAATTCGGTATAAAGGAAGACAATGGGCTATACTTAATTGGAAGACTTGGGTTCTCATTTTTCGGCAATTTGAGGACATTTCTCATGAATGAAGCCCACAGGTCGGCATATTCGGCCCATCCGGGCTCGGAGATGATGTACTTTGATATGAAGGACTTTATTGGTGCAACCGGTGACACCGGAGTGGAAATGGGAACGGATTGCAATGAACTTCATTACGAAGTTACCGAAGACAAGAAGTGGTTGTGATACTAGATGGGTGATCGTAGATCGGTTGACAAAGTCGGCTCGCTTCTTAGCCATTCGTGAGACCGAAAAGTTTGACACCATGCGCATTTGTACATTGAAGAAGTGGCGTCTAAGTAAGGAGTTACGGGTTCTACCGTTGCCGAAGGAAACATCCGGTATAACTAAATTTTTGGAAAGCCTTTTCAACGAGCAATGAGGTACTCAACTTGACATGAGTACGGCGTTTCATCCTTAATGGATGGACAAAACTGAAAGAACCATTCAAACGCTTGAAGACATGTTGAGGGCTTGTGCTATTGACATTGGTGGAACTTAAGAAGATCATTTACCTTTAATTGGGTTCTCGTGTAATGATAGTTACTATGCGAGTGTTCAAAGGGCTCCGTCTAGGGCACCTTATGGTAGAAAGTATCGTTCTCAACTTGCTTGAGTAGAGATTGACGAAAGCCAACTTATAGGGCCAATAATAGTAGTCGAGACAACAAAGGCGATTTCTCAAATCAAGGAGAGATTACAATTGGTCGTGAGAGACAAAGGAAATACGCCTATGCGAGGCATAGACCATTGGAGTTCAATATGTGGGTGGTTATGTGCTTGTGAAAGTCTCCCCGTAGGAAAGTGTCATTCATTTGGTAAAGAAAGGCAAACTTAGACCAAGGTACATTGGACCTTTGAGATCATTGAACGAGTGGGCAAGTGGCTTACCAGTTGAGGCTACCTCGAGAACATAACGGTATGCATGATGTGTTCCATATTTGTAACTTAGGGAAGTGCTTGACGGATCCTACATTACATATGCCTATGAACGAGATTTAAGTAGACAAGAAGCTCAATTTTGTGGAAGAGCCGGTAGAGATCTTAGACCGGGAGACCAAGAGGCTAAAGAACAAACATCACACGATTGTCAAAGTTAGATGGAGTGCAAGACGTGAAACCGAGTTCATTTGTGAACGAGAGGACCATATGAGATCTAAGTAACCACTTATATTCATTAACTAGGGTTTTGTCGAATTTCGGGACGAAATTCCTTTAACGGGGGAATGATGTAACAACCGTGACTCTTGACCCGTTGACTATTTGTGCCAGTTGGCTAACAACTTGGTTAGTAGGATAAACTTAAGTCTTTTGGGGTTCATTTAAGTGCAATGTGTACATATTGATCAAATTGTCGTGCAATTTGGGACTTATGCGCTAGTCGAGTTCATTAGTCGTGCTAATCGATGCTTACAACTTAAAAACAACTAAATGTAAATGACTTTTGTAAATCAAGGTAGAAACTTGGGAGAATAAGGAGTTTAGCGAAACGTTAAGTTAAAGTATGTTGTGAGTTCGTTTTGGCATTTAAAGGATTAACGTTTAGCTATTTGTCGAATTTAGCGGAGCGGGAGCCTACCCTTTTGGAGTCTAGGCCGGCCCCCTTCTAACCCCTCCTCCTCCACCCATTTCATTCTATCTTCTTCTTCTCTCTAGTTCACTTCCAAGAACAAAAACACACTCTCATTCTCTCTATCTCTCTCTAAGATTCTTACACCAAGATTATGGTTTCAAGTTAGATTAGTGCTAGAAACATCATCTATTTCATCTCCTTTGCATCATATCAAGATTTGGGTCATCAAAAAGTGCAAGAACATCCTCTTTTGGGTCAAATTCGGGTAAAGCTTTTGGAAGAAGAATTAGTAAGTGAAACTCATCCCTTAATCATCATTTTATGTTTATTAACTTGCTTCTAGTTGATTACAAGTAAATTCGGGTCACGAATCGGGTCAAAACGCGATTAGGTTAAATTAGGGTTTTGAAATGGGTCAAATGATTTGGGCATGAATTTGATGTTATGATTCGGGTTTATGAGGTGGGTTATGTTCAAATGAGTCTGTTATGTTCAGAAATGGGTCCCGAAGTTGTGCAAATCGATTTCTTGGTCTAGGTAGCAAGAAATTTGGGTTTTTGGTTCGTGGCTCCTGCATAACCTGCAGGTGCTGGCTGCAGTTTGTGGTCACTGCGGCGCAGTGAGCCCTCCTCTGGCTCACTGCGGCGCAGTGAGCCCTCCTCTGGCTCACTGCGGCGCAGTGAGTGACCTAGCCACTGCGGCGCAGTGAGCTTAGTCCTGGCTCACTGCGGCGCAGTGAATTGTTTCTGGTTCTGGTCTGACTAAGCCACTGCGGCGCAGTGAGCTTAGTCCTGGCTCACTGCGACGCAGTGGATAGTTACGGTGATTAAATGCGCGTCGATTTCCAAATGTTAATAACTTTTAAACCGTATCTCCAAACAAGTCTTATGACCTATCGTTGGAATCGTGAGAGAGTCTACTTTCACATGGTATAGTCCTTTTGATCTGAATCCTTGTCCATTTCTAAAAATGTCGATTCAAAGTGTCTTGGTCATACCCCGGAAAGTCATTGAAGCGTTTGTGGGTTGTGACTTGACTTGAACCTAATAGACCAGCTCGTTTAGGGTTGTTAAGGTTAAAATTGATTGTATTGTGATGTACCTTGTTAGGTTGTGGACACGTGGCGGTTGTTGGACATTTAAAGCTCGATATTAACTTGTCGTTTTGCTTGGAAATCAAGGTGAGTTTCGTAGCTCCCTACTCAATTGAGATTCGGGCTGAAAAGTGTACAACCTTGTGTGCTTACTTGCTTGTGTGTGTGCATTTATATGTGTGCTTTGATTGATGACATAGTTCAATTGTGCATACGCTTGATTTTCTCGATTTATGACATGACTTGTTTGTGCATATGTTTGTGTGTCTTGGGTGATGACATTGTTTAATTGATGGAAATGTTGACGTACAAATACGTGGTTGTTATATGATTATTGTATGTGTGTGTTGGATGACTATTAGGTTAGTTGTGTATATATGGAAGACGGTAATACCTTTGAAAGGTTGGAGATGTGGTGGGAAGGCTGCGGGTGACCCTATATATAAGCATCAAAGGCCTTTCAAAAGTAGTATCGTACGAAGTATATACACATGGTATTATTGGTTATGTGTGGACATTTGGAGTACATGACGTGCATTTGAGTACATTTGCGTACATTACGTGCAATTGAGTACAATGAAGTACATTACGTGCAATTGAGTACAATGAAGTACATTACGTGCAATTGAGTACAATGAAGTACATTACGTGCAATTGAGTACAATGAAGTACATTACGTGCAATTGAGTACAATGAAGTACATTACGTGCAATTGAGTACAATGAAGTACATTACGTGCAATTGAGTACAATGAAGTACATTACGTGCAATTGAGTACATTTGAGGGACATTGTTAGACATGTTGGCATTATAGAACTTGTTAGATACTTATTGATATCATTATTACTTGTTCTTGGTTATTATGCGCATTCTAACTATCTTGAGTAGTTCATTTTTGTGAGTACATGTGTGAGGATTATGGATTGATGGAGCATGATTGTTCTTATTTATATTTAGGATAGTTGTACATACATGGAAGACGATGATACATTTAATGAGTTGCGGATGTGGTGGGAAGGCTGCGGGTGACCCTATATATAAGCATCCAAGATTCCTTAAATGTAAAGTCGTATGAAATGTATGTGCATTGTGTTTTGGTTGAGTTGGTGGGCAATTGAGGTGAAATGTGTGCATGTGCATTATGGACATGTTTGAGGTCATAGTTCTTGTTGATACTAGTTGTTATTGACATAAATTGTTCTTGCTCATTATTTGTATTCTAGTTATAGTGTATTGCGTTCAATGAATGCATGTGTGATTAGGTGGTGTTATGAGCCAACCTAAATTGAGTATTTGTGCCTTTTATGGACTACGGTAAGTGTGTTCCTTGCTCTTTATGCTTGTTCACATTGTGAATGGCTTTGGCATTAGATCCTTGTCATTGCTCCTACGAACTCACCAACCTAGTGTTGACCTTGTTTAGTACACTTTTCAGGTATTCAAGAGAGTCCAAGATGTGTCGGTTGATTGATGCTAGTGCTAGAGCTTGGGCTTGGACTTACATGGATCCAGGATTCATTTGTCCTTATTTTGCAATATGCATTATGTACTTGTTTGTGGATGTTGGATTCACCGAATCCCCTTTATTTCATATAGTTCATGTTCTACGATAATCCATGCATACGCTATATCTTTTCGGTAGTATTTCGAGCCTAGCTCGGGGTGTTACACGGTGTGGTGCCTAACCCACTCCGTCCACCCTTAACCTTTAGATCACACATTCACATCCTGATCCAAACCCCAACACATATTGAAACTTCAAATCAAATTACCCTATCTTATAATTTACATCCTTTCTCTTCACCCAACTTTTATCACTCTCCTCGAGTCCTCGCCCAACAAATATCCCTTCTCCTCTTCAATTTACCGCATCTTTCTACAATAACCAAGGTTAGTCAAATCGTTATTTGATCTTAATTTAATTCACTTTTAGTTTTAACATGTTCTTTTATCGCATCATCTTAGCAAGATGTAAGCTAGCGGCCCACTAGTGGTGATTAAGAACAACTATTTCAAGCTTGATCCAAACATGTCACTGCAGCGCCGCCGTAGAAGGCTGGGAAACTGAAGAAGGATGTTCCGGCAGGTATGGTTACGTCGAAGACCACCAAAGGCAAGAAAGATGTATCTGCTGCTCCAACGAAAGTAAATTGTATATTGTTTTTTGTTATGTGGATGATTAAATTAATTGATTGTTTCTTCCGGTGATTTTTTTTAGATCTAAGAAATACGAATGAAAGAGACCTGCAAATATAACTTTTATAGTAGCTTTAATAGCCTTACACCTCTCAACTGACTCATTATTATAACGAGAACAGTACCCGCGCGTTGCGGCGGCCGTGTAGTTAACGGCGGTGAGATCGTGGGTGTGATAGGTCATAGTAGGTCATAGAGTGTGATGGTCAAATGCCTTAGCCGTACGGGCTCCGCCCTCGGATTTAAAAATTCGTCGAAAGTATACCGAATGACATCTCTAATGAAAGAGCATTGAATTTTAAGAACACCCATATAATTTTTATGATTTATCGATGTACGGTTTTTGAGATAAAAGATTTTGAATGAATTAGAGGAATAAAATGATTTATGGAGGAGAGAGAAAAAAAATGAGTGGTTGAGATTTGAGGAGAGAGATGAAAATGAAAGTTGAAAGTTTTGGGGCATTGATGTATGGTACATCATGCATTATCATGTGTACATTGTTGAAATTAAAGTTGAAAGTTGAAACCTTATTTGCTTTATAATATAGTATAGATAATAACAAATTATAATTTATAAATTATATTATATTATATGTTACATCATCCCTACTCGTAATTATTATTTAAGTGTTAAGAGTTACAATTATAATATATATTATAAACAGTAGATATTATTTAAAAAATTTGTATAATTAAACTCATTTTTAAAATGACCCGTTTTGACCCGGACCCTATTTGATCCAACCCGATTGATACTATTTTCAAAACGACCCATATTGACCCGTACTCGTTTTGACCCGTCACCCAACCCGATCCGACCCGTACATTTTGCCACCTACAAATACAATATACATGAATTAATCTGATTAGCTAGACAGATCTGGGAAAAAGAGTTTTTGATTAAACTATATTAATATATATATAAATAATTAGCGACAGATTAAGGACGTAAAATTCCGTCGGTAACACTAGATCGGTCGTCAATAACTGATATACATTTCATCGGAAATCCGTCACAAATGTGTCCGTCGGTAAAACGACTGACGCAAATCCGTCGCTAAATGTTCCATTGTTAGTCCGTCGTTAAAATAATGGCCGTCCCAAAATCCGTTGACAAATTTTATCAAGGGCGTTTTTAGGTCGGACATAATCCGTCGAAAATCCGTCGTTAAACGCGATTAGGGACAGATTTTGCAGTCGAAAATCATAATTTTTCTAGTAGTGAATTATATGTCTTATGATCACGGTTATTTGAGATTTTTTGCTTATATGAGTTTACCCTTTTACTCGGTTTTACAATTCAAGATGGCTTGAGTTTGTTGCCATTTTCAATAACGTATGGAGAGTCAGAAAGGGATAAAGTCACCTAATGCAAGATACTAGCTTGATCTAGGAAATAGGAAACATAACGACTATGGTATCAATAATGTTTTGTTAAAGGCTTACAAGCTTTGGAAGCAGTTAAAGTTAAAATCAACTTGAAGATCAAATAAATATGTATTTAATGGTTTACAATCCACCTATTCCATAAATTAAATCAAAAATATAAACTGGCAAATCATCGACGAAAGTATACTTATAAGGATAACATTGAAAACTTAGCGATAAATTAAAAATTACACACTGACATGAAGCTAGAGAACCTAAAGAAAACAACATTCACGATAGACAAAAAAAAAAAAAATACATCTCCACACTCATTACATTACAGTTACGACGAGTAATTCATTAGAACTCCAAGAATTAAGTTGAACTCTAGTTAAAGAAGTACAATAGTTAGGTATCTCACTCTTTGGTATAGCTTGCCACTTATTGATATAGGCCATAGAGTCCATATCTAAGTTTGGAAGTTGGCGTTCTTTAAGGATCTTAAGAATATTTTTGGATTTACCAAGAAGCTGAGCAGCAATCCGAATGTTGTCCCCTCTTTTCTCTATTGCATCATGATGACACTTCATTTTTATGACACGTGGTAGGTTGGTAAAGCAAGCACATAACAAATCTGCAATTGTTTTTGATATCCACTCAAAAATTTCCTCATCGTTTGGCCAATCTTCTAGCTTATTGTACCGGAGTAGTATGGTTTGACTAATTCTATACATGGAACTAGTAATAATAAACTTATGAAATGAATGATTTAGACTTTCCTTATCGGACCTCTTAAACTCCATCATATTTTTTACCGCTTCATCAGCGAAACATTGAAGAATCTTCTTTGATGGTTCACCCTTGCTAGACTTCTTTTGAAGATCAATTTGTAGCCACTTCTTGTATACTTCAACTTCTGTCCATAAACGTCCAGCTGCTTTGCAGATCTACCAAGTCGACATTTTCATTGAGGGTTTCTTCAATATATCTTATGATTTGGAGTCCTTCCTGCATACTAGCAAGTAAATCTTTGACATGGCTATTTGAAATGTTAGGAAGTGCAATTGCAATAGTCGTTAACGTTACCGCTACTAGGCTCCAACAATTCTGGGTTTCTTCAGGATATAGAGGCGGGACTTCATCATCGTCGAACTTTATTACTCCATTGAATCCTTTGGATTTATCTAAAAGCCTCATAAGATTCGCAGGCTCCTTTTCCGCAGATACTCTGATAATTTTAGTTATAGAGCTAAGCATATTTTTCAGTATTCTCTCTGAAAGTTTCGCCTCTTTTTCAGCTAGTAGAACATACTTACTATATTTTTTCACCTCTTCATCAGATATGTAGTCATTGGATGCTTTTGACCCCCATTTAAAATTTTTCGAAAATGATATGCACAGATACCAACAGTAAGAAAATAACATCAGGAAGCATCTTGGAACAAGACACATCGATTTACATATAACTGCAACCACTATCTGAAGTGAAATACAGATATTTAAAATCATATTTTTGACCATATGGAAAACTTTTTTGCAATGGCGGCCTGGAATATGTGAACGAACATGGATGCCCTTCCACTGCTCAAGTCTTTCTATCCATTGTTTCTCAACTATGAAGACGTTTAGATGGCTCTTGCTCCATTTCTTAGAAGGCTTGAAATAACTTATGACAGTAAAACATCTAAAAATTGGTGCCAAACAACCTATTGAAACCCCAAGTAGTTGCACCAGAAAGATAGTCCCAAGTGATCGCTTATAATCTGATGATTCCGATTGGTTAGATGTATATGAAGAGTATGTATTTGGATATAAAAACCACATGAGGGCAGAGACTAAACATAAGACCCCTAAAGTAAAAGAAATTTGTGAACAAGCTATCACAAATTGGGGGTTACCTGTTTCTGCCATCATCCAATACATTTTAACATAATTAAGAAGCTCCTCATAAGAAAAATTCATCTCCTCATGATTTGGAGCCAATCTGCGCAACTCCTTGTACTGTAATTCTAAGTTTCGTCTAGATGCCGGCACTGTCAAGGCTACCGAAAATGTCAATAGGCAAGGTAATATGAATATACCAGCAAAACCACTCGCCGCCCATGAAAAAGCTAGGATCCATACATTAACAAGTATGGTAATTAATAGAATACCAAAGGCGATGATGTTAATGAGAAGTTCTTTGTCACCCATAAGCCCTAAAGAAGGAAGGAAATTGGCTACCATGGTGACCAAGAAACAAATGCTGACATCTTGCAAATGTCAGTTTGTGATTGCACTTAGATCTACTGGCAGCTTCATTGTTATGGCAATCACTGTAATAGAAACTGCATTGACTGTGAAGAACCTGCATGGAAACCATAGTTTTCCTAATCTAAAGCCGTGGAAAACATCCGCTGCCATGGCAAGAGTGCAAACCAAAGAAGCTACCCAAATATACGTTCCCACCCAGGGCATTGCATCCCCAGGTTCCAACGGCAACATTCTACAAGAAAAAAATATAAAGATTTCGCTTAACTTAATTAGTAGAACCCGAGCTAGCTTGTTGATGGTTGATATGAACACTGTTGGAATTTTATTAGCTCAAAAGAGTTGCGATTTCATTATGGTATTATTCTTGGGTTTTAAACAAGGGGAAAAGAAAATAAGAACTTTAGATGAGTTCCAAAGAGTTTCAATAGTATTCAATGATATAGGTCCGATGTTTCTCTCTCTTTTTTTTTCCAAAGTGCCGTCCTTCTGCTAGACAATAGCTAATGTTGCATGTGATTAAAAAGTATCAAATAGATTATTAAACTAAGCTTGACAAGAAGTAAAACACATAAAAGGATATTCTTGATTTCTTGGAAATTTTCCTAGCTACCAACAAAAAAAGGTTTGCTCATATACTTTTTTAACAAGGAGAGAATATACCTACTTTATCCGATTAACATATGTTGACCATTCTTTCAAATTAAGTTTGTTACCTATTTGATGATATATCGTATGAAGCCGGCCTTGACTTTTGTACATGTTGACCTTTGAGACTGATTTTGACTTAACAAACCACAGTAGTTACAACTTTATAAAATAAAATATAAAAAATAGGAACAATGATAATAATAATAATCTGGAATAAACAAAAAAGCCACATGGAGTTATGGATTGAAGAATTTTGTGTACAATCTGATATGTAACGCTATGCACCGCTTCAAGTAAGTTGTATTTCAAAATTTCTAAAGAATTGTATGTTACAGTTAATCATGCATGTTAAGTGCTCGATAAAATGCCTAAGTGATATCTTGTCATAGGCTTGTAGCGTGAACTTCGAGAGTCGGCTTCTTTCATCCTTCTATTTTGTATTTCATTGATCCATTATAATCTTGATTAGTTCTTTTGCATTAAGTTTGAAAATCTTATTAACAAATCCTTACTAACTAACTTAACATGTGGTCTCATCTCTGGACTCTGGAATAGTTTTAATGATCCCCCATAGCTTAAAAACTTTCATTTACTGAAGTATGTTGCCTAAGGTTCATGCTGCGCAATACGAGTTTCACTACTACATCCGAGGCGATGGAGACCGATCAAATTGCCTCATAGAGACTGGTTTTTGAATCGGTCTTAATGGGGAAAGGGTGTCTCTAAAATAGTATGCTCTTTTTTTTCCAGCCAAAACAAGCAACACAATAAATAGATGCTGGCAGCCTTTGCGTACCAATCTCCTATGCTAGACACGTTGATACTTAGATCGACTGGTAACTTCATGGCTATACTGATAAGCGTGATGGAAGCAGTTTGAGAGTGAAAAATCTATTTGGAAACCACAGTTTTCTTTGTCGAAAGCCTTGGAAGGCATCTGCTGCCATCGCAAGTGAGTGAACCAAAGATGCTAAAGCAACATACAGGCCCACCCATGGCATGGCTTCCTTGGGAGTGTCCAAATGCATCTTTGTAGACAAGGGGAAATGAAGATGGAACTTGATTAGTATGTATATATATAGGAATAGCCGAATAGGGGAATGCGATAGATCAAGTTGTAAATATATATCCTTAAAAGTTTCAGGAAAGAATGATCAAAGATCTTATTTTTTGAATTGTGCAATTTTCCTTCCCCTTTCCTTCACAAGGCCAGCTTGACAAAATTTTGGATAGTATATGTTGTTGAAAGTGTAGTAAACACATAATTGTAAAAGGTTGACCTGAAGTAAACACTTGCAATCAAATTCTTGGAATTTTTCTCAACAGTAGAAGGTTCATTTATCTTTGATTGATTCTAACTACACGATTAATATCGACCGGTCCTTTTAAGAAGGTACTTGTGAACCCTACTATTTCTTGAGAAACCGTCATCTATTTCAAGCCATACAAGCCTTTATCTGGTTTCAATACTTTATCATCTTGGAAATTTCTCTTACAAACAAAGTGTCATTATATTAGTAATGGCCGATGATTAAAAACCAGAGAAAAAAATCTGTCTTTTTTTGCTTCGTTAATTGTGACATCAAAATTGTACTATTACACCCAGTTTCACACGTAACAATTTTGTAACGACTTGTTATCACAAGATAAGCCAGTTACTGACCGAAATTTCTTTCTCTAACTGAAAACATTTTCAGTCACTAAGGGGTACTTCTGAGACTGTTTTTGAACTAACAAACCACAATAGGCGTACTACTTTATGAAACAAGAAATAAAAAACAGAAATAATAATCTGGAATAAACAAAAAGCCAAGGGAGTCAAGATTTATATGTAATAATCTGATATATAACACTTTGTGAAGCTTTAGGTAAGTTGCATTTTAAAAATTCTAAAGAACTGAATGTTACAAGTAATTATGCATAGTTTCTGTTTGATAAAATGCCTAAGTGATATCTTGTCAATTTGTCATGGGCTTTGTAGCGTGAACTTCTAGAGTCAGCTTCTTTCATCCTTCAATTTTGTATTTCATAATCTTGGTTAATGCCTTTACGTTCGAAGAATTTTCAAATCCATACTAATTTTGAGGACATCTTGTGTCTTCTTATATAACAATCGTGAGAATGGCTGTTGAATTTCTAGACTATACAATAAAGAGACAGATACTCATCACATAATAGTTATTACCATAAACGATTCATTGGAACTTGAAGAAACCTGTATATTGCAAGAAGAAGACTAACCACTAGAAATCTGTATCTCGCTCTTGGATAAGGCATGCCACTTATCAATGAATGCCATTGAGTCCACGTCTAATTTAGGAAGTTGGCGCGCTTTAAGAATCTTTAGAATCTTTTTCGATTTACCAAGAAGCTCAGCAGCGGTTTTGATTTTGTTTTCCCCTTTCTCTATTGCAACGTCATGACACTTCATTTTTATGACGGATGGTAGGTTGGTAAAGCAGGCGCATAATATATCTGCGGCGGTAACTGATATCCACTCGAAGAGTTCTACATTTGTCGGCCAATTTTCTTGTGCATTACAGTGGAGCAGTATGGTTCACTGATTCTATACATGGAACTTGGATATGGTTTCACTGATTCTATACATCTTTAGAACTTGCAGTATGGTTTTTGACTTAACAAGCCCCACAAATCTTAATCTTAATCTTAATCCCCCTTTCTATAAGACAGTTGAACTAATGACTTATTAACCAATCAAATCGCTCAATTTTATTAAATTGACTTCCGCTTATGTCATCATTTAATTTAATTATAAATTAAAAATCTTAATAATCATTATCCAAATATATTATTATATTAGTATTTGTAGAAAAAATCTCATTAATTTACACTTTTTTGTTTTTCATCAATAATTTACACTTTTTAGCCCTGAATACTTAATTTATATTTATTTTTAGCCATCAACTTGAGAAGATTTTTTAAAAAAATTAAATCTTAATTAATTAAAAAATTTCAATTGTCTACAAAAAATTATTTCAAAAGATAAAATACAATATATGTGTTCAATGTTCTATAAGTATATTCTTTTAAATTTGTTTTTATTTACATTTTTTACATTTAAATTTATATATTTAATAATTATCTTATATTTAAAATGTTATAAACAATCCGCGTAATCACATCTCTCGATTTTCTCAAATTTTCAATTTTGACTTTTTTTTTATTATATAAATAAATATAGATTTACACATATAAATATCAATGTCGACTACATGACTAAAGATAAATATTACTTATAAGAAAATATTATAAATTGATACTATAAATGTCGTACATTGGTATCCCAATACAATATTGATAATGTCGTCCAATTTAATAATATATTAGATTAGATTTTTATAAATTATATATATTAATATTTAATTTAATATTTAATATAAACACAATATGAACTCTAGATACCTATCCCAAACACAATAACAAATAACGATATACAACATCCTTATCCTAAAGACAATAGGAATCACAGAACAAAGCACGATTTACAACAGATGGTTACTTGAATATAAAATTCAAATTATTATGAAGTTCATTCAAGATTCATTCTATCTCTCATTCAAAAAGGTACAAAATTTTCTCCTTTTTTATATATTAGTTTTGCATATTAATGTTTAAAGTTACAATTGTCACTCAAATTAAGAGTCCTAATTGTTATCAAAGAATATGAAAAAATATCCTAATTGTTATCTAATTATCATAAGACATGTGATTGAAAATAAACTTATTCGTGTTATGGGCCTGCATCATGATCAAAGACATATATACTTAAATGTCAAGTACATGATCACAAGTATGTTTATATTTTAATTCTTAATTATCTTTCATAATAATATCACATTATGAGTACAACTGGTTTCAAAAATTCTATAATAGAGGAATTATTGTAGCATGTGCCTTGTGAAATGACTACGACAAACAATTCCATCAATATGTCTCAGCTAATAATGACAGTGACGAACCTGTGATTATTGTACATAACTTGCAAAGTATAACACTTGGAACCGTACGTACATCTTAAAAATTATAAGCTTTTATGACTTAAATGGATGAAGATCTAATATTGATAATATCGTAAGTCTCGTGTCAAGTGTTGGACACGGGTCTAAAATCTCGTTATAATATAAATAAACAGGAATAATAATCTGAAATAACCAAAAAGCCAAATGGAGTCATGAATTTGATGTAGTAATCTCACTTGTAACTCTTTGCAAAGCTTCGGGTAAGTTGTATTCAAATTTTCTAAAGAAGTAAATGTTACAATTAATCTGCATACTAAATGTTCGATATAATGCCCAAGTGATATCTTATCATAGGCTCCTGACGTGAACTTTGAGATTCGGCTTCTTGCATCCTTCTGATTTGTTTTTCCTTGTTCCAACATAATGTTGATTAATTTCCTAGCATTACGTATATACGTTTGAAGATCTTATTAACAAACATTATTTTGTTTTTATTATTGTTATTTTATTTAATGATGCCCCATAGCCAAATTAACTTTCATTTACAGAAGTATGTTGCCTTAAGATTCATGTTACACTATCCAACTTTTACATCTGACAAGGAATTAATAGAAACGAACAGAGTGACAAAAATTAAATCACAGGTATCTAATGGCAATTATAGTAACAATATTATTGATAAATGGAAATTACATGTAGGGTAATTTAAAATACTTATGCTACATCTTAAGAAAAGTTGGACGGTTTTCCAGAGTATAGCATGAATGGATACAAACTTATGCGATATTAACTATGGTCGATTCATTAGAACATGGAGAAAATGTATTAGCCCTGACCGGAGAAGTACAACCATTTGGTATCTCATTCTTTGGTAAAGCATGCCACATATCCAAGTATGCGCGAGAGTGCAAATCTAAGTTAGGAAGTTGACGCGCTTCAAGGATACTCAATATCTGTTTGGATCTACCAAGAAGTTGAGCTGCACTCCGAATGCTCTCTTTCCTTTTCTCCATAGTCTTGTGATGACACTTTGAAGTTATGACACGTGGTAGGTTTGTAAAACAAGCACATAGTATATCGGCGATCATAGTTGATATCCACTGGAAAAGTTCCTCATCTGTTGGCCAGTTTTCTTGTGCATCACAGTGGAGCAGAATTGTTTGGCTGATTCTGTACATGGAATTTGCAGCAATAAACTTATGTAGCGAGTCATCTAGACTTCCCTTTTTGCAACTCTTGATTTGTTTCACGACTTTCTCTGCTTGATCGGCTAACTGCTGAATAATCTCTTTTGACGTACTTCCTTTACAAGCATTTTTTTGAAGATCAGTTTTTAGCCACCTGCAGTATAATTCAACTCCATGCCATATATGCTTAGCTACTTTTCTTGCCTTTACCAAGTCACCATTTGTGTTGAGGCATTCCTCGATATGTCTTGAAAATTCGAGGCCTTCTTTCATGCTTGCAAGTAAACCCTTGACATGAACATCATCAATATTAGGCATTGCTATCGCAATGGATGTTAAGGTTACTGCTACTAGACTCCAGCAATATCTGGTTTCTTCTTCTTTATTTAATAAAGTCGGGACTTCGTCATCGACAAACTCTATGACTCCCATGAATCCCTTAGATTTTTCAAGAAGCTTAATAAGATTACGTGGCTCATATTTTTCTGACTCTTGAAGAAGTCAATTAATCGAGTTGAGTGCGCTTATAGATATTTTTTCTGATAGTTCTGCCTCCTCTTCGATTTGTACAACATAAGTAGTATATCTTCCCAACTCTGATGTGGAATCAGTAGTAGATGCATTTTGTTCCTCTTTAAACCCTCTAAACAATGACTTCCGAAAATAGCAACAGGAAGACACACATATCAAACAACATCTGGGTATGAGACATATGGATTTACATATTACTAATATTACTATATGAAGTGCTATAGAGAAGTTCAAAATCATGTTTTTAACAGCATGAATTACTTTCCGACAATAGCGGTTTGTGATACGTGAATCGACATGAATTTGTTTCCATTGTCGGAGTCTTCTAGTCCAATGTTTCTCGACTCGGAACACATTTAGATGGTTCACACTCCATCTTGTGTTGAGTTTAAAATAGGTGGTAGCAGTAAAACATCTAAAAATTGGAGCTATAGTAGCTACTATAGTCCCGAGTGCCTGCACAATTAAAATAACTTTGCTTGACCACTTATAATCAGATTTTTCATTCTTATAACTTGGTTTCTGTAGGAACCAGCTTATCAAAAATTCGAAAATAACGATGTCAAAGATGAAGCAAAAAACCCCAAAAGCACAAGAAATTGGTGAACAAGCAATCACAAATTGGGGGTTCCCAGTTTCTGCCAACATCCAATACTTTTTAACCCAATGTGTGAGTTCTTCAGTAGAGAAATGTAGCTCTATCCGATTTGTAGTCAATCTGTGGAAGTCCTTATATCGGTGTTCTAAAATGCTTCTAGATGATTTAACTGTCAAAGCTACCGAAAAAGGCCATAATAGGGAAAACGTAAGTAAAACTTTTCCTACCTGTCTAGCTGGAAGCACATTAGTACTCATTTGGATCCACATATTCACCGCAATGGTGATTATGAGGATACCTAAAGCTATGATATTCGAGAAAAGTTCCTTGTCGTCCATAAGCCCTAAAGAAGGGAGAAAGTTGGCTAACATCGCGACCAAGAAAAACATGCTGGCATACTTTGCGTTTCGATCATTATCAGACATGTCAGTGGTGAGATCCACTGGTAGCTTCATTGCTATTGCTATGAGTGTGATGGAAGCAGCATTTATAGTGAAAAATCTACATGGAAACCAGAGTTTCCGTGGTCCTTGTCGAAAACCTTGAAATAAGTCTGCTGCCATAGCAAGAGTGCAAACTAGAGAGGCTACACCAATGTACAAACCCACCCATGGGATGGCATCCTTTGGAGATTCCCAACCCATTTTGCTAGACAATAGAAAATGAGCATAACAGTTGTTGTAAATATATATCCTTAGATATTGTGTCATGAAAGAATGATCAAAGATGTTATTTTTCCAATAGTTTCCATTTGTGCAACTTTCCTTCCCCTTTCCTTCACGGGTCCAGCTTGACAAATTTTGTGTAGTATATGTGGTTGGAAATGTAGTAAGAATATAATCACAAAAGGTTGACCAAATCAAAGTAAACACTTGCAACCAAATTCTTGGAAATTTTCCGTACAACATTAACCTTTTTTTCTTTTTCTTTTTTTATTCTATTGATATGTCCTTTTAAGTAGATACTCGTGAAATCTACTATTTCTAAAGAAAACCATGGTTTATTTCAGGTCATACATACAAGACACAGCTTATAAAATAAAAAAGAGAAATAATAATCTGAAATAAACAAAAACCTACATGTAGTCAAGAATTTTATGTAAAAATCTAATATGTAACACTTTGCAAAGCTTCAGGTAAGTTGTATTTCAATATTTCTAAAAGAGCTGAATGTTACAAAATCATGCATATTAGATGTTCGATAAAATGCCCAAGTAATATCTTGTCATAGGCTTGTAGTGTGAACTTCGAGAGTCGGTTTCTTTCATGCTTGTTTTGTATTTCCATCATAATCCTGATTAGAATTACGTTTGAAGATCTTATTAACAAATCTATACTAAATAATTTTGACGACATCGTGAGTCTTTTTATATACAATCGTGAGAATGGCTGTTGAATTTCTAGACTATACAATAAAGAGACAGATACTCATCACATAATAGTTATTACCATAAACGATTCATTGGAACTTGAAGAAACCTGTATATTGCAAGAAGAAGACTAACCACTAGAAATCTGTATCTCGCTCTTGGATAATGCATGCCACTTATCAATGTATGCCATTGAATCCACATCTAATTTAGGAAGTTGGCGCGCTTTAAGCATCTTTAGAATCTTTTTGGATCTACCAAGAAGCTGAGCAGCGTTTTTGATTTTGTTTTCCCTTTTTTCTATAGCAACGTGATGACACTTCTTTTTTATGACAGATGGTAGGTTAGTAAAGCAGGCGCATAATATATCAGCGGCTATAACTAATATCCACTCGAAGAGCTCCACATCTGTCGGCCAATTTGCTTGTCCATTACAGTGGAGCAGTATGGTTTCACATATTCTATACATGGAACTTGCAGCTACAAACTTATGAGGTGACTGATCTTGACTACCATTTTTGCAGCTTTTGAAATCTATCACGGTTTTTACCATTTCATCAGCCAAATACCGAAGAATTTCCTTTGATGTTTTTCCTTTTAGAGCATTCTTTTGAAGATCTATTTGAAGCCACCTTCCATATAGTTCAACTTCTGTCCACACACGTCTAGATGTTTTTCTTGCCTCGGCTAAATCATCATTTACATTCAGGCTTTCTTCAATATATTGTACAAGTTGGAGGCCTTCACCCATGCTTGCAAGAAACCCCTTGACATTGCACTTTTCAATGTTCGGAAGTGCCAAAGCAACACCGGTTAACGTTACTGCTACTAGGCTCCAACACCTATGGGGCGCATCCGTGTGCAAAGGTGGGACTTCTTCGTTGTCAAAGTCTACAACTCCATCGAATCCGGTAGATTTCTCAAGAAGCTTCATAAGTTTACTTGGTTCTATCTTTTCAGACTCATGAAGAACTCGAGTTATAGCTTTTAGTGCATTTCTTAGTAGTCTCTTTGAGAGTTTTGCTTCGTGTTCAATTTGTAGAGCATAACGAGTATATTGCTGCATCTCTGATCTCACATTGTTGTTGGATGCAATTGTTTCCTCTTTTTTCAACAATGACTTGCAACAATGCCAACAGTAAGAGAACAAGATCATAAAAGTTACAGGAATGAGACATATTGTTTTACATATAACTACAATAGTTATTTGAAGTGCTATGCAAAAGTTCAAAATTATGTTTTTGAGATTATGGAAAACTATTTTGCAATGAAAGCCTGGGATAAGTGAAAGCACATGGAAGTCTTTCCATTGTTGAAGCTTTCGAATCCAATGTTTTTCGACTTTGAATACATTTAAATGGTTCCTGCTCCATTTCTTGGAGAGACTGAAATAACTGATAGACGTCAACCATCTAAAAATTGGTGCTATACTACCTATGATTACCCCGATTGATTGTACCATGATAATCAAATTGATGGACCACTTATAATCTGATTCTCCGTGCCAAAAATTTGATATCTCACTAAAGAAGGTTATTAAGAAAATAAGTGAAATGCAAACGAGGAGCGAGCATATAACCCCAAAAGCAGAAGAAATCGGAGAACAAGCAATAACAAATTGGGGGTTACCAGTTTCTGCCATCATCCAATACTTTTTAACATGATGTACAAGTTCCTTGGATGAGAAGTTGACTTGTTGACCATCTGAGTCCAACCTTTGAAACTCCTTGTATCGGTTTTCCAAAATTCTTCTAGATGCAGGAACTATCAAAGCTATTGAAAATGGCCATGGAAGGGGAAACAGAGATATGAGTAAATATATCGGGGGTGCAAAAGAAGCGTTAGTACTAAATTGGATCCATACATTTACACTTATTGTAATTATGAGGATACCAAAGGCTACAATGTTCATCACAAGTTCCTTGTCATTCATAAGCCCTAAAGAAGGAAGAAAGTTGGCTAACATGGTTACCAAGAACATGATGCTAACAAGCTTTACAGTAGAATCAATACCTCTAGACATATTAGTAGTTAGATCCACGGGTAGCTTCATTGCTATTGCAATGAGTGTGAGGGAAGCAGCATTCATGGTGAAAAATTTGCATGGAACCAAAGTTTCCATTGTCGAAAGCCTTCAAAGGCATCGGCTGCCATTGCTAAAATACAAAGAAAAGACGCTAAACAAACATATAAACCCACCCACGGCATAGCGTCCTCAGGGGAATTCCAACCCATTTTGCTAAGAGAAAGCGGAAAATTAATTTAAGACCTCCCAGGTGATGATAATATGATATTACCAAACAATTAGCTATAAAATATTTGTAAGCAGATGGTTGAAAACATAGTAAACAAATGATTTAGCTAAAGGTTGATCCAAAGTAAACACGCAATGTGTATCAAGAAAAATATCCATTTCATTTATTTAATAGTGGATGTTATCAGCAAATATAAAAGTCAAAGGTTTATATAGATGTTAAAAAACCAATAAATTTAATTTGCAGCATACCAAACCAGATACAATATTGAATCTCCAAATTATTATATGATAATAATTGACGAGTCATCTGAAGCAATCCTTAATGTCAACTTGAAAAGTTGCAAGAAAAGTTTTTTTTGAATAATTTGTAAACAAGGACAATGTATACATGTTTATAATTTATATCAATTGGTGATCATTTCCAGGCATTGAAATACATATCCAAAGTGTCTCTTCGAGGTATGATTAGCCAATTCGATATTCTTAAGTAGCTTAATGGAAGACTTTTTACGAAAATGTTTTCAACAAATGAACAAAGTCAATGAATTGGGCATGATCTTGTGTTGGACTGTTGGGTGCCTACATAGTTACATCTCAAAATTGGTTAAACTGAAATAGTATTTTGAACCGTTTAGGGCTTAAAACTACCCAAAGGCCATGGTGTTCTGGACCCAAAAAACTGAGCCAAGCTAAGCCCTGTACATCATACGTACGTAGTTGGCCTCTAACGGGCTGGGTCTGCTTTTATACCAAATAGTGTAGCTTAAAATATTATATCTGGTAAGTTTATTTATAGATGCACTCATGCACAAGTATCACACATGGAACACACTTTGTCTTTATGTGTTATTGTGTTGTGTTTACAAGAAATTAAAATCGGGGTTAAAAGTTAAAACATCTTTAAATACTTTACCGGGTAATATAGTACATAACTGTCTCTACAATTATGAAAGAAAATAAATAAACAGAAATGAGTAACAATAGAGATAGAGTCACATTTGAGATTTTCTTTAGGGCCCATTAGTTTATTGGTCCAAAGAGCTGATCTGGCCCAATCCTCCATAAACCTCTAGAACTGTCATGCACTCATGTGTTTTGTTTTTCTATTTTTACTTTGAACTTGGAGAAGAACTATAATAATATTATAAAAAATTTCTAGATATATAACTTTAATTAACATCGATCATTAAAAAAAATTTGATCAGACATAAAGACATATTAAATAAACATGTTGTTTTATGAATGCTACTACTGTAACTGTGAGATAATAACTAATTGGTCAAATAATGGTGGGTGTATCTTCTTTTGGTGTATAATTTCAAAATTATATTAATGAAGTACGTATGCGCCATTCAAAAAAAAAAATAACCTAGCCATTCATTTGCTTTTATGTTTTAATAATAGATAGTAATAACTTTGTATATAAACATAATTTATCTACTTCGAATAGCGATACTTAAATTTGAATTTAAAATTTACAATAACAACAAAGAGAATTAAATAAAAAGTTAGGAGGCAAGTAATGGTGAGCATGAATGGTTGTGGAAAGGGGACATGTCCTTTACATTGAACATGGAAATATCCCCCCATGCATGGAAGCCCATGTATTTTGCTCAAAGTTTTATTATTTTAAGGGTATAGATATATACATTTACAAACTTTTAAGCATTTAGCTTCTCTATTTTTATTTTTTTTTAGTTGAGGGAAACAATTAGCTTTCTTACTATTTAATTTATTATCATATATATCATGAAAACTATACACAACCAACTGTTTTTCTATATTTGTGTAACTTAAAATGTCGTAAATCACAGGGTCTTTTCTTTGTCTTAAGATTATGATAAATATAGCATATGACTACTCATCTTTTGACATTGCAACTATAGTATACTAGTGTTCAATCATTCATGTATGCACGATTGTTTGTTTTATTAATTAGAAACTTAAATTCATGTGTGTTATCATTGACCGTCAAAGATACTAGCTATGTAAGTGACAACTCCTAATTCTTTTATTTCTTCGTGTTTTTATGGATAATCTTAATAGGCTTTATTATTTCTATAGATACTTAAATGTTCCATGATTAGGGCTGTAAACGAACCGAACGAACACGAACATGACCTTATTCATGTTCGTTCGTTTAACTTAACGAACGGTTCACGAACAGATAAACGAACATAATGACTTGTTCATGTTTGTTCGTTTGTGTTCATGAACGAATGTTCACGAACACAAACGAACGAACACTAATGAACGAACACAAACGAACGAAATATTTATAAATTAAGTATTTTTATTTAAACTTTTTCTTAAATAGTTAGGTATTAATAATATATATTTTATATAAAACAAATATTTATATTTAGACTATTTTTATAGTATAGTTGATTATGTATATATATGTATGTAAACGAACATAACGAACAAATGTTCACCAACATAAACAAACTATTGTTCATGAACGACGGTTCATGAACATAAACGAACGAACGTTCACGAACAGATTATCGAATGTTCATGAACGTAAATGAACGAACGAGAGCTTTGTTCATGTTCGTTCATTTAACTAAACGAACGAACACGAACGAACTTCCCGCTGAACGGTTCATGAACTGTTCGTGAACTGTTCAGTTCGTTTACAGCCCTATCCATGATAGACCACGCTCTTATTTTCTTCTTTGAAAATAGTAGAAACAACTATTTGATTCAAACTTTTTTTGGATGTATTGGGTTCAAATCCAGACATTAGTTATTTAATACTCTTTCCGTCTCATTAAACTTGTCCACTTTTAAAATTTCAAAGTCAAACTTTACCAACTTTGACCATAAATATTTTTATTTGTGTTATATAATAGTTGATGAAAGTTATATCAATGAAACACACATCTAAAACACAATCAATTCATATAACTTTCATCAAATATAGTAACACCGACATTTAAAAATATGGGTTTTCAAAAATCTTTCACCTAACGGTGTTAAATTGCGGAAATAAAGACTGTAAAAGTCAAAACCGATAAAAACATTTCGGTTTCTGCATTTAGTTGGTGTTACACGTCATATCAAACAATAGTTCAAATGAAAACCCAACGGT
This sequence comes from Erigeron breviscapus, assembly GCA_034093135.1. NCBI lineage: Eukaryota > Viridiplantae > Streptophyta > Magnoliopsida > Asterales > Asteraceae > Erigeron > Erigeron breviscapus. The sequence goes on along the minus strand of CM067171.1, from coordinate 54,494,918 downwards.
TGCCCAACATTAAACAACCGTTCACACATTATTACATATATTCGACATCAATATGAAATGTATTCAAAAGTCTCCATAATAAGCAACTATGGGTAGCTAAGGCTCCTTCATTGCATCTACCCAAGCTCATAAGTCCTGTGTCACTAGTCCATCAAGCTAAACCTGAGGGAACAACCACATTAAAGAAACAAGTGTTAGCTATAAGAATAGCTAAGTAAGATCACACTTAATTTAAAAGCATTTGTCCAATTAAAACATTTCTTCATTAATAGACAAACTCATTAGGCACAACACACAACACACATAACTGCATATCAACTTCAATTCAATTAGGATAATCATCCTAAGTGTGCCTATCCTGCATTAGTTCACACATTGTCACACATATCTTCGTTATCTGCATATAAGTGTGCCCTGCATCACACCCGACTAGATGATCAACCAAAAGACTAATCATCGTACGTCGTTAAGGAATGGCAAGCCAATCCAAGAGTAATCCGTATGTGGAGGTTGGTCAAACCCCTCGTATTACTCGCCATGCATTATAAAGACCATGTTGCAAGGAGCCACCCAAGCAACAACTACGTCAACGTACTCGTCCGGCTAAGACTTGTACGGGTTGCTTAACACTTCCCTGCATTTATTTACGAGCTCGATCCCACACATAATAGTTTAGGAAACACACATAACCTAAACATGATCACACATTACCTTCATTTCGTTTGGGCCCTTAAACGTGCAAGTGACATGGCAACCTACCAAGTCTAGTGAGCTAGGTGTACAAGCCATGTAGTATGCATATGTCACACAACAACTTCATCTCTACATTTCACACATAATAAGACACTTCATAAATCTACATAAACTGCATAACAATACCCTACATTGAACAATACTTCATTTCACTACATTAAGGTCTACATTTCAGGTCTCATGGTCAACTACATATCCCATAATACCTCCCGTGTAACCCGAGATACCCACATCTATCATAAGTTACCGTTAAGGAAGTTATAAGTATGAAACCTTTGCTTGTTGAACCCTCAGCGTGACAAAAGTAGTGTATCTTACCTTGATACAGCTTAACAACAAGCTACAAGCACAATACAACGATGACTAGGTGTCTCCAATAACCTAGAACAAGTATAAGATCGAAATATAAGCTAAACGACACATTTTGTGAAATCTGGACATGTGGTGCGCCGCACCTTCCATGTGGTGCGTCGCACCAATCCTCCAGGGAAATTCTATCAACAATGGGTGCGCCGCACCTACCCTTTGGTGCGTCGCACCAATCTTCCAGGGAATTTAGATTAAGACCAGGTGCGCCGCACCAGCCCTTGGTGCGTCGCATATCGGGGTTCACCAAAAACCCAAACTGGGCTGTGGTGCGCCGCACCACTCCTTTGGTGCGCCGCACCTGGGGTGCAGACCAGCAAACCAATTTTGTTCTTTGATCAAACGATTTCCATACGAACCCATACCCCAAATCCAACCTGGGGACCTAAAATTAACCCTTTTTAATTGCACTTTCATCATCTTTAACCATCCTATTAATCCTTTAATCCTTTACATCATAAATCAATCGTTTAATCACCCAAATAATATGAAATCGGTGAACGTTTAATCTAATAACCCAACCCAAACCCTTATGGCCTGGATTAAGACTAATATAAGACTCAAACAATCATATCTCAAAAGAGGAACACCTATATTACCTGTATTAGGTGATAAAGATCCAAGATCTAAGCAATGCACGATCGATTTGGCTCCAAAACGAATAGATCTAGCGAGAAACTTGAGGGGAAGGGAAGGGATCAGCTAGGGCTTGTTTAGGAGGAAGAAAATCTGCATAATGGCTCTCTAATGACAACCCCTAAGCCTCTAAACCCGTTTTTAACTTTGCACACATGTCAAAACTAACCCCTAAGCTTCCTAATCCTTCATTATTGGTCACAAACTACTTTATTGACCATATACATCATTAATCCTTCATTAAATGTCACTACATAGACATTGATCTTCATATTACACACATTATACTACATTAACATTTAGGCTTACAAGCCTCACACATAACACACATTAGCTACATATAAACATTAAATCTAAAATAGACTTAACGACACACACAATATTGACTTAACGGCATTAGTCAACTAGTAGAGAAAAGTTTGGGATGTTACAATTACCTCCCCCTTAAGAGGATTCCGTCCCCGGAATCTCTTCATTAAGGAACAACTCGGGATACTTTTCCTTCATTACTGCTTCAGTTTCCCACGTTAAGCTTTCTCCATGATTATGCTTCCACTTTATCAACACAAGGTCAATCACTTTTCGGCGTAACTTCTTTTGCTTTCTTCCAAGTATCGCTACCGGTTCGTCTACTATTCTCTTCATTGGGTCAATACTCACGTCTTAATAGGAATCACACTTGACTCCTCAGCTAAACATTTCCTCAAGTAGGATACATGAAAAGTGTTGTGAATTCCATCCAATTCTGGAGGTAATTCCAACTGATATGCCACGTCTTTAATGCGTTTCACAACTTTAAAAGGTCCAATGAAACGTGGACTCAACTTTCCCTTCTTTCCAAATCGAATAACTCCTTTCAAGGTGATACTTTCAGCATCACTAAATCACCAACATTAAACTCAATCGGTCTCCTTTTCTTATCTGCATAAGTTTTCTGCCTTTCTCTTGCCACACGCAAAGCTTCTTTAGCTACATTAACCTTTTCAGAGGTAATTTCAATAATTTCGGGACCGGTCAACTGCTTTTCACCGGGCTCCATCCAACAACTTGGGGTCCTACACCTTCTTCCATATAACATCTCAAATGGTGGCATTCCAATGCTTGCATGGTGACTATTGTTGTAAGCAAACTCAATCATCCTTAAATGATCATCCCATGCTCCACCGTATTCAAGTACACACGTTCTCAACATATCCTCCAAGGTTTGAATGGTTCTCTCACTTTGCCCATCGGTTTGGGGATGATAGGCGGTACTCAAATTTATCCTACTACCCAACTCCCGTTGGAGACCCTTCCAAAAGTTTGACACAAACCTCGAGTCTCGATCCGAAACAATAGATAAAGGAACTCCATGTTTCGCAACTACTTCATCAATATACATCTTTGCCATCTTCGTTAAAGGCACATCTTGTCGGGTAGCTAGAAAATGAGCACTCTTCGTCAATCTATCTACAATTACCCATATCATATCATTCCCTTTCGGCGTTTTAGGTAGCTTCGTTACAAAGTCCATGGTAATATGATCCCATTTCCACTCGGGAATGTCTAGTTGATGCAACAAACCATACGGCTTTTGATGGTCCGTTTTCACACGTGCACACGTCAAACACTTTGCTACAAAATGAGCTACTTCTCCTTTAATATCCGGCCACCAATAAATCGGCTTCAAATCTGCATACATTTTGGTGACACCGGGATGAACCGAATATCTACTTCTATGGGCTTCCTCAAGGATCAATTCTCGGTTACCACCAAGCAATGGCACCCAAATTCGACCCTTGTATGTTTTGAACCCACGGCTATTAGTCTCCATCACAAGACGTTTCTTCTTCCAATACTTTCATTGTCAATGTTATCCTTCATCAATGCCCTCACTTGTGCTTCTTTAATTCGATCAAGTAGCCCCGACTTGGCTTGAACTTGCATGCTCATCAACCTACAAGAAGAACTTTGCACCTTCCTACTTAGTGCATCCGCCACTACATTGGCTTTACCCGGATGGTATTTGATCTCACAATCATAATCCTTAAGTAATTCCATCCACCTCCTTTGTCTCACGTTCATCTCCTTTTGATTAAAGACATACTGCAAACTTTTATGATCGGTAAACAAAGTGCATTTTTGTACCATAAAGGTAATGTCTCCACAATTTTAATGCAAATACAACTGCGGCCAATTCAAGATCATGGGTAGGGTAATTCTTCTCATGTGGTTTCAACTGGCGGGAAGCATAGGCGATCACCTTGTCCTTCTGCATCAGTACACAACCCAAACCCGTGATAGATGCATCACTATACACAATCAAATCATCGGTACCTTCAGGTAAGGCAAGTATAGGAGCTTCACACAACTTCTTCTTCAACGTTTGAAATGCATTCTCCTGCTTATCGGTCCACTCAAACTTTACTCCTTTCTTCGTTAGTTCAGTTATAGGCTTGGCTATTCGGGAGAAATCCTGAATGAACCTTCTATAATATCCAGCCAAACCAGAAAACTTTTAATCTCAGTAGGAGTCTTTGGCTGCTCCCACTTTGAAACAGCTTCAATCTTTGAAGGATCTACTTTAATACCTTCTGATGAGATAACATGACCAAGAAACTGCACCTCTCGAAGCCAAAACTCACATTTAGAAAACTTGGCATACAACTTCTTCTCCCTCAACACCTCCAAAACTGCTTTCAAGTGCTCACGGTGCTCATCTTCTGACTTAGAATAGATCAAAATATCGTCAATAAACACAATAACAAAATGATCTAGAAAGGGACGGCATACCCGATTCATTAAATCCATAAACGCGGCTGGAGCATTAGTCAACCCAATGGCATGACCAAGAACTCATAATGACCATATCTAGTCCGGAAAGCTGTCTTTGCTACATCCTCCTTCTTAACCTTCAATTGATGATAACCGGACCGCAAATCTATCTTTGAAAAATATGAAGCACCATGTAGTTGATCAAAGAGATCATCAATTCGCGGGAGAGGATATTTATTCTTAACCGTTCGCTTATTCAACTCACGGTAGTCTATGCACATGCGCATAGATCCATCCTTCTTTTTAACAAAGAGAACCGGAGCTCCCCAAGGCGAGGAACTAGGTGTATGAAACCTTTGTCAAGTAACTCCTGAAGTTGGGACATTAACTCTTTCATTTCTGTAGGAGCTAATCGGTAAGGTGCTTTAGCAACAGGTGTAGCACCGGGAATAAGATCTATCTGAAAAGTAACTTCACGGTCAGGAGGAATACCGGGAAGATCTTCGGGAAACACATCGGAAAAATCGGATACTACATCAACACTAGCAATAGAAGGCTTCTCCTTTCTCACATCAATAACATAGGCCAAGAAATGACTCTTATTCTTCCTTATACATTTAATAGCCTTCATCATACTAATGATCTTTATTCCCCCTCTCTTCTTATCCCCATAAACCGTTACTACATTACCATCGGATGTAGGAAACCGAATAATCTTTTGGGAACACAAAATACTAGCTTCATTTCTAGACAACCAATCCATACCAATCACTACATCAAAACCGGCTAAGGTAGTAGGCAATAATTGGACTGGAAACAAACGACCTTCAATCTCAATGTCACAATCATCATATCCCACACGTATATCACTAACCGTACCATTAGCAATTTCCACCTCTATCGAGCAATCTAAAGGGGTAGTGACTCTTCCTAGCTTAGGAGCAAATAAAGTAGACACAAACGACCTATTTGCACCTGAATCAAATAAAACAGAGGCAGGTTTTGAATTAACAAGGAAAGTACCACTTACCACCTCGTCGTTGTTCTTAGCATCATCAACAGTCATCTGCAAGGCTCTCACTTTTGTTGCTGAAGTGGCTGTTTTCTTCCCGTCATTCTTCATTTGTGGGCAATCGGCAATAAGATGACCCGTTTCTTGACACTTGTAGCAACGAACCTTGTCCCTACATTCTGTTGCAAGATGTCCCGACTTTCCACACTTATGACACCTTCTTGTCTTGTCAGAACATTGGCCTTCATGAACACTCTTGCAAAAAGCACACCAAGACCCATTCTTCTTTTTATCTTTGTCACCACTTGAGCTAGAATTCCCACGAAACTTCTTATTATTATTGCTATTGTTATTAGATGACCAATTTGACCTTCTTTTGAACCCTGCTTTCTTGTCATCAACTTTCTCCACAACTTTCTCACTCTTGAAGTCATCATCCAACCTCTTTGACTCCTTAATAGCCGCCGACAAAGTCACATGCTGCCTACATAGTCCACGATAACTAACGGGGAGACCATCACAATAAGCCTCGATTTGGTCCTCCTGCCTTCGAACCAAGTGTCCAACAAACTTCAACTTCTCCATAAACGAGTGTGCATATTCAGAAATTGCACCGGGTTTAGCAACCAACGATCTAAACTCCTTTTCAATCAACCTTAACTCACGCGTTCCCACATACTCCTCTAGAAACTTCACCTTAAATGTTCCCCAAGGCATAACTGCAAGTACCTCAGGAGCCATAGACACTGTAGTAGCCCTCCACCAATTACGGGCATTCTTCTTCAACATCCTACTAGCACACAAAACCTTCATGTCATCCGGACAATAGCAAGATGCAAAAACTACCTCAATGTCCTCGATCCACTCCATAGCACCCACTGCATTTTGGGTACCATCAAACTCCTTGGCACCACATTTCTGAAAACTTTCATATTTGAAGTTATTAACACGAGGTGCATTAAAAACTCCAAGTCCTCCACCATTAACTTCATTAACACCCACGGCTGCCATGGATGGTTCAGCACTTTGGGAGGGATTAGAGTAATTCCCTTCCGAACGCTCACCCCTTTGTTCACTCCCAATCCTTTCTGCATTTCTTTCAGCCCTCTATTGAGCTAACTCCTCTTCATTTCTCATTAAGAGAGCTCGGATAGCTCTCAATTCTTCATGTAATTGGGCTTGATTGGGAACCTGCTCTATTACCGGGTTTGCCCTATCTACTTCAGAGGCGGTTGGTGGATCACCAAGATGGCGATTTTGTACACGGGGTAGCCTTTGTTCTACTTCATTTCCAGCCCCGTTTTCGTTAGGAGGAACACCACCACCATTTCCTCCCGCTCTCTGGTTACTAGCTCTAGTGTTTGCCATTAACTCTACAAAGCAACAATGACGGTTAGCAAAAGTTAAAGAGTAACTACATATGTTAAGGCTCTACTACATATAACCACATTATCACACACAATAATCAAGCCTTAAATCACACTCTCACACTCCCCAACCCGTCTTAGAGCATTCCACTTCATTAGCTAGGCATCCTACTTAAGCCTAACCTACTTCTCATCGGTCTAAGTCCAAAATCCTACGGCATAAGTCGAATTTTGGTTCACTTAAACCAATTCTCTGATACCAACTTGTAACACCCGACGTTTAAAAATATGGGTTTTCAAAAATCTTTCACCTAACGGTGTTAAATTGCGGAAGTAAAGACTGTAAAAGTCAAAACCGATAAAAACATTTCGGTTTCTGCATTTAGTTGGTGTTACACGTCATCAAACAATAGTTCAAATGAAAACCCAACGGTTGCCCAACATTAAACAACCGTTCACGCATTATTACATATATTCGACATCAAATGAAATGTAATCAAAAGTCTCCATAATAAGCAACTATGGGTAGCTAAGGCTTCTTCATTGCATCTACCCAAGCTCATAAGTCCTGCGTCACTAGTCCATCAAGCTAAACCCGAGGGAACAACCACATTAAAGAAACAAGTGTTAGCTATAAGAATAGCTAAGTAAGATCACACTTAATTTAAAAGCATTTGTCCAATTAAAACATTTCTTCATTAATAGACAAACTCATTAGGCACAACACACAACACACATAACTGCATATCAACTTCAATTCAATTAGGATAATCATCCTAAGTGTGCCTATCCTGCATTAGTTCACACATTGTCACACATATCTTCGTTATCTGCATATAAGTGTGCCATGCATCACACCCGACTAGATGATCAACCAAAAGACTAATCATCGTACGTCGTTAAGGAATGGCAAGCCAATCCAAGAGTAATCCGTATGTGGAGGTTGGTCAAACCCCTCGTATTACTCGCCCTGCATTATAAAGACCATGTTGCAAGGAGCCACCCAAGCAACAACTACGTCAACGTACTCGTCCGGCTAAGACTTGTACGGGTTAAGCTTAACACTTTCCCTGCATTATATTTACGAGCTCGATCCCACACATAATAGTTTAGGAAACACACATAACCTAAACATGATCACACATTACTTTCATTTCGTTTGGGCCCTTAAACGTGCAAGTGACATGGCAACCTACCAAGTCTAGTGAGCTAGGTGTACAAGCCATGTAGTATGCATATGTCACACAACAACTTCATCTCTACATTTCACACATAATAAGACACTTCATAAATCTACATAAACTGCATAACAATACCCTACATTGAACAATACTTCATTTCACTACCTTAAGGTCTGCATTTCAGGTCTCATGGTCAACTACATATCCCATAATACCTCCCGTGTAACCCGAGATACCCACATCTATCATAAGTTACCGTTAAGGAAGTTATAAGTATGAAACCTTTGCTTGTTGAGCCCTCAGCGTGACAAAAGTAGTGTATCTTACCTTGATACAGCTTAACAACAAGCTACAAGCACAATACAACGATGACTAGGTGTCTCCAATAACCTAGAACAAGTATAAGATCGAAATATAAGCTAAACGGCACATTTTGTGAAATCTGGACATGTGGTGCGCCGCACCTTCCATGTGGTGTGTCGCACCAATCCTCCAGGGAAATTCTATCAACAATGGGTGCGCCGCACCTACCCTTTGGTGCGTCGCACCAATCTTCCAGGGAATTTAGATTAAGACCAGGTGCGCCGCACCAGCCCTTGGTGCGTCGCATATCGGGGTTCACCAAAAACCCAAACTGGGTTGTGGTGCGCCGCACCACTCCTTTGGTGCGCCGCACCTGGGGTGCAGACCAGCAAACCAATTTTTGTTCTTTGATCAAACGATTTCCATACGAACCCATACCCCAAATCCAACCTGGGGACCTAAAATTAACCCTTTTTAATTGCACTTTCATCATCTTTAACCATCCTATTAATCCTTTAATCCTTTACATCATAAATCAATCGTTTAATCACCCAAATAACATGAAATCGGTGAACGTTTAATCTAATAACCCAACCCAAACCCTTATGGCCTGGATTAAGACTAATAAGACTCAAACAATCATATCTCAAAAGAGGAACACCTATATTACCTGTATTAGGTGATAAAGATCCAAGATCTAAGCAATGCACGATCGATTTGGCTCCAAAACGAATAGATCTAGCGAGAAACTTGAGGGGAAGGGAAGGATCAGCTAGGGCTTGTTTAGGAGGAAGAAAATCTGCATAATGGCTCTCTAATGACAACCCCTAAGCCTCTAAACCCGTTTTTAACTTTGCACACATGTCAAAACTAACCCCTAAGCTTCCTAATCCTTCATTATTGGTCACAAACTACTTTATTGACCATATACATCATTAATCCTTCATTAAATGTCACTACATAGACATTGATCTTCATATTACACACATTTATACTACATTAACATTTAGGCTTACAAGCCTCACACATAACACACATTAGCTACATACACTACTAGAAAAACAGCTATTTATGACCCGCAATGCGCGTCATAAATGGCTCAGATGACGCGCAAATGCGCGTCAAGGAAGGACCGGGTCATAAATTTTCATGACCCGCATTTGGGCGTCATCCGTCTATGACGCGCACTTATGACGCGCACTTATGACACGCATTTATGACCCTTTTTTATGACGTGCGTTTTTGCGCGTCATAACCTATTTTTTTATTAAAAAAAATAATTTTTTTCAGTTCCTAATTTTCTATTAAATGAGAATTAAAAACCTGATAATACAAAATTAAAAACACAAATATCAAAATAACGCATTTCATATATATATATCAAAACAATGAGGTTTTTAAATCTGATATGTATATGCAAAACTGTACATATACTTGTCATGAATATAAAATGTGCACGGCACCACAGCGGCACGAATCTTGACTAGAACTTTTGATTTTCCCATTACTTTGACAACTTCACCAACATAGGATCCAGGTTCCTGAAGCAGCTGCAACTCTTCCTTAAGCATCCTTACTGCATGTACGCAAGACATTAAGAGATAACGTTACCAACAAACCCAATCTTATAAAAATAAAGTATAAGATATCACACAAGGACAATATTGAGGATCAGAATAAGAACATAAAGTAGTTATCATACTGAACTTCATAAACACCTGTAAAGATAATCCATATTCAAATAAAAATAGCATTTCACAGAACTTAATTGCACTAAAAGTAACAAGGTATCGTTAAGCAACAAAGTCCAGAACATGGCCATGATGAGGACCAGGACCCTGCCCTTGAACAACTACCTCGCAGTCAAGCTATGGAAACATTTAAGAGGTGTGCCAATTGTGTAACTATTGCCCAAAAGCAAGTAAATTACCTAGTTACTCATGTCTATAGGCATAGGCACGTCATAGACATAGGATTCAGCCACATTCTTTTTGTCTTTGGTTTCTTCCATAACCTGGTCTTGTAAGGCCATTTCAAGCTATAAAAATGTATCAGATTATAGAACTAAAGTGGAAGAAAGAAGCTTCAATTGGTCGTCACAGTATTAACGTAAAAATGATGAGAAAATGTGATAATCATCTAAGTCGAACGGTACCTCACCATTTTATTAAAACCAATAAAAAGTTACAGCTTTAAACCTTCAGAATGGACATGCCCATCTTAAAACATTCAACCTCTCAACTATACTCCTATATTATACATCACTTTCTAACTATACCAAACTCTAACCTTATAACAAGTTAACAACTAATCAATACAAGTCGCATCATATGAAATTCACAGAAAACAATAAGCTAATCCATCCGTAAGTCCAATTCAGCCTGTTGCATATACCAGCTTACTTGCACAATGACAATATGCACCTAAACACTCGGCACAAAAACACATTTGCTAATTCAATAAGAGAATATAATCATGTTTTGACCAAATATTGATCACCCCTTATATAAAACATAATTAAATTGTATTGTTGCTTATTTTCTGGTTTCAGCCATAGAATTGACACCTAAATACCTTCTTTCATATATAATCAACCAAAAACATACACTTTAATTAATATGTAATATTTTAATTTATTAATTAGGGTTTTGTTTATATATTAATTAAGAGAAAAAAAAAGGAAAAGAATACCTTGGGAGTTCAATTGATTACGCTGGGCTTCAAGGCGATTAAGATTATGGGTCTTGTTGCGAAGTTGAACTGCATCCTTGTTGTTGTTTGTTTTTTGAATCTGATGATTGATTCATTGCTGCTGCTACTTATTCCTCTGTGTGTAGAATCATCTTCAGTAAATAAAAAAAAACATTCAAATTCAAATAACATAATTTTATCATACAACTTAAATAATTCAGATTAAAACATATGATATATATATGTATGTATCTATATACGAACCGTCATCGAGGGGAATGATTTCTAAACAACTATCAAACAAACTATCAAGAATAATGAAACCCTAGTTATTTTCAATTGAATTAGCACAGATCTATAACTTCTCATCATCAGATCTATGTAATCGAAAATTGAAAGATTTTGACTATAACACGAACGATTTTGGGGCTTCAATTTTGTGTAGACGATGTCGTTCGATTTTGGGGCTTCGATTTTGGAGCTCTCTTCGATAGATTTTGGGGTTTTGGGGTTCGTTCGTTTTGGAGAAAAAAAGGATAGGGTTTTTTTTGGGGGTTTTTTAGCTTATATATATGGGGAACAAAGATGACACTGTAGCCCGTGTTACCCTACCTTTTTTTATGACACTAAAAAATGCGTGTCATAAACCCTTCAGATTTTACAAATTATGACAGTATTTTTATGACTTCTCACTTTGCGCGTCATCTATTAGCGTGGGTCATAAAAAGCGGGTCAAGGATAGCCCTGTTCTAGTAGTGATAAACATTAAATCTAAAATAGACTTAACGACACACACCATATTGACTTAACGGCATTAGTCAACTAGTAAAGAAAAGTTTGGGATGTTACATTTTATATGATACAAACAAAAATATTTATGGTCAAAGTTCGTAAAGTTTGACTTTGAAAATTTAAAAGTGGACAACTTTAGTGGGACGGAGAAGTAATGTTTATATATCTACAAGTCTAGGAAAAACTAACTACACGCACTAACAAATATATTGGCCGTTAAAAGAAAGTAATTCCTAAAGTATATATTCAAGTGTAATTAAATAGTTACTTAATCAAAAACATACAAAGTTATTTTAAAATCAAAATTAGTATAAATTATTTAGTTTGTAAATAGTTGAGTTATGCAAAGAATTGCAGACACATTAGTTCTAAATTTTCATGCTCATCAAAAGTAATTACATGTTTTTAATTTTATATAGTTAAAGATGTTGTCGCATTTTACCAATTATTATAATTTTATTTGTAACGTAAGTTCAGATGCATTAGTTAAATAGTGACTTTTAATTATCCCATGATGTATAATTTCATGAACATGCATTGCTGTTTATGATAACTGTTACTTGCTCACCAAAAATTTTTTATTTTATATATCTTTTTTGCAGAGCTTACTTTCAATTATAATTAATGTTCAGTGTACATATGGTTTTTGTAATACTCGTACTTTATATATTACTTAAATCAAGTTAATTATTATTTACCAGCCTATGGATCAGCGATGTCTAGGATCAAGCATACAGTACTACACTGCTACAAGCATCTTCAGCTGTTAATTAACCGGATGAACTCAATTCAGATTAAATAAACTAAATTTATAGTAGATTTTTTTAATAGCTTCCAAATATACTAAAAAAACGACTATGGTTTAACGATTAGGAGTCTTAATGTTCTCACGATAAGTTTTAAGATCAGATGTCACTAGTTACACACTTTAGGGGTGACTAAGGAAAACGTTCATAAATAGTTACAATAATATTTGTATATTGTTGTATGAGAGTCAAGGAAATGTCTTCCCCAAATAACTTGAGCCAAAAAACCTTATTCGTTTTGGAGTTTTCAAAAATATTAAAGATAAAAAATTGAAAAAAGCTTTTTTTCAACATTCAATCGAAATACGACATCAGGGAAACTTCACCGTATAATGGTGAAGTCTTCCACGTACCTTATACAACGAGATGTTGACCATAGACCGTTACAGGTATCTAAAGGGAAAACCTGATATTTGTCGGACTAAACTCAAAGACTTTAGTAAAACTAGAAATGACTTTAGAGCAGGCCATCATTGGATTGAATTACGAATTTACCGCAAGACACATGACACACTCAATATTCTATTCTATCTAATCAACATTCTCTGTGAATTTTCATTCATTTGATCACCAATCTATTTCTCCCATTTTTTTTTTATATCATTTTCCTTGAACCCCTCTTCACGAAAATCAATGAAACTTTGGTAAAATATTGTTTTACATAGCTGAGTTTTTTTTTATATTAATAAAATTAAAAAGTTCTAGTAAGATGCACTTGGTTAAATTTAATGAATATACGAGTAATAAATATAGAATGAGATAGCAATATTGCAAGATGGCATGGCTTCAAAGGGCTATTTCAATGAAAAGTGAGAATTTATGCAATGTCTTAGTGGAGATTGATTTTTTTATGTATTAACAACAAATTAGTTTAGATTCATTCATATATTCAACTTTAATTTCAAAGAAAACTTAATTATTCAGAAAAAACACTCATGTACATCTAATTACAAAGCTTGTTTACTCACATCAGGAAATCTAAGTAACTAAACGTTGCTTATGTTTTTGAACTAATTTGGTAGGAAAATTAAAATAAGAAATGTGATCTTTAGGCAAGTACTTTTGGTGAGTTTGGTATGAAAATCGATATTTCAGGTTAGTACTACTTACTAGATGAATCACTAACCTTTGTGTTATTCACAAATCTAGCTAATTAAGTAGAGCGGACAGTTTTTGTATAAGTTACTCGATTAAAATACTAGATGTCCACACTTTAGTGTGTATCATCAATAAGGTATCTCTAAGACTCTAACGGCGTCTTTTGAAGATGAACCTTTAGAGGCCTTTAAATGTTCTTACTATTGTAGTATGGAAAATGATAAATCTTTTTAGATAATTTTTTTTAAAGTCCTCTTTTTTTTTGAACGGCCAACAAAAACTTTCTAATATTTCACTGAAAATGCTAGCCAGAAGCTAGCGAGTACATAATACATAAACGCCAAGACCCCAAAACACCTATATTATATCCTAGGCATAGCCAAAATTAAAAGCACCGTGACTCCCATGACAAAGTTCTCTTAATTATAAGATCATGACACTTGATATATTCGAAGAATAAAATTAAGAAAGAAAATAAGTGAATTACACTTGTCATATTTTAATGTTTTTAGTAGGATTATTAGGCTATCTCTAAGACTCTAACGGCATCTTTTGAAGATGAACCTTTAGAGGCCCTTGAATGTTCTTACTATTGTAGTATGGAAAATGATAAATCTTTTTAAATAATTTTTCTAAAAGTTCTCTTAATTATAAGATCATGACACTTGATATATTCGAAGAATAAAATTAAGAAAGAAAATAAGTGAATTACACTTGTCATATTTTAATGTTTTTAGGATGATTATTAGGTTATTTATTAACAGAATATACAATGTTTCTTATCTTTTTATATGAAAAACTCTTACGTGGAGTGTTCTCCCACATGGGCATAAATTTGCTTCGGTTCATGTGATGGTGCGGGACGAAAATATAAAAATAATCTTTTATTCACATATTGTGTTTAATGAGTAGGTGTCAACGTGAAACTTATAGGAAAATTATAGAAGTTGAGAATATTTATAAGGCACTAAGACAAAAATAATTATTTTTAGAACACTAAATTGAAATGCCTATGGTAAGAAACCGTTCCAATGTTTGAAAATTTGTTTTTGGAACAGTTATTAGAAAAGTGGTTCCAAAACTCTTGTATCATGATCTAACTCCTTGCTTTATATAATGCTATATTCACTATTCGAATCATTATAAAAGAATAAGTAATTTTTAGACAAAGAAAACAATATAGTCAATAAACATGATTATACGAATGTGATTAACCCACTCATTGGATACTGCTCTCCTTAAAGTCATGAATTTGTATTCACTTTGAGGATTGATGGAGGATTGGAGGCACATGATCACATGGAAAAAAAAACTCTTTTTTGGTCTAATAATATTAATTTCCAATACTAAAAATAAATTGAATATAAGTATTGTATGGTAGTGGTACTCTTGGACTCTTGGTCCACGTGAGTTACCTTATAATAAAAAGATATTGAATTAACTGGTATTTTAATTACCAATCATCAATAGATGAATTGGTATATGGTGGAGCCTGAGACTGTGAGGTCTTGGGTTCAAATCCTGGTGCGAGCAAAATGCTCCCAGGAATGGAGACAGGGTTTTCCCATAATGGGTTTCCTCTGGAATTGGAGTTGGGTATATGAAGAGACATGCCGCTGAGCCCAAATTTGCCGTTCAAAAAAAAAAACTAGTATTTTAATTTTTAGTTATTTGGATTTCTTTCGATTGGATTACATTTTTAGCTGTTGGTACTTTAATTTGTTGTTTAAGAATGATTCAACCATGCGAGAAAGAAAGAAACAAAGAAAAACAAGTCGTTACATGTTCACGATATTCTTAAAGACGTTTATTGAACCTCACAAAGTTATCTTGAATAATGATGGGTTTATACAACAACAACAACAACAAGGGTACCAATCCCAGCATAAGCCGGGCTATGGGGGAGGTATGATGTAGACAGACCTTACCCCTACTCAAAGGTAGGGAGGCTGCTTCCAGATCCACCGAAGTGGAAGGGACCTCCGGCCCGAAAGTAAAAAATAGGGTTAGATCCACCGGATTGGAGGTCTAAACCAGTTCTCAATCTCAACTCTCGATCTCACGTTCTCATCTCGATCTCAAGAATAAAAGATTTTCAATCTCAGATCTTAGATCGGAGAAAAAAAAGCCGTTAGAATTGAGAGAGAAAGAGAGTAGAGAGAGAGAAGAGAGAGAGTTTGTAATGATGGGTTTATAAGTATGAAAAAAACCTTATTTGAAGGCTCATTTGTTTATATGGTTCAGATCTATTTCTTCATTTTTATCTAATCTTCTGTCTTGTTGAGTTGTTGCATAAATCATACGAGTAGCATGATTTAAAATTTACAAATAAGTTTATGAATGCAAAATAAATTAAGCAATTAATTCTATCAAAATTAAATAAACCCTTAGCCAAATAAATCAAAATAAACTACAAGCAAGACATGCATCTTCCTTACATTGCCTAAAGGCCCTAACCAATAAACAAAGGTACTTGACATATTTTATTTTATTATTGTTAAATGTAATTGTCATTAAGTTTATCTATATTATCTAATAAAAAAAACAATCACCCTGTTGGAAATTACATGGAGAATTGTTAAAAATATCCTTAATGATTATATTATATTATCAGTACTTTATCTTTTAAAATATCTTCATTAATTCTTACATCAATTACTTTTACATCAATTATCTACACAGCCAACAGTCATCCCCCACCACCACACCGTCGCCGCCACGAACACCGCTACATTGCGCGGGTACCATGCTAGTATTATTTAATAAAAAAAAATCACCCTGTTGAAAATTATATGGGGGAATTGTTTAAAATACCTTAATGATTTAATTACACTATCAGTTCTTTATCTTTTAAAATATCTTCATTAATTATTACATCAATTACTTTTACATCAATTATTTACACCATTCGACGTTGAGTCCACCACCAACCGTACTTGCCCCCACCACCATACCGTCATCGGCACGACCACTGCCGCATTACGCATGTATCATGATATCAAATATACAAGAAAGTAGCCCACTGCGTAGCTTTTTAACAGTAAATTTATTACTAGTAAATTTATTCTAGAAAACCTTTGTGCTCATACCAAAATTTAAATTCAAAAGTCCTTAACTCTCAAAGCCCTCAAGTACCAATCCACTTATTCATATATTAGTAGTGCGCAAGAGTACTTATAGCCTTAGCGTTTAACGAATTGAACTATAATATCAATTGGCTTAAAGATACAATGCATTAAAAGAAGAGGGATATTAAAAGTGCAATAAAGAAAAGAATTACTCGTATATCGTTAAAAATGTAACAGAATAAAAGAAAGATGCAAAATTAAATGGAAAATCGATCAAGAACTTGCCATAAGTTTGACAACTGAAAACTCAATTATCGTCATTACAAGCATCTAAAGTTTAACCCCTCCTAATTAAATTCCACTATTTTTGTTTCCTCTCAAAACTTCATAAGCTAGAACTTAACCCAATGAAATTTTGGTGTAAAAATCGCAAATTTAACTAATTTAATTTCCAAAAGCTAAGGAAAAAAAAAGCTGAAAATTATGCCTTTGCACTTGAACCACCCTACACCAGTCTTATTAATTAAATAAGTTGACGATAATCTGGTCCAATGTGTTGGTGGATTAAGTAGTCATCCCCTTTGGATACATCAAACATCATATTTTGATGATGGAAGTATGGTGGTTGTTGTTGTACACTTTGCATCTCCTTTTGTCTCCTTAACTCAAGTACCTTTCGATGCGAATTTGAGTGTTTTGCTAGAACAAATGTGGGGCTCGCTGCAGGTCTGTACTCAGGTACTAGTCGACCAGACTTGTAGCGAACCCCACAAGCGTTACAGAGCGTTTTTGGACCTAATGGTCCAGTACGCCATTGAGGGGTTTTATCAGTGGCACAATGGAGACACTTTCTCCCATCCCCATTATGGGATTCGTTGTCATAAACTTCTTTTTTCTTTGGTGGAGGTTTGACAGTTTTCTTGCCAATTGAGCTTGAGGCAATGTCAGACTCCGACTCGGATGACATAGTGGGGTTAGGACAGATAGTGGCCGCCGGTTGAGAGAGAGCAAGAAGACGAGAAGTCCAATTGCACGGTGCAGCTCGAGAACGCTTGGTACGGGCCTTTCCTGGGACCATCATGTCCGCGTTAAATATAGGATTGTTGACATGATTATCACGCTCGTGCTGAAATTGGTGCGTCGCGAATGAGCCACCCTGTCGGGCCTTGGCTCCTGATATCAATTGAAGCTTCTCCATGTCTTCAGTTGAAAATGATTCCTCCTCGAAATTCGATAGCCATTCTAGTTCAGCCATATCATCATACTATAAAAGCAAGTATGAATAGTCAATTAGTTTCATAATATATAAATTTTGTAACATCAACTTCTAATGAAAATCTAGTGTTTTTTTATTATTGTTTTGAAGTCATTTGATATTCTAGTACTTATGTGACAATTAGGAACTACAGTACTATATGTAAACTTGTACTAGCAGTATGTTTTAAAGTTTAAGTCACTAAAATGTGCTTTGATTCTTTGCAATTTGGATGTGTACTTTATTTTCAGAAATTAAATATCTTAATGAAAATCTAGTGTTTTTTTATTATTGTTTTGAAGTCATTTGATATTCTAGTACTTATGTGACAATTAGGAACTACAGTACTATATGTAAACTTGTACTAGCAGTATGTTTTAAAGTTTAAGTCACTAAAATGTGCTTTGATTCTTTGCAATTTGGATGTGTACTTTATTTTCAGAAATTAAATATCTTAATGAAATACCCAAATACTCCGTATATTGTAGGAAATTCCTTTTATAACCATTATGCTTGCTACCATTAAAAGTAAAGTGATATATGAAACTTTCTTTTTCGAGAAGATTTCACTGCCACAAAAAGCTAGCTACTGATGACGTGAACTTTAATTTTGTAACATTTTACTTTATTTTTTAAATTCAAACATATATAACTAAACTTTTATCTAAATTTGCCACTTTTTGGTGAAAAATAATTAATTTTAAAAAATCGATTACAAATTTTTATTATACGGAGTATTTGCAAGCTCATTAATTCACTGAATATGTGTCTAAAATTGCTTAATTATTCAACAGTTTATATTCAAATAAAGATATATGGTAATCAATATTTTGAAGCAATTAAATAAACATTTAAATAATGCATGGTTGAAAAATACATATGTTATATCTACCCTACAAATGACTTACAGGGAAGCAAATTTCATGAGAGAATTGAGTGTCGGGGAGGCTCTGGGGACCGTCCCCAGAGGAATTGCAGCTGTCGACTGCAGTGGTGATAATGGATGAGTCGGTAGACGTTCCAACAGCATTAGGAACGTCTCCAACGTCATCATAAGCTTCCTCAATATCATTAGGGAAATTGAGGAGGTCGTCAATGGCAAAATGCTCACTTTTGACATCGGAGTGTCGTTTTTCGGGTGTGAATGATCCATGGAAGAATTCAGGAGTAGTTTCCATAATTATTTGATTGTGATGAAATGGAATTGTTAGAAATATATGGTAACGTAGAAAAAGAGAAGTATTTTAGAAAGAGAGAGAGAAAGGAGAAAAGGAGATCGAGAGTTGAGGAGTGATGAAGAGAGGTGTGGAAATGAGAGAGTTTATTTGCGTTTGAAGGGGACTGGCGGACACCTACAATGGCTACAAATATGGAGCTCTTTTTTACTTTTACCAGAGGTTATTTTATTTTACTCAATATTTAATTAGACTAATTCATAAATATTACTACTGAAAACCAGTTATATAGTTTAACTTAATTAGATGCATGGTTAAGTTATCAGTGGCTACAATTTTGGATATACATAATACCTGCAATTCCTATTCCTAGTTTTTACTAACGGGGTGTGACATTGGGGTAATTATAAAAGGAAATTTGATTTTGTTATAGGTTTATATTCATTTAATTAGAAAAAGACACTTATATATATGTGTTGTCTTTTAGCCTTTTAAATATAAATTTTCTTGCTGTTCATAAAAAAAAAATATATTTTCTTACATAGTACGTAACTTTGATTTTTTTTCCCTTCCATTTTTGATAAATTGATGAGTAAACGGCCGAAATCGTCCTTGTGGTTTACCCTAATAATCAAGTTTCGTCATTAACTATTCGAAATGACACTGGCAGTCCTTTTGGAGAGGATAATGATCACATCCAGTCCTTTATGCAAACGGACGTTTTCTCTCATCCGTTAACTCGCTCACGTGCTTTCCACACGAGGGTATTTGTGTCTTTTCTCCGCTCTAAAGGACCAAACTTGATATATTTTTCTTTTCCTTTCTTCTTTGTATAACAAAACCCAGATAATTAGATATTCATATCTTTCTCTCTCACACACATAAATACATAATCCTAAAATTATCATCATCAATCAAATTTTCCAAAACTCATATTAAATTCCGACTAAATCACAAAACCCATGAAACCAATTTCATCAAACCAACAAAAGATCCAGAAAAATCCCAAAAATAAAAAACTATACATACAAATATCTACCCACATATATACATTATCCATATTATATATCTGCTTGTTAATGAAAAGTTGAAAACATATTTCGATTTCATTATGCTAAGCCCAGCAAAGTCGCACTTGGGTATCTCTTATCTCTAACCAATGTCAACAACAAAACAAGCAAACCATGGCTCGACTGTCGATAGAAAGAAGAAGAAGCAGTTAATCGGGGTTTTTCCCGGAAACAAAGAAGAAAAAGCAGTGGCAGTCCAGTGGCTGGATATTGATAGTGGTGGCCGGATATTGATGGTGGTGGCCGGATCTGGATGGTGGTGGCCGAATATTGATGGTGGTGCCTAGATCTAGATAATGGTGGTCGGATCTTGACGGCGGTGGCCCAATGTTGTTGGTGGCGGCCATAACTTCGTGGTGGTGGCCCGATGATGGTGGTGGCGGCCATAATTTCGTGGTGGTGGCCCGATATTTCATCGTCTTCATCAACCGCCGTGGGTCTCACAACAACCGTCTTCCTCGAAGTTTGACTAACGAGATGTGCATACAAATGTGCTAAAGAAATATATTGATATTTGATATTGATTTTTGGTTTCGTGGTGGTGGCCCGATACTTCATGCGTAAGTATATATTGATATTCATTTTTGGTTTCTAGGTTTAAAGGAAGTGACCAGGTTTAGTCCTTTATTGGGAAAATGACCATAATACCCTCACATGCACGACACGTGAGAGAGAACACGGAGAAAAGAAAACGTTCGTTTAAATAAAGGACTGGATGTGATCCTTATCCTCCCCAAAAGGACTATCAGTGTCATTTCAAATAGTTAAGGACAAAACTTGATTATTAGGGTAAACCACAAGGACGATTTCGGCCGTTTACTCTAAATTGATATAGGGATTATTACCTATGGATGTAACTAACTATGACAAAATGTCTATGTTATGTAAAGATCTCGTAAAATGTCTATATATAGTAATGAACTTTCAAATCTTGGTTATTGGATGTACCCGGATATATGTGGCAACCATATAAGCTGTCACGTGTAAGTTTTTGATTGGTCAGGTACATCCAATAATCGGGATTTGAAAGTTCATTACATGACATAGACATTTTACAAGATCTTTACATAACATAGACATTTGGTCATAGTTAGTTACATCCATAGGTAATAATATCTAATATATACATGAATTATAAGGGATTATTATCTATGGATGTAACTAACTATGATAAAATGTCTATGTTATGTAAAGATCTCGTAAAATGTCTATGTAATGTAATGAACTTTCAAATCTTGGTTATTGGATGTACCCGGGTATATGTGGCAACCATATAATCTGTCACGTGTAAGTTTTTTGATTGGTCAGCTACATCCAATAATCATTTGAAAGTTCATTACATGACATAGACATTTTACAAGATCTTTACATAACATAGACATTTAATCATAGTTAGTTACATGCATAGGTAATAATCCCATTACCATATTACCAATCAATTCAACAAAAAAAATTTATTGGATAAAAGATTACCTCAATTAATATAATTCATTCGTTTCAAAATAAATTTTCATTTTAAAAATGAGTAAAGTTTTAGAAATATGAAACATACACAAAGTTAATTTATGTAATTTATCTGAAAAATCTTAAGTCATATGTATATTTGTTTTTAATTTTTTTATAAATAATATATTGCATTTATTATTATTACGTGTAATATCACATACACATGTCATAGAATATCGTAACATCCTAAAGATGTTATATGTATATCATATGAATATATCTTATAAAGGCGATATTGAATGAATATTGGAATTAAAGAGTATCGGATTGAAAAAATGAAAAATAGTTCATGATACATGAAATTCATATTATAACGATAGTGACGGTCTTATAGTGGTTTTGATAGTGATAGCCTTAAAATTGAAGCCAAATTTTTTTTTTTACATTATTACATCCTTTATTTCATTTTATTTTTAGGTAAATAATTAAGGCCTAAAGCTATCTTATTAAATTAATTAACTTTTATATAAACTTAAGCTAAACAATACGTGAAACAGACATTTTTTTTAAAGGTGTAGATTATTTGCTCGCAACAAGGGATCTAGCTTACGTTGTCTTAACAGGGTCCGCGCTAAAGAGCCCATCACCGTCAATACCTTATAGGAGGAGAAACCCTCAACTAAACCGCCCGAAGGCACGACATTTAATTGGGATAAAACTTTGCCCCCTCTGCAGGACTCAAACCTGATTCACTGAAGGACTTTATTTGTTAAATTCCTTGAAATGTTTTTCTCATGTATCGAACTCGAGACCTCCAGCATGTAAAGATGGTGCTCAACCACTGAGACCTCCAGCATTTTTTATTTTATTTCGTAAAACACTTTAATTAGCCCGGTTAGTAAACAAACATATTATTAAAGAGCATGGGTAAAACCATCTCTACAAATAAATTATGTTAAATTGGTCATCAATAGCATAATTTTTGACATGTCGGAGTGAAAATGACTTTTAACCCCTCCTAAAAACGAATCATAGGCTCAACTGCTTTCACGTCCATGACATCGATGCCTAAAGGATAATTCACCGTCCAAGATTTCTCTTGGGCTAATTAGACAGAGTATTTTAGTGACGTTTATGTCTTATAGAAGTTTGATTATTTATCAATTATTTCTCTAAAAAGGACAGTTTTCTTTAATTGTTTTACATTGGTTTTAGAGTAATCCTCTACACCGCAGATTTTTACAATAAAATTATACCCCCAGCCCCTTGAATTTTAAAAGATGCACCCAATAAATCCTCTTCATGTGAGAGGGATAGTACCCATGATGGGTACATCTGCAGTGCAGATACTAAGCCCTTAGTTTTAATAGTTAATCTTTTTTGTTATTTTATAAATCAAACATGAAACACCAATATCTATATTACTATTATAAAGTATATTTTTTTTAATTAAAAAAATACTATATAAAACATACAAACCTCTCTTATTTTCAACCATACAAAATTTAAAATATCTAAAATACGTCTACGATAAACACTTTTAATCACCATAATATTTGGCCTACTAAAAATACTGTAACATCCGTGACTTTTGACCGTTTGACTTTTCGTGTGATTTAACTAACGAATTTAAATAATGACCTAATTGAGTTCATTTGAGGCATAACAAAGTACGATACGCTTAAACGAATCGATTGACCACTTACTTGGCGACGGGATACTAGATGATTCGAGTTAACGATTAATTAACTAGTTGAATGATAACGGGTCAACCCGTGGATCTTACCCACACCCATGACCCACCTACTTTACCCAAACTTATCATTCCATATTCTTCCACCACTTCATCCACCCATTCATTCATTATCTCTTCCAACTCTCTCTCTCTAATTAAACACACACAAACACATATCTCTCTCTCTCTCTACAAATCTAGCATTTAATTCACTCAACAATAAGAATTTAGGTTAGATTTATCATTAATATCATCTTCTTGGCATCTGATGTGACCAATTTATATAGATCGCCCACTTCATTATTGGCCTTTTTCGTATGTGTTTTGAGTCGATTTTGTATGCATTTGGCGCGTTTATTTGTTAGTGCTTTCAGGTTCTTAGCAGGTTGTGCGTCCATTTGGTACATTTTCTGACGATTTTAGGCCAAGATGTTGATCCGAGTGTTCGAGTGATGTTGATAAAGAAAATCAAAGATTTCAGCAAGATTTGACTGCGCCGCAGTGGGAGGAATGTTGCCCCACTGCGCCGCAGTCACTGGAGTGAAGAAGCCACATGGATTCCAGCAAGTTTGAGCTGCGCCGCAGTGGGAGTATTCCCCACTGCGCCGCAGTCAAGGTGTGCTAAAGCCAAAGCTGTCCAGAGTTTTTACACTGCGCCGCAGTGGGAGGAATGTTGCCCCACTGCGCCGCAGTCCTTGGTCGATCAAGAATAATATATTTTCCAGTGGTTTAACACTGCGCCGCAGTGGGAGGAATGTTGCCCCACTGCGCCGCAGTCACCCTAGTTCAAGATTCCAGGGGTTTCCACTGCGCCGCAGTGGGAGCGCACCAAGCTCACTGCGGCGCAGTGAGTGCACGGGGAGACCAGGGCTACAGCCCCTTTGCACCAGATTGGGGGGAGATATAAAAAGAAAAAAAAACCCTATTTTCATATTATCCAAGTTTTTCTTTCTAGGAGCTGTTCTACCAAGGGTCTTTGACGGATCATCGCAGATTTCATCATTTGATTCATTGAAGATTCAAGAACATCCATCTAGATCGTATCTAATTTTCTGTCTTGCAATTTATATTCAATAATCATTGGTACAATATGTTTTCTTTCAATTTCTTTATTGCAATTCAATTTAGTATGATTGGCTAGATTTCTAATCATCCACTTTGATGAAACTTGACGAATGATATGATTGCAATATTTTAATTCAAGAGTTGATTCGATTATCGTTGTGTCGTGATCTTTATCAATTAATTCCTTGCGATTTATTCTTTTGATGTTGATGGTTTATGTGTTCGTCGTTAGTGGTACTAGGTGAATACGTTTATCGTTTCAATTCGATTGTCTATGGTCGTTTGTCACCGGTTCATGGTATGACGGTGAATGTCAAATCTATAATAGGAGTTAATTGGTAAACGTGTTTAGAAACGGTTGGTGGTACCACGTTTTCATTCACATAGGCATAATTGGTAATTGGGTAATCAAGCAAACTAATTGTTGGGGAGATTTTCTAGGCATTGGTGGTACCGGCTTGGGTAATTTAACTAGCAACTTAGGTGTTTGGGTTACTTGTGAGCGGTTGGTGGTACCACGCGAGCATTTTATCCTTTCACGATTATCTTGTCAACTCTAAATAATTTGAACTTTATCGTGTGCAATCATAACTGAAGTCAAGTGGATTCGAAGTGGGTGATCTTTATTCATAATTGTTTGAACTTTCTTTACTTTTCAATTGTCTTGTCATTTCAATTTCTTTAATTTCATATTGTCAAGGTGAGGTAGCAATTCGGCTACGGTTCCATCCTTATCCCAAAATCACTCTATCTGACAACTATTTCAAAACCATTCCCCGTGTTCGATCCTGGACTTACCTTCTAGCTATACTATATACGAACGGGTCCACTGCCCGCAAGTGTGTAGTAGTCAGTTTTAGGGTATTTCTTGTTTTAAATTTTTAAACTCGATTTCACACATCAAGTTTTTGGCGCCGCTGCCGGGGAGTGTGTGCCGATTTAGTTGTTAATTTAGTGGTTTGATCCTTTCTCACACGTGAGAAAGTTACTTGTTTATTAGTTTAGTTTTCTTTTCTTATCACAGGTGCATTTGACGTGTTTGTGTTAGTTGTATTTGCAGGAATTGTGTTAGTTGATGAACTTGCGTTCTTCGGGTCTCCCTTTGAATAGTCCCTTGTCCACTCCAAGAAGACCAAGAGGGCGTAGGTTTAACTTCGCTGAACCCACAACACCAATACCGACACCATTTTCACCTATAGCCAAACCCACTCCTGATTCGGACGAGGAAGGGTTCTTTTTGGACGAGTTTTTCAATTTTGAAGTAAAGCAAGAGGAAATAGGGGACGAACAACCAAGGGATCCGAATGACACTCGCTATGGCGAGAGGGTCCGAACTATCCCAACGGGACGTGGTTCCGCCATTAGACCTCCAACCATTGATCACACTTTCGCTTTAAAAGGAAACCATCTAAAAAGCATAGAAGAGCATCAATTTGATGGTAAACGGAAATGGGATCCTTACCAACACTTGGATAGGTTCAAAAAGTTGGCTCGGCTATATCAATATGGGCAAAACCAAATGAATGCCGTGAAACTTGAAACATTTCCCATGTCAATCACAGGAGAAGCACTTGATTGGTTCAATGATCTTTCAGAAAATTCTATTACTACTTGGAACCAACTCAAGGAGGCTTTCATTGGTGAGTTTTATTCACTTAGAACTCAAAGAAGATTGGAGAACATGATAAGATCTTTTGAACAAGATGATGGGGAAGATGTTGTTGAGGCTTGGATTCGTTTCAAGGAGATGTTGAGAAATTGCCCAGGTCACGATTTGACTAGGGAGAAATATGTGGAGCTTTTCTTTGATGGGTTGGATAAAAAGTCCAAACGCGAATTGGGATATGCTTTCGGGGGTAGTTTCAATAATATTACACCCAATGAAGGTTATCGAATCTTGGAAGACATGGCGAAGGACAGCTCAACCTTGGATGATGAAAGGTTTTTGAAGAATGAGAAAAAGATGAAGAGAGGTACTAACCAAGGGAGAGTTGCTAAGGTTGAAGCTAGCAATGACTCAGGGGTTGTTGGAGAGATTAGGGCGCTATCTGAGCGCATGGAAAAGGGGTTTGCTGCTCAAGAGAATAGGTTTGGAGCAATTGAGAGGGATGTTAAGGTAGTGGCCGATGGGTGTGATTATTGTGGTGATATGCACTATTCTGATGAGTGTCCAAATCGGGCACCTGAAGATGTGAATTATGTTCAAAATCAGCCCCAAGGGAATTTCTACCGCAACACCGGTTTCCAGAACCGGCCTTCAGGTAATACTTCTTATAACTCTCCTTTTCAATCTAATAATTCTCGTTTTTTAGGAAATAGGTGGCAAAGAGATAATTATCAGAATCAGCCACAACAGCAGACTCAGCAAGGACAAGGATCAGGTTCTTCTTCTTCTAATGCCGATCCTAATGCCGAGTTGAGAAAAAGATGAAGAGAGGTACTAACCAAGGGAGAGTTGCTAAGGTTGAAGCTAGCAATGACTCAGGGGTTGTTGGAGAGATTAGGGCGCTATCTGAGCGCATGGAAAAGGGGTTTGCTGCTCAAGAGAATAGGTTTGGAGCAATTGAGAGGGATGTTAAGGTAGTGGCCGATGGGTGTGATTATTGTGGTGATATGCACTATTCTGATGAGTGTCCAAATCGGGCACCTGAAGATGTGAATTATGTTCAAAATCAGCCCCAAGGGAATTTCTACCGCAACACCGGTTTCCAGAACCGGCCTTCAGGTAATACTTCTTATAACTCTCCTTTTCAATCTAATAATTCTCGTTTTTTAGGAAATAGGTGGCAAAGAGATAATTATCAGAATCAGCCACAACAGCAGACTCAGCAAGGACAAGGATCAGGTTCTTCTTCTTCTAATGCCGATCCTAATGCCGAGTTGAGAAAGATGATGAAGCAGTTGGCTAGTAATCAGGTTGAAACAAATACTAGCATTCAAATGATCAGGGAAGACACTAAGACTTTGAGTGAGAGGTTGGATCAGCTAAGTGGGAAGGTGGAGATCAATATGAAAAATCAGGGAGTTAATTTCAAGGATCTCGAAAGTAGGATGGCTGCTCTCGCTAGGCCCACGGGGACTCTTCCTAGCAACACACAGCAGAATCCTAGACCTCAGTTTAGTCAAGGACAGAAATACACTCCACCACCAGTCCGCAATGAGCAAGCCAAAGCCATCACCACTCGTACTGGTAGGTCTTATGACTCACCTCCTATGCCTAATGTTGTTGTTTCTGATGTGCAGGATAAAGGGAGTGATGATGATGAGGTTGATGAAGAGATTGAAATGGAGGAAGATTCAACCGTGAAGACTCCGGTCACTCCACCAAAACCGGATGTGGTTCCAGAAGTTAGACCTTACAAGCCAAAGATACCATTTCCACAAAGGTTCAAAAAGGCAAAGCTGAAAGAGCAATATAACAAGTTTGTGGAGATGATAACAAATGTTCATATTAATGTGCCTTTAGTTGATCTTATTCAGGGGATGCCCCATTATGCCAAGTTCATTAAGGAGCTTGTGACTGACAAAAGAAAGATGGATGAGGTGAAAGCTACTTATCTTAATGCCGAGTGTTCTGCTATCTTGCAGAACCGTATTCCACCTAAGCTCGAAGATCCAGGGAGTTTCCTTATTACTTGTTCTATTCGTACTCTTACTTGTAAGGCACTTGCTGATTTAGGATCGGGAGATATATCTGATGATGATTTGTTTGCAGAGGTTATGGCGCTTAGCTTGGATGAGACACCTCCCGCGGATGAGAGTTTTGAGGAGGTAGTTGCTGATGGAAGTTCGAGGGTACCGAATTCTGTTGATGTACCACCCACTGATTTGGAGCTTAAGCCATTACCTTCCCATTTGGAGTATGCTTATTTGTCAAGTGAATCTTCTTTACCCGTGGTTATCTCGTCCTCACTCTCGAGTGACGAGAAGGATTGTCTTTTGTCTGTGCTTCGAGCCCATAAGCGGGCTTTTGCTTGGAAGACCACCGATATCCCAGGTATTAGTCCTAACTTTTGCCAGCATAAAATAGATTTTGTTGATGATGTTAAGCCCGTTGTCCAGAGACAAAGGAGGCTTAATCCGAACATGAAAGAAGTTGTTAAGAAAGAGGTTATTAAGTTGTTAGATGTTGGGATCATTTTTCCTATTGCTGATAGTCCTTGGGTTAGTCCTGTTCATTGTGTGCCCAAAAAGGGGGCATGACAGTTATTGAGAATGAGAATAAGGAACTCTTGGCCACTAGGACTATAACGGGTTGGCGGGTTTGTATTGATTACCGAAAGCTTAATGATGCCACCCGTAAGGATCACTTTCCCCTTCCTTTCATTGATCAGATGTTAGAAAGACTTGCAGGTAATGAATATTTTTGTTTCTTAGATGGGTTTTCCGGGTACTTCCAAATACCCATTGATCCCAAGGACCAAGAAAAGACCACCTTTCACATGCCCTTTTGGTACTTTTGCTTATCGGCGAATGTCGTTTGGTTTGTGTAATGCCCCAGGCACCTTTCAAAGGTGCATGATAGCTATTTTCCAGGACATGCTTGAAACCTCCATGGAGGTTTTCATGGATGATTTCTCGATTTTTGGGGACTCTTTTCATACTTGCTTGCATAATTTGGAAAGGATGTTAGAACGGTGTGAAAGGGCACACCTTGTTTTGAATTGGGAAAAGTGTCATTTTATGGTGACCGAGGGAATTGTGTTAGGGCATAAAGTGTCTAAGGCCGGGATTGAAGTTGATAGGGCTAAGATAGATGTTATAGCCAAATTACCCCCGCCTTCCAATGTGAAAGGGGTAAGGAGTTTTCTTGGACATGCCGGTTTTTACCGCCGATTTATTAAGGATTTTTCTAAGATTACTCGTCCTATGACCCACTTGTTGGAGAAGGACGTCCCATTTGTGTTTGATGATCCTTGTTTGAGTGCATTTCAGGTTTTAAAGGAAAAGTTGACTAATTCTCCTATCATGGTTGGTCCGGATTGGGAATTGCCATTTGAATTGATGTGTGATGCAAGTGATTATGCTGTGGGAGCCGTGCTTGGGCAAAGGGTTGATAAGCATTTCAAGCCAATTTACTTTGCTAGTAAGACATTGAACCCCGCTCAGCAAAATTACACCACTACTGAGAAGGAGTTGCTTGCGTGGTATTTGCTTTTGATAAGTTTAGATCATATCTTGTTTTGAGTAAGACCATAGTTTTCACGGACCATTCAGCCCTTAAGTACTTGTTCTCGAAACAAGATGCTAAACCTAGGCTTATCCGATGGATATTGTTGTTACAAGAGTTTGATATAGAGATCAAGGATAAGAAAGGTGCTGAAAACTTGGCGGCCGACCATTTGAGCCGTTTGGAAGATCCTCACCGGGAGGAACTTCGGGATGGGGAGATTAATGATCACTTCCCAGATGAGTCTTTAATGTTTATTTCTAACTCTGATGATGCTCCTTGGTTTGCAGATATTGCTAATTATTTGGTTGCAGGTGAGATACCGAATGATTTCACGTCCCAGCAAAAGAAGAAGCTCATATCGGATGCTAAGCACTATTTTTGGGATAGTCCATACTTGTTTCGTGTTTGTGCAGATGGTATGGTAAGGAGATGTGTAGCTGGAGCTGAGACGAGGGAGATTCTTGATGCTTGTCACTATGGTCCAACTGGAGGTCATTACGGTCCTTCAGTTACTGTAAGAAAGTTTTTGATGCAGGTTTCTATTGGCCTACAATTTTCAAGAGGCCCAGACTTTGGTAGAGACTTGTAACATTTGTCAAAGACAAGGGAGCATTACTAAGCGGGATGAGATGCCTCAACAAAGCATTCAGGTATGCGAGGTATTTGATATTTGGGGTATAGACTTCATGGGACCATTCCCACCGTCTAATAAGTTTCAATATATTCTTGTCGCCGTTGACTACGTGTCTAAATGGGCCGAATCCAAGGCTTTGCCCACGAATGACGCGAGGGTAGTCATTGATTTCTTGAAACAATTATTCTGTCGATTTGGTTGCCCTAGAGCTTTGATTAGTGACCGAGGAACCCATTTTGCAAATCATCAATTAGCCAAGGTCATGAAGAGGTATGGTGTTGTGCATTATTTTTCTACTTCTTATCATCCACAAACTAGTGGACAAGTAGAAAACACCAATAGGGCTTTGAAAAGGATTTTAGAGAAAACTGTTGGAGATAACCCCAAGGTTTGGTCTAAGAAGTTGGATGACGCCTTGTGGGCGTTTAGGACGGCTTATAAGACGCCGATTGGCACCACGCCATACCGGTTGCTCTATGGCAAAACTTGCCATCTTCCTATTGAGATAGAGCATAAAGCGTATTGGGCGTTGAGGAATCTGAATTTAGATTTGATGGAAGCTAGTGAACTTAGAATGTTGCAACTTCATGAGCTTGATGAGCTTAGGTTAGGTGCTTATGAGAATTCGAGGCTTTATAAGGAAAGGACCAAGATTTGGCATGATAAGAGGATCCGTAGGAAGGAGTTTAAGGTTGGGGATAAAGTGTTGTTGTTCTTGTCCAAATTTAAGATTAAGCAACCCAAACTCACTTCTAGATGGATTGGACCGTTTGAGATTAAGCATGTGTACCCGTCGGGTTATGTTGAGTTGTTTAAGCGAAATGGTGAAGGATCGTTCATTGTCAATGGTCATCGACTTAAGCTATATTTGGAAGAAGAGCAGGTTGAGGGGATATTTGATGAGATCCCCGTGTTTGAATTTGATACTTGAAGGTTGGTCGAGTCAAGCTAAAGACTCGTTAATAACTTAAGCGCTTTTCGGGAGGCAACCCGTGTTATTTTATCGCATTTTACTTTTCTTTGAATTTGTTAGATTTAATCTTGTTTTAGTTAGTAAGTGCAGGTGTGGTTTAGATTTGATGCGGTTCCGGGTATGTGGAATTTGAGTTTTGTCATAATTTTTTGAAGAAAAATCTTCCAGCAACTTCCCACTGCGCCGCAGTGGGGAGTGGGATAGGCTGACTGCGCCGCATGAGAAACCCACTGGCCAGTTGTACAAAATCCTTCACTGCGCCGCAGTGGGAGGGTGTGATGCCTCACTGCGCCGCAGTGAAGGGTCGGGTAAGTCAAGATTGAGGCCTGGCAAGTTGAGTTTACTTTTACTTTTACACTTTACTCTTTCTTCTTTCTTTCTCTTCTCTAAAAACAACAAAACACCCATTGTTGCCCATCAAGATCTCCATTTTTCTTCCATCTTTTCTTTCTTTCTCCTAGATTATCATCTCTACATTATCATCATGGGAAGAGGAGTAAGTTTTCTTGATTATTTTCTGTGCTTATTTCTTTATTTTTGATTTTTTTAGTTTTTAGGGTTTTTAATTTCGTAATTAATTCTAGGGTTTAGTTGTTTATGGGCTAATGAGGCTAATGGGGTGGTTAATCTTTCATTTAAAACACTTGTTCATCCGATTTTGATTTTGATTTTGAAATTAGGGTTTTGAGAATTTAGAGATTTGTGATGAACAAGTGTGGGGGAGGTTAATGTTGGATTAGTTGGTGACTATTGCTTCATTATTGCTGAATTTGAGTATTTAATTATCCCCTATTTGGCTACCCATCGTGATGAACTGATGAACTTGCCCAGATTTTCTTCGCCACTGCGCCGCAGTGGGTATGCATGTTGCCACTGCGCCGCAGTGGCCACCACCTGACCTGCACGTGATTACAATCTCATTGCGCCGCAGTGAGGGCTGCCAAGTCTCACTGCGCCGCAGTGCAGACTTTCTGACCAACGATTGTGTTTGTTATTACGTAATGGGTTAAGTCTTGCATTCTTAGTTCTCATGTTTTATTGCTTTATGTATTTGATTGCAGACCGCTGCTGACAAGAGGAAACAAGTTGAAGGCCAATCTAGTGAGGCAGCTAACGTGCCTCATAAAGCACCTAGGCGACAAGAGGAAGTGCCGCTTCACTTTGTGGGAGAGTTGAATGAAAGACATGCTTGGTTGCAATTTGATGAAATTAGGCAACCTCACAAGAACAACTACTTGAACAAACTGTACAAGCTTCAAAAGCATCCCGTTTGCCCACCTAAGTATTTCACTCATACTCAGGCTCAATACTTTGGGGTGCAAGCAGATATTAAGCAGTGGTTTTCTATGGGGATGAGAGTTGGTAATAGGGTGGTCAATTGCAAAATTTGGGATAGAGTGTTTCTTAACAGGGAACCAGTTTACCGGGAATTGTGTTTGGAGTTTTATTCGACCTTGAGATTGACTAAGGAATTGCACAAGGTCAAAGACATTTTTGAGGAAAGGATTGTTGTGTTCTACTGTGGGGGAGAGAAGAGGAAGTTATCCATAGCGGAGTTGGTCATTACGTAGGTATGTATTCTAGGCAAGAGTTGGATAACCCGGATTGGAGAAATCTTTTGAGGCAAGGATATTATGTTAAGGCAGATTTGGGTGATGGTGAGTCCATTCCTCAGTATTGGACTCGGATTTCTGGGGGAGTGGCTTGGCCTACTGGAGGTTATGGTAGTGTCTCTAAAATCAAAAGTGTTAAGTTACGGTTGCTCCACAGGATATTAGTGACGTCTTTTGTTCAAAGGTCGACTCATTGGGATAAGGCCTATCAATTAGATTTGTGGTTGATAAAGCTGTTTTCTGAGGGGTCGCCTAGAAAGTTTGCATTGCCTCCGATGGTACTCTTGGACCGAATGTGCAACCATTCCGATTCTGAGCTTGTTTTGGGTCAATTTATCACCCGGATTTATAAAAGGATGGGAGTGTTCGAATCGGATGCGTGCCAGACGTATCTTTCTCAGGCCGTCTATCAAGTGGATTTAACTTCTAAGGAGTTGATTAGGGCGAAGATAGTAAGGAAGAAGCAGGGGAATGTGCCGGAGAGACTGTTGGATGATGAGGGGGTTGTAGGGTCACCACCGCCGGATGTGGAGGAGGATGATGTTGATATGGAGGATGCTCCTCAGGAGCCACAGAGGAGGCGTGGCCGTAGCGGTTTTGATTTGACTGAGTTAGGATCCACGGTTCAGAAGATATATGATGATCAACAGGAGAGCCGCCGGGCATTTGAGGCTTATCAGAGACGGATGGACCAGGATATGACATGGGTTGGTTCGCAGCAGGCCTACACGAACTATACATTGGACTATTATCAGCCTATGTGGAATGCACAATATCATGGGAACGAGTTTGTTCCATCAGATCCGGTTCCGGAGTTTAGACCACCACCTATTCATGTCCCCGATTATCGCCAGGGTGGTCAGTCTTTCTTCCCTATGACTGCCCCGGGGGACATGTCACCTCGGCCCCATAATTTGGGAGGATCTCCTCGTAGGCCAGTGCAGTTTGGTACTTTTCAGGGTGGACATGATGCTGGTGGATCCGGAGGTTTTGCTGGTGGACATGATGCCGGTGGTTCATCTTCTTTTGTTCCTGGTTTTGTTGCAGGTTTGGATGCAGGTACGTCAGGATTTGATGCTGATCAGTCAGGAGGTGGTGCTGGTGGTTCAGGTTCAGCTCAGGAGGAAGAGCAAGATTGGGTGACAAGTATATTTGGCAAACCTGGACTACCCTATGGCTACCATGGACATCAGCAGTGAGTGGAGATGATTCCCATCCGGTACCGTGGGATGGAATCATATGATTATTGGTTATGTTGGTATTCTCATGACATTACTTTATTTTATCATTGTCTGGTATCCACCCTAACATTTGTCTCTAGTTAATTCTTAAAATAGCTACATGATTCCTTTTACATTAATTATTTTAAATCAATAACTTATGCTACTTGTTGTCTTTATCACCCTATCATCAGTCGCCACTACTACCACATTATGGTCGTTACTATCAGTGTTGTCGTATCAGGTAAAAATCTGTTTGATTTTGAATATAAACTAGTATATTTCGAGGGCCTTATTGAAATGATTACATTATTCTAGTGTATTTGCGTTGAACCTTCAACCGCTTAATAAAAAATCATTTTGTCATAGATATGTTTGTTTAAAAGTGTTCAAGAAACCAAGAAAAAACCCGTAACAGAAAAATCCGAACGAATGCAATGTGACAAAATCTTCGATATATATTAGTTCAAAATTCAAGCGGGATGTGATTTGACAAAATCTGAATAGTGATACGAGATGTGGTCACAAAAAGGTTCAATGATATAAAAGGAAAACAAAATGTGAAAATAAACAAAAGTTAACTCTTGGTAGAAAATTCGAACGGGATGTGATGTGACAAAACCCAAATGGTGGTACGGAGTGTGACGTGGATGAATCAGTGTGCAAGAAACCAAAAAATTAACCTCTAATAGAAAACTCGAACGAGTTGCGATCTGGCAAAAGCCTCAATATACTAATTGAGAATTCAAGCGGGATGCGATGTAGCAAAATGTGAGTAATGGTACAGGGTATGGCCACAAAAAGATTGGATGGACCAAACGGAAAAAAAAGAGGTGAAAAAGCCTAGAAGTAACCCGTAATATAAAAAAACTCAAACAAGATACAATGTGACAAAATCCTAATAATGATACGGATTGTAACATGAGCAAATAGTAACTCGATGTAACATCCGAGAATTTTGACCCGTTGACTTACGTGTAATATGACTAACAAATTAAATTAATAAAATTATTTGGGTCATTTTGGTGTTTAATTGGTAATGTGATAGTCGTTGGGTCGTTTAGTTGATTTCATGTCTATGTGTTGATTCGGGTTGATAATACGTTTCGTTTGGCGTTTAAATGTGTTTTGATAAGTAAATTTGCTTGAAAGGTGAAATGGGTCGACCCATGGGTCGTACCCGACCCGGCAGTCCATTTGGACCTTATCCTTTCCCCCTTTCTTTCTATCTATCTATCTTACTCTCTTTTCTCTCAAGTAAAAAGGCAAAAAGAACCCATTTCATTTCTACTCCCATCTATCATCAATTGGTGTTTTGGAACTAGTATAACACTAGAATCATAGTCTTCTATACCACATTGTCGTCATATTGAGGAATCAAAGGTGGAAGTCTTGCATTTTACCCATTTTGACCTAAATTCGGGTTCAAGCTCGTGAAAGGAGTTTTGGTAAGTCTAATTTACCCCATTTACTTCTATCTATGTTTAGTAATGCATTTCTGGTCATTTTGAGTATTGACATGTTCTAAAACGGCTTTAAATGAGAATTGGGTCAATTAGGGTTTAAATTAAGGTTTTGGATCGTTGATGTTGTTACGGATGGAAACGAGGGTTTGGGCAAGTGTATTTGAGTACTAAAATGTCATATGCATCTTCAAAACGAGTCCATAAGTCTTAAATATCGAATTAGGGTTTTAGTTCTTGGTTTTTCTGCACTTTTAACCGATTCTGGGCTGACCTGCTGTATGTAACGGCCGTTACATATTGTAACGCCCGTTACACTTTGTGACGGCAGTAACATGGGCCGTTACAGTGAGTTGGCTTGTGATGGAGTTAACGGCCGTTACCCTTGTGACGCCCGTTATGGACCAGTTTTGTCGAACATTTTCAAACGTCAATAACTTTTGAACCGTAAGTCCGTTTTAGACGTATGACCTATCCTTGGAATCGTGAGAGAGTCTACTTTCTTATAGTAACATTCATTTCGTATGAAACTTCTTTCATTTCTAAAAATGTCGAGTCTAATGCGCATTGTTCATACTCGTTTAAGTTGTAAGTGCGTTTAGGGTTTACAAATTGACTTAACCCTTCTAAATCAACTTGTTTGAGATTGTTGAGTTGACCTTATGTTATTATGATGAATATATATATAGGTTGTGGACGTGTGGATCCCATTACTCGTTTGTAATCCTTTACTAGCTTCTTTGCCAATCAAGGTGAGTTTCGTATCTCCCTACCCGCTTGGGATTCGGGCTGAAAAGTGTAAACCTGGCGTGTTTACTTGTATTTATTGATGTATTGTTTGTTTGACTTGATTGTTGGATTGATGTGACGTGTCTTTTCGTTTGATTGACTTGGATTGTGTTTTCGTTAAGTGTTACTTATACATTAGGATAGACGTACATACATGGAAGTCGGTTATGCATTCATTGGGTTTTAGATGTGGTGGGAAGGCTGCGGGGTGACCCTATACATAAGCATCTGGGACTTGAAGAAAGTAGAATCCTCCGAAGTATATGTACGTATAGTTGGGTTATATTGTGACTAGTGGTTCACTTTGTTGATTATTGATCGTTGGCTTACGGTTGTCGTATTTGGATTGTTGGGTTATGTTTGAGGCATATTGATTGGTGGCACAGGTTCATTGTACATTGATTGTTGGTTCATGAGCATGCATTTACATTGGATTGTAAGCATTGCATACATTGTTGATGAGCCCTCGGCAGGGGATTGCCGGCATCCTGGTGCATAGATGTATGCACCCATTTTGGATGTAGTCCTGACTCCGAGTATATAGACATATATATCTCGATGTTTTTGAGATACAGCCCTGACCATGGCGATGGCAGAGGGGTATCGTTGCATTGGTGACTGCGTTCACGCATAGGATAGGCATGTTGGCTTATTCATGCATTTGGCACTTACATGGTTTCATACATCATTCGTGCATTCCCATTTCACTCTTATTTGTCTTGTGAAATCCTGTTGTTGGACGATATTGTGTTGCTTAGAGGCTCGCTGTAAGTCATGTCTAGCCTCTATTCTTATATTGTGATTATTGATGCTGGTTCTTTATGGACCATTACTACGAACTCACCAACCTTGTGTTGACTATGCTTAGTACACTTTTCAGGTAATCAGGTTCTCCCCGGACGTGGAGTTTAGTTGATTGCTTGCTGTCTAACCCGGACTTGGACCTCATGGATCAAGGATTCATTGACCCTC
This sequence comes from Erigeron breviscapus, assembly GCA_034093135.1. Taxonomy (NCBI): domain Eukaryota; kingdom Viridiplantae; phylum Streptophyta; class Magnoliopsida; order Asterales; family Asteraceae; genus Erigeron; species Erigeron breviscapus. The sequence continues at coordinate 54,457,508 of CM067171.1, read as the reverse complement.
CTTTTGCATTTTACTTAGGATCGTTTGCCATCTTTGGATGTATTATGTTAACGTTGATGGCTATTTGCTCCTGTTGTATTTTGTTACTTGATTTACTATGTTTTGGATTCACCGAATCGTTAATTGCATTTAGTTGTTCTATTGTAATTCCACCGGGTGCTGTATGATTTCCGTGACATTTCGAGCTCCGGCTTGGGGTGTTACAGAATGGTGGCCCATGCAGGTCGTAGAGAATTAGGTGGTTTGACCTAGACTACGGCTTAAGTTAAAACTCTTCATATAGCATGCATGGTTAGGAAATTCGTGTGCAATATGAATTTTGTGAATCCCCGTGTGAGTTCGTAGTTAAGACCATTTGTGTGTTAGCTTGATTTCAATGTGATGAATATGGTTCTATGATTTGTTGTTGCTAATTGTTGGAACTAATGTGATGAGTTAGAGCAAAATGAAGGGATGCCATTAACTTAGTATAATATTGCGGCAACCCTAAAAGAACCCGATCAACTCTTTTATGGTTACCCGATACTATAACAAGTTCATGACATCGTGGATTGCGCACGTGTGGCTTAGAGTATAATAAGGAACCGATATGCTTAATGGAAGTTGATTGGGTGGAAGGTTAGCCGTTGGTACACCTTGTATACATACCCGGTTGATAACTAGAGAGCATATCGAATTCGGATTATACTTTGAATCATTCGTGTTAGTTGTTTAGTTACATGATGAAATGAACATGAGTACTTAAGTTAATGATAAAATATGGCAATAAATGCAACGTGATGATATGATATGTGAAAACCCCTTATGATCCTAACACTATTGCCTTAGCATGATGTTATGAATTGAGTATGTAGTATCGGTATGAGGGCATGACTACTTGTGTGACTAACATGTGAGCATTTGAGACTAACTCTCGGGTCAACGTGTCACTTGTTTTATAGAAATGGAAAGACCAAGGAGAGTACGAACAAACTATAGGACTGAAGAAGAAGAGCCTCAACCGGAAGCTCAACCGGAAGTACAAGGTGGTAGAGGCCGTGGTAGAGGCCGTGGTAGAGGCCGTGGTAGGGGCCGTGGTAGGGGTCGTGGTAGAGCTCCTGAGCCAAACTTGGCTGAGGTAATCGCTCAAACGGTTGCCGGAATCATGCCAACCATCATTGCTCAAGTCACTGCAAGTCTTGAGCAAAATAATGGGCCCCAAAACAATGAAGCCCCAGAAAATGAAAATAACGAAGATGCTCAACATTATGCCGAAGATAATGAAGAAGAGGAACCCGTGGGAGTTGGTATCGGTATGCCTATGAATAATCAATATGGTGGGTACCGCCAAGGTTGTATATTCAAAGATTTTAAAAGTTGTGGGGCACCGGAGTTTGATGGGAAAGGTGGTCCCACGGAATGTATACGATGGTTTGAGGCGATAGAGGCGGTGATTGAAAGGAGTCATTGCACCTACGATGACCGGATTCCCTATGCATCCGGCATGTTTAGGCATGACGCCTTAAGTTGGTGGAACCAAGAAGTAACATTGGGGCGGACTCGAAATTTGGAGTGGGTTGACTTCGTAAATAAAGTAAAAGCAAAGTTTTGTCCTCCCTACGAACTACAAAATTTAACCATTGAGTTTGCAAATCTCAACATGGAAGGAGCCGATTACAAGGGCTATGTGAGACGATTCCAAGAGTTGTCTACTCTCATTCCTCACTTGGTGGGCACCGAGACACAGGCCATCCAGAAGTTTGTATTGGGCTTGAATCCCCAAGTCCGATCTTATGTTAACTCAAACATGCCTACTTCCTTGGCTAATGCGGTCAACCAAGCCGGGAGTGTGACGGAAGATTTGTTGAGGAGTGGTGTTTTGAGCAAGTCCTCATCAAACAAGAGGAAGGAAGTGGGTGAGTCTAGCGGAGTAAGGAAAATGGGGAAGTTTGACCCCAAGAATGTAAATAGGGGTAGGTTAATGGCGGCGGTGGAACCGGCTAGGAGGCCTTATACCGGGCCTCATCCTTTCTGTGGGAAATGCAACAAGCATCATCCCGCCCATAACCAATGTGGTGCATGCTTTAATTGCAATCAAGTCGGGCACCTCTCCCGAGATTGTAGGGCTCCAAGAACGGGCCCAATGAATGCGGCTCCTATTCGGGCCGTTCCTCCTCAAGGTAACCAAAGAAGGGGCGAGTGTTTTGAATGTGGTAGCCGTGACCACTATCGTAATGATTGTCCTCGATGGGTGGGACAACAAGTCCAAGTAGCCGTCCACCCCAATCAACTACAAATGGTCGGGCCTAATCAAAACCGGGGACAACAAGGCCACCAAGTACAACCACGCGGCCGAGCTTTTGCGGCCAATGTAAATGAAGCCCGAAATGATCCTAACGTTGTAGCAGGTACTTTTCTCCTTAATGGTCTCTATGCCACCGTTTTATTTGATTCCGGGGCCGATTATAGCCTCGTGTCTTCTAACTTTGTTCCTTTGATTGATGTGCATCCATGTGCTCTAAACTATGTGCTTGACATTGAAATGGTAAATGGGTCACTAACTAGAATTAGCCAAATACTCCGTGATTGTGTCTTGACTTTGGAGGACGTTGACTTCTTCATTGACCTTATGCCTCTTGACATTGGTAGTTTTGATATTATAGTGGGTATGGATTGGTTGACGGCGGTGAATGCAACCATTGATTGTGGTGAGAGAGTTGTTAAGATACCTTTGGCCAACGGTAAAATTCTTAGGGTTCAAGGTGAAATCTCCGATTCCCCAAATTCTAAAGTCTTTAGTGCTACCACCACCAAGGTAGAATTGAAGACCGTTCCTATTGTTTGTGATTTCCCCGATGTTTTTCCGGATGACTTACCGGGGTTGCCTCCGCCCCGTGAACTTGATTTTCGTATCAATCTTATTCCCGAAGCCGCGCCCATAGCAAAAGCTCCTTATAGACTAGCCTTAACCGAAATGCAAGAGCTACAAACTCAACTCAAGGAACTCCAAGAGAAGGGTTTCATTCGCCCTAGTCAATCTCCTTGGGGTGCTCCTGTTCTCTTCGTCAAAAAGAAAGACGGATCCTTCCGAATGTGTATTGATTATCGGGAATTGAACAAGCTCACCGTGAAGAACCGATATCCTCTCCCTAGAATTGATGACTTGTTTGATCAACTTCAAGGAGCTAAGCACTTCTCAAAGATCGATCTTCGCTCGGGTTATCATCAACTCCGGGTACATGAAGATGACATTCCCAAGACGGCTTTCCGCACACGGTATGGCCATTTTGAATTCACCGTGATGCCATTTGGGTTGACTAATGCACCGGCGGTGTTCATGGACTTGATGAACCGGGTGTGTCAACCATATTTAGACAAGTCCGTTATTGTGTTCATTGATGACATACTTGTATACTCGAAGACAAAGGAGGAGCATGTTAAGCACTTGCGCGAAGTGCTTGAATTACTAAGGAAGGAGAAGTTGTACGCGAAATTTTCCAAATGTGAGTTTTGGTTGGAAGAGGTCCACTTCCTTGGTCACGTAGTGAGCAAGGATGGTATTCATGTGGACCCAAGCAAGATTGAAGCGGTTAAGAATTGGAGAAGACCCGAAACGCCATCCGAGATCCGTCAATTCCTTGGATTGGCGGGTTACTATAGAAGGTTTATTGAAAACTTCTCCCGTATTGCACAACCACTCACCCTTTTGACTCAAAAAGATAAAAGTTTTGAATGGGGCGAAAGACAAGAGAACGCCTTCCAAACTCTTAAGGATATGTTATGTGATGCTCCTATTTTGACGCTACCGGATGGGATAGAAGATTTTGTGGTTTATTGTGATGCTTCGGGGCAAGGGTTGGGTTGCGTTCTTATGCAAAGGGGTAAAGTCATTGCTTATGCCTCTCGACAATTGAAGGTGCATGAGAAGAACTACCCGACACATGATTTGGAATTGGGGGCGGTTGTGTTTGCTTTGAAGTGTTGGAGACATTACCTCTATGGCACCAAATGTGTGATTTATACCGATCACAAAAGTCTCCAACACATCTTCAACCAAAGTGAATTGAACATGAGGCAAAGGCGTTGGTTAGAGCTATTTAGTGACTATGATTGTGACATCCGTTATCACCCGGGCAAGGCAAATGTAGTAGCCGATGCCTTGAGCCGAAAAGAGAGAGTGAAGCCAAGACGGGCTAGAGCTATGAGCCTCACGGTAGGGCCAAGTATTCGCGATCGGATTATTGAAGCCCAAATCCAAGCCACCCTACCGGAAAACTTTGGAAACGAAAACCTAGACGGCATGGAACAACTATTTGACCGAAAGAATGATAACGGGCTTTACATGGTGGAAGACTTTGGATTCCTATATTCGGCGATTTAAGAACGCTTATTATGAATGAAGCCCACCTATCACCTTATTCGGTCCATCCCGGATCGGATAAGATGTACTTTGATTTGAAGGAATTATATTGGTGGCCGGGCATGAAGCGTGATGTGGCTAAGTATGTGAGTGAGTGCCTTACTTGCTTACAAGTTAAGGCCGATCACAAGAAGCACCCGGATTGTTGGTACAACCGGTGATGCCCGAATGGAAGTGGGAGCATATTTCAATGGACTTCATCACTAAACTACCGAAGACGAGAAGCGGCCGAGACACGATTTGGGTGATAGTAGATCGGTTAACGAAATCGGCTCACTTTTTAGCCATTCGTGAAACCGATAAATTTGACACCTTAGCTCGTTTGTACATCAAGGAAATAATATCTAAGCATGGAGTGCCGGTTTCTATCATTTCGGATAGGGATGCCCGTTTCAAATCAAAATTTTGGGAAGCCTTTCAAAAAGCCATGGGTACTCGACTTGACATGAGCACGGCGTTTCATCCTCAAACGGATGGGCAAACCGAGAGAACCATTCAAACACTCGAAGATATGTTGAGGGCGTGTGCAATTGATTTTGGTGGAAGTTGGGAAGACCATTTGCCGTTAGTGAGTTTTCATACAACAATAGCTACCACGCTACTATTCAAATGGCACCCTTTAAGGCCTTGTATGGTAGAGTGTGCCGTTCTCCTTTAGCTTGGGCGGAAATTGGAGAGAGTCAACTTATCGGGCCGGAAATTGTGATTGAAACTACCAAGGTAATATCTCAAATTAAAGAGAAGTTGCAATTGGCCCGTGAGCGTCAAAAGAAGTATGCCGATGTGAGGCGGAGACCGTTAGAGTTTGAAGTTGGTGATTTTGTACTTTTGAAAGTGTCGCCTTGGAAGGGAGTCGTACGATTTGTGAAGCGGGGAAAACTTGCACCAAGGTATGTTGGTCCTTTTAAGATTCTTGAACGGGTTGGGAAAGTTGCTTATCGGCTAGAATTGCCTCAAGAGCTTAGTGGTGTGCATGATGTGTTCCATATTTGTAACTTACGCAAGTGTTTGGCGGATCCCACACATCATGTGCCTATGGACGAAATTAGGGTTGATTCAAACTTGAACTTTGTTGAAGAGCCGGTAGAGATCATGGACCGTCAAGAAAAGAAGCTCAAGAAAAAGCGCTACACGATTGTGAAGGTTAGATGGACCGGTAGACGTGGAGCCGAATACACTTGGGAGCTCGAGGATCACATGAAGACTAAATATCCTCATTTATTTGTAAATTAGGGTTTTCGTGAATTTCGGGACGAAATTCTTTCAACGGGGGAATAATGTAACATCCGAGAATTTTGACCCGTTGACTTACGTGTAATATGACTAACAAATTAAATTAATAAAATTATTTGGGTCATTTTGGTGTTTAATTGGTAATGTGATAGTCGTTGGGTCGTTTAGTTGATTTCATGTCTATGTGTTGATTCGGGTTGATAATACGTTTCGTTTGGCGTTTAAATGTGTTTTGATAAGTAAATTTGCTTGAAAGGTGAAATGGGTCGACCCATGGGTCGTACCCGACCCGGCAGTCCATTTGGACCTTATCCTTTCCCCCTTTCTTTCTATCTATCTATCTTACTCTCTTTTCTCTCAAGTAAAAAGGCAAAAAGAACCCATTTCATTTCTACTCCCATCTATCATCAATTGGTGTTTTGGAACTAGTATAACACTAGAATCATAGTCTTCTATACCACATTGTCGTCATATTGAGGAATCAAAGGTGGAAGTCTTGCATTTTACCCATTTTGACCTAAATTCGGGTTCAAGCTCGTGAAAGGAGTTTTGGTAAGTCTAATTTACCCCATTTACTTCTATCTATGTTTAGTAATGCATTTCTGGTCATTTTGAGTATTGACATGTTCTAAAACGGCTTTAAATGAGAATTGGGTCAATTAGGGTTTAAATTAAGGTTTTGGATCGTTTGGATCGTTGATGTTGTTACGGATGGAAACGAGGGTTTGGGCAAGTGTATTTGAGTACTAAAATGTCATATGCATCTTCAAAACGAGTCCATAAGTCTTAAATATCGAATTAGGGTTTTAGTTCTTGGTTTTTCTGCACTTTTAACCGATTCTGGGCTGACCTGCTGTATGTAACGGCCGTTACATATTGTAACGCCCGTTACACTTTGTGACGGCAGTAACATGGGCCGTTACAGTGAGTTGGCTTGTGATGGAGTTAACGGCCGTTACCCTTGTGACGCCCGTTATGGACCAGTTTTGTCGAACATTTTCAAACGTCAATAACTTTTGAACCGTAAGTCCGTTTTAGACGTATGACCTATCCTTGGAATCGTGAGAGAGTCTACTTTCTTATAGTAACATTCATTTCGTATGAAACTTCTTTCATTTCTAAAAATGTCGAGTCTAATGCGCATTGTTCATACTCGTTTAAGTTGTAAGTGCGTTTAGGGTTTACAAATTGACTTAACCCTTCTAAATCAACTTGTTTGAGATTGTTGAGTTGACCTTATGTTATTATGATGAATATATATATAGGTTGTGGACGTGTGGATCCCATTACTCGTTTGTAATCCTTTACTAGCTTCTTTGCCAATCAAGGTGAGTTTCGTATCTCCCTACCCGCTTGGGATTCGGGCTGAAAAGTGTAAACCTGGCGTGTTTACTTGCATTTATTGATGTATTGATTGTTTGACATGATTGTTGGATTGATGTGACGTGTCTTTTCGTTTGTTTGACTTGGATTGTGTTTTCGTTAAGTGTTACTTATACATTAGGATAGACGTACATACATGGAAGTCGGTTATGCATTCATTGGGTTTTAGATGTGGTGGGAAGGCTGCGGGTGACCCTATACATAAGCATCTAGGACTTGAAGAAAGTAGAATCCTCTGAAATATATGTACGTATAGTTGGTTTATATGGTGATTAATGATTAATTTTGATTGATGCATATGTTGTGTATATGTCCCACTGTTAGGGGATTTGACTTATGTATATTGAGATACGGCCTTGTCCCTCTGTTGACAAGTGTGCCCGTTACGATTATTGATTTTGATTCATGTTTGTCGAATGTTGATTATTGGTTTATGGTTGACAGTTATTGATTGTCGGTTTATGATTATGCATTTACATTGGATTGTAAGCATTGCATACATTGTTGATGAGCCCTCGGCAGGGGATTGCCGGCATCCTGGTGCATAGATGTATGCACCCATTTTGGATGTAGTCCTGACTCCGAGTATATAGACATATATATCTCGATGTTTTTGAGATACAGCCCTGACCATGGCGATGGCAGAGGGGTATCGTTGCATACGTGATTGAAGGTCACGCTTGGGATAGGCATATTTGCTTATTCATTCATTCGGCATTGCATTGATACATACATCATTTATGCATCCTCATTACACTCTCATTCCCTTTGTGTAATCTTGTTGTTGGACGATATTGTGTTGCTTAGAGGCTCGCTGTAAGTCATGTCTAGCCTCTATTCTTATATTGTGATTATTGATGATGGTTCGTTATGAACCATTACTACGAACTCACCAACCTTGTGTTGACTATGCTTAGTACACTTTTCAGGTAATCAGGTTCTCCCCGGACGTGGAGTTTAGTTGATTGCTTGCTGTCTAACCCGGACTTGGACCTCATGGATCAAGGATTCATTGACCCTCCTTTTGCATTTTACTTAGGATCGTTTGCCATCTTTGGATGTATTATGTTAACGTTGATGGCTATTTGCTCCTGTTGTATTTTGTTACTTGATTTACTATGTTTTGGATTCACCGAATCGTTAATTGCATTTAGTTGTTCTATTGTAATTCCACCGGGTGCTGTATGATTTCCGTGACATTTCGAGCTCCGGCTTGGGGTGTTACATATCGTACTATCACATATTTTTGTTTTAATAAAGTATATGATATGCGAGTTTCAAAACAACAAAACTTAATTACCATCTTCCCCTTAAAATTACTAACAAAAAACTACTCTTATATTTTTCTTATTAAAAACAAACACCCAATGCCACGTTGGATTATCTACTGAATTTAGACAATAGTGGGGCCAAAGATGAAAGGAACGATCCCTAGGAGTGATAGCGGATAATTCTTGTAGTACTCACCTCCTCATTGGTAATTGTCCTTTGCATTTACTCGCCAATACCATATAATCTTTTTATTGCATTGTTATTATTATATTATTATATTAAAAACATATAATAATAATATTCCTTTAAAATATAATGCAATTTAAAAAAATAGATTATTAATAATTAAAATAACTACATGCTACTGACATCTATAATAACTACTGTTGTGTGGGTTTATTCCAAAGTGTGATAGAAAGCAATAACATAAGGAATGGTATATTAAAAAAATGTTGTAATTTTGCAAGATGAGAATAGTATCATTTAGGTTAAAAATAAATCAGAGAATCTTATTGCTATAGTATTCTTACATCACTAAAGTAATTAGAGTTATATATCTTGAGATGTATAATTAAGGTCGTTACTAGAGTTTTAAAATGTTTTAAAGATAAACTTGATATATATATATTCATAAACACCAATTTAACCTTACTTCATAACTCTTAGTTGAATCCTGATTTCATTCTAAAAAGATATACCATGCTAACACACACAATTTTCTCACATATTCTTGCAGACCATTTATTTTTTATTAAAATCTTACGTCTGAAGTCATCAAAAGTATTATATACATATTACTATTTTTATTATTATAAATTACATAATGCCTAAAATTTCTTCAAGTAATGCTAATTTCTTTTAGAGTAAATAAATTCTTTTAGATATTACTTTAGAAAACACATTACAAATGTTAAGTATCTTTTTGTCCATGATTATCAGAACTACATTCATGTAACTTTACTTTCAATGAAAGTTTAAATAATACATATTTTATATAATTTTAGACAGTCCAAACAGCACGTGATAGTGGTTAAGGGGAGTGTCAGCTAAGCATGTGACTTACACATATTCGAAAGCAAAGAAGGCGGTGGGTCAATGCCACCTGTTATTCTTTGAGTGGCTATATGGACGTGCTTTGTTTTTAACAAATTTGTTAAAGAAACTCGATATCGAGTGGTTTATCAAAATGTAGATTTTATTTCAGAAAATTTTGTTTTAATTTTTCTTTTTCTCGAACGTGAAAGCACGTGTCTTGCTTCCGTCACGTGAGTTGGGGTGGGATGCACGTGCCTATCTCACGTGGAAGTTGGTGAAGGTGTGAGTTCAAGGAGTGGAAACCTTTGTAGTCTATGTGCAATGGAATATCCTCTTTATGCAAATGAAAATGTTGAATTAAAATAGTCCTTTTGACACCTTTTTTTGGTTATAAATCATATCGAACACGATCTAGGTAACTTTAAATACTTATGAATCTCTTAAAAAATTAAGTACATATTCCTTGTATTCATTTTGGCCTCGTCGATTAATATTGCATCTGAACCAACATATATATATCGATGATTTGTGCAATAGGGTTGTGTTGTTTATCTCGATACGATTATGGAGGGTTATCGTGTAATAGTCAATGACCACAATGACGAGACGAGAACTCTTTCTTGCACCCACGATTATTGGTCATAAAATATGTGATGATAACCTATTATAATATAGACTTAATTTGTCCCTAACATTAGGCGTTCAAATGATCATTGGTGGTTTGATTTGGGTAACTAGCTAAAACGGCTAAATATACATTTCTATGTATTATGGGCAATTGTTGGTTTAATGGGAACACTCATCAACATTTTTGAGCGCCGTTTAATAATTATAAGTGTTCATTGTAGAACTAGCTAGCATAGATTTTTCTCAAAAGTCAATGTCAAGTTGTCAACTATAAGATAGTCATATTAACTACTCGTACTATTTTAATTTGATTGGATACAATTTGAATGTTGACACTTATTTTGAGAAATACGAAAATAATACTTGATCGGATGCTAACTTAAATATACTTAATCATGTTGATAGTGCTCTCAATTCGAGGTGAGATGTGAAGACTCGAGCAAGATTCGGACTATTATTTTTTTTTAATCATGGTAAAGTTTATATATATGAGGTCGTTCGAGTTTGCATACCCGGCCTTCCCTAATGCCCCCATTATACGTATATGTTTTACAAGTCCTAATACCTATCCGATGTACGGTAACTATATAGATAGTATCATAAAGAAATTCGAATATGCCTCATACATGATTCGTGAGTATGATATAAATTGTGTTAAAGTAAACCAATTATCGAAGCTAAATTATAATAAACAGTAATGATAAATATAATATATGTTTAGTTAGAGTTTTGGATTTACCTTAAATTTTTAGAATCACATCAAAATCGGAACTTGTAAGCATAGTGGATGACGACAAATATCCTTGTGATTTCGGATCGTAAACTCAAATTTTTGAAGTATTCGTGTTAATAACTTATTATTATAAGTAATTTAAGTAATATGAGTTGAAGAATTGAGAAAGAAAAGAGACAATTTATTAATGAGAAAACGATCAATCAAATAAGGTTATAATGTCTTTTGTATTAATAAGCCAAGAGTTAGAGTTTAATTCTAAGTCTAATAAGAAAATATCTATATACAATTAAAAAAACTAATTTAATAAAATAAATTAAAAGGACACGTGTCGATCAAGGATTACGCCACGTGTCGTTTCAAGAACATCTCAATCCTGTTTTAGTTTATTGGTAGATACTTGTGATAAATATATGCTTATACATCTTTATTTATATACGTTGCCATTGTTAATATCGACTTTTAAAATATTTGTAGCTGATTTAATCTTGTACAAAATAGGATCATAGATTGAAAAGAACTTGGGATGAATTACTGTGAGTATAGAATTGAGAAAGAAACAGAGACAATTTATTAATGAGAAAACGATCAATTTACACCCTTCATATTGTACATAGTATATATTTGACAGTATATTTAATTTAACGCTTACCAATTTAAACGACATAAAAGATTGAAAGTATAAAACGGAACAAAAGGGAAAGAAAATTTAACGCAATAACAAATTAACATGAGATTTACTTGTACGCGGATGCTGACTACTAGTTGATTAATGATTATACGAGTACTAATTATGTAATTACACCACACATTTGCCTAGCCCATAACAAAACTTTAACATGCTCTTTTTGGGGATAAATATATTGGGCCTAGATAAAGCAATAACGTTTTTTCAACTGGCCAAAGGCCCAAAATTCCTTAATGGGTTCAATAAATCGAGAGAAGATCGACAGTGTAGCCTTCGGCCTTTTAATATGAGTATCTTTTCCTTGGCCTGTTAGTCACGGGGTCGAGTCCTGTCGTCGTAAAATATTAGTAGAGTAATAGTACTTAGATTGTTCGAAAATTGTTTGATAGGACAAGGATAAATATAGTTTTAATAGATCGAAGTACAAGCATGCAAAAAATCAAGATAGATAATATGTTATCTATTCATCTAGAGGGAAGATTATAATTCGATGTTCTTTCAAAATAGCTACTTACTAAGCTTGAATTCTATACGTTTCACTTTGGTCACTGAAAGTTCAATATTTTTGTCTGATAGATATTATTTTAGGACCAATTTTCTTAAGCCAAGTTAGGCTTGAATACTGTAGCTCGCAGGCCCGGTGATATACTTGTTTGGGTGGCCCAATTGTATAAAACCCCAACCAGGCCACCATGTATAAGCACTAAATTTATGAAAGCCCATGTAAATATATGACTGATCATGCAAGCCCGTTGTTATCAGAGCCCGCTAATTATATTTGTATCTCCTATTTTCTTTGTTTTTGTTTTGATATCGCAATATATCAAAATTATAAACAACAAACTAGCATGGTACCCGCGCAAATGCAGCGGCGGTGACGGGGACGACGGTCTAGTGGTGTCGGTGATGGTATTATTGGTGGTGGCGGTGTCAAGTGGTGTAGGTTGATGTAAAAGTGATAGTGGAATATTTTAGAAGATAAGGGCTTAAAGTGTTAATTATTAAAATAAAGGTTTAGAGTGTAAATTAATTCATTAAGGGCAAATTTGGTAATTTAAAAAAACTATTTCCATAGTGGGTATTTATTAAGGGTAATTTAGTACTTTTGCATCTAACCATTTTCTAACACTTTCCAAAAATAGGGGGTTGATAATTATTATAAACGAGTATAGATTAGTTTGATCAAATCAAATTATTATCATTTCTTACGAAGAACATATCTACCACAAGAAGTAGCATCGTTTCTTAATCGACTTGTTGTTTTAGTTTACAAAAGTGTCTTTTGTCAACAATGACATCATAAAAAGTGTCACAAACCACAATATCTACATAACGTTGCAACGGCACAAACAAAAAGTGCCACAAAAGGGCTTGAGTGGTATCGCTTGTATACCATTTTTTTTTTTTTACATATTGTGACAATTTTTGTATCTCATTGAATGGCGTTTAATTTGTAACCACTATATATATAAGCTCATTGCTCAAGATCTTAAACATGAATTACGTACTATATGAATCTCAATCATGACAATAGTCTTGCACTTTTCCAGAATGAGACCCAATCATATCTGGGCTGACATATTGAATAGAAGATTCCATTCCTAAAGATGAGTATAAACACATAACTATAAACCCAGCTGCTGCTGACAGGCAAATATTGAGTTGTAACAACTATCATGAATCTTGATTTGAAGTCTAAACTCCTTTTTATCTTAAAAGCTTCAAAAAGTCAATTATTGGTTCTTGGAGACCTCACAAAAAAGCTCTTTTGGTTCTTCAAATCGCCTTTAAAACTTACTTTTGATTCACATTCTAATATCTTCTTATAAAAAAATTTACAAAGTGAATTGAACATCACTGATGCGGTAAACTTTACTTTATAACTTTGTGATCGAACTAGTACAAGTTAAATAGTAACATTCCATTTGTTTTGTGAAAGTTTTAATTTAATACTTCAAAATCAGAATTTTCAAAATCTTAATGTTAATATATTGTATTCCATTCTTGGAACTGTATAACTATTACGGACACGATTAAAGAACAATACATGAACAAATGATATTTAAGTTTACAAGTAATATTCATTACTCACTGTGGTGGTGGACTTGTGTCGCAAGTTAAAAAACTTAAGGGGTATTTATTTTAAATTTAAATGCAAGAATGGTCCATGTGGTTTTTCATTTTTTGCATCGACAGTCCCTCCTTAAGATTTTTAGCATCCATGATCCCTGGAGTTTTAGTTTAGTTGCAAGCTTAGTCCACTTTAACAACTCCGTCTATTCCTAAACGTTAACTGGCCCATCTGCCCCTCACATGAGGGGCAATAACGTCATTCCACACATTTCCTCTTACCTTATAACCCTTTACTCACACTTAAACATAAAAAGACCTTTATCCCCTTGTTTTAACGAGCATTTCATTATTTTACATTTTATATTATTATTATTCTATTTTAAATATTTATCATCATCATAATCTCCTTCATTTATATTCAAACAAATAACCCAGGTTGTTATCTTTTTGTGGATCAGTGGATATATCCATTACAATTACAATCTAAAATAAATATATCAATACACAACACCAAGAAATATGTGATTTTACAAAAAGTAAAACCCACAAATATCATATATGTTTCTGTTGTTGAAAAAAAAACAAACAAACATCATATTAAGGATATGTATTGTTTTAAAGGTACAGTAAGACATTAAAGTCTTTTGCTGTTTTTCCATGAAAACAAAATAAACTGTACACAAGAAAATGCCATAAAGACTTTTTGGGTGAGGAATTGCTTTTTTCATGGAGCTATGACTCATTGACTCCGATTGTATGGATGAGATCCTCCACCATGTCTATTTTACATAAAAGATATAAATCCAGGTATCCGATTCAACTCCACCAACAACCAATTCTGGCCTTCACGCACAGCAGCACAGGTATATATATATATACGTTTATACATATATATCACCCACTCAAAACCGATGTTCAGATCTGTTAATAATTCCGGCCATTAACTTCGGTCGTCCATCATTGTTCAACAGCCGCCACCGAAAAACCTTCGGTGTACACTTTCATGAGCTCTTCTTCTTCATTGAGATCTGTTAACAATAATAACATCCTTGATGTTTAACGATACAATACAAGGCTCTCATTATATAGATCTAGATCTATAATTTCATTATATAGATCTAGAAAAAGATATAACTATATATCTATACAATACAGATATTATATATACATGGATTAGATGTTGAGGATTTTCTTTTTCAACAGATCTGATTTGAGGATTTAGATGTTTGTGTAATTATGTGTGTTTGCGAGAGATATAGATACAATTTATTGATATCGATACTAAGATAGTTTAAGTTAAAGAAAGAAACAAGAAATGTGTGGAATGACGTTATTGTCCCTCATGTGAGGAGCACATGGGCCATTTAACGGTTGGGAATAAACAGAACTGTTAAAGTGGACTAAGCTTGCAACTGAACTAGAACTCCAGGGATCATGGTTGCTAAATATCTTAGGGAGGGACTGCCGATGCAAAAAAAGAAAAACCACAGGGACCATTCTTGCATTTAACTCTTTATTTTAAATATAACTTACTTTTTCATTTGTCCCTTTTGTGATGTTATGATGAACTGAAAATAATGGTCGCAAAGTAGATTTATACCAACCCACAATTATAGCACGAACTACACTTTTGAATCCCATTGTTAACCAAATGAATGGAGCCAACATACTTATCATTTACTGTGCATATGATTAAAATCAATTGGAAAGTACATATCTCCTTTTTAGGAAAAACAAACATTTCCATTTTTAATTCATATTTCACTACTCTGTAGTGATTCAACCTGCAAATCGAAGATATAGGTTCCAATTAAAGAGGGATGTCCTTGATTAAAGCGGTTTATGTAAAAGGCATTTAGGCTACCCACGTCAAAGTTGTCCATGGAAGATTTACTGTGACATGGAAAATATTTGTGGAGGTGATTTGAATAGATCGAGGATATCCATTCTTAGGTGTTTAGGGGAAGGATGATGCTAAATAATGTTTGTGTTTTTATGTTTTAATGTATATTAATTGTATGTACGTAACAATGTATATATTATGTAGTAATGTAGCTAATTGTTTTCGTGAAGAATGAATATATTATTGTTAGTTGGTAAAAAAAAAAATTGTATGTTTTGGTTTAATTTTGAATAGATATGGCTTGTCATTTTGTTGGATGTTGATATCGTTTGGTTTTGAATTTTGTGGTATTAGTAGAATTGTTTGGCTTCCTTGAATGGTTATTGACTTATTGGGTGTGTCCAAGTTACCACTTTGAAGTCTAATTTGTAGATTGTCCGATTCTTGATAATAAACACTTTCACTTTTCAACCAAAAAAGAAAAAAAAAATGATAATGCATTCCCTGATATTATTTCATTATTTCGAGGAGATATTTGACATGTCTTCGATCATCATATATCTACATTACACTCATCAGTGAATATGAAAAACAATATCCAACACAAAACATCCACTTCACTACCACGTACCACTCAAATAAAAACCTTAAGCTAAAAATGAAGAAGAAAGCAAAAGTAAAATAACAACATCATAGAAAAATCCAAAAGCTTAATTATTTGATACCTAATTAACTAGTAACATAAGTTACTTGACCTTGTAATAGACTCTAGAACTTTAGTCACATCCCCTGCATATGGTCGGGCAGCCGGATCGTGAGCAGTGCACTGTAGGGCTATATTCATGACCTCGACGATATGGTTAGGTTTCTTTGATGCATGTGTCTTAAGTAATGGATCGACCCATGTCTCGAGGTGGCAATCGGAGTAGCAGTATCGTGCCCATTCAACAAGGTTTTCGTGCAAACCAACCTCTGCATCGACCGGGGTTTTACCTGTTAGTAGTTCGATGAGGATGAGGCCAAATCCGTACATGTCACTGCTCTCGGTTATCTCTTTGGTCTCTTTTGTCTCTGCAATATAGAATGTGATTTAACATTAACTAAACCGTTCCCAATTGCAATATATTGTGTCACAAAGTAAATTGCATAACTTAATTTTCTAACATTACTTACAAAATGACACTTTCTCTATAAAAGATTCATTTACTCTAGACATATACTTTTATTTATACTTATTGACATTTAGATGCTTAAAAGATAACAGGGCAATTTAAATAACTGGGGAACAGGGGATTTCCAATATAAAAATAAAGAAATTTCAAACTTTCAAATAAATTTTTAAAACTTATTTAGTAAATGAGTTGAAACAACTACATTGAATTCTTTTTTTCTTTTTTTCTCCTTATATTATTGATGTCATACACTTTATAAGTTTTTTATAAACAAGCCTATCAGTTCTCATGCATATATAGCATTTCTTTTAGTGAAAAAAATACTGATGCAGGAGACCGGTAACCCGACCCGACCTCTTATTGGGTTGAATTTAAGTTATCTTTTATTTTAATAAGTTATATTGTTATCTTTTATTTTTATAAGTTATCTCTTTATTTTATTAGATAATTATAGATTGATTTGTTTCCTAGTTTAATAATGTTAGGGTTAATATAAATAGGGGTCTTTGGTTATTGTAAGGTGGAGTTGATTATTATTGAATTATAAAAGAATTGACGTTTTGTCAATGATTCCGGTCTTTGATTTAATCATTTGTTCTTGAGCCATTTGATTGCGTGTGAAACTGCATCAGTTGGTATCAGAGCTCAGGTTAATTCAAATGGCTCTACGTGAAGAGAACTACGTTTTTTCTCGCAGATTCGCCGACCGAGGCAGCGAAGAGAGTGTTTTCTATTCACGTGCCCATGGAGATCGTTTATACCGCAATCGTAGATTCGCCGACCGAGGCAACGAGATGGTGGACCGTGACCCACGGGATATCTTTGAGATCAAACGACTCCGGAAACGAGTTCGAGATCTTGAAATACAACACGAGATCAAGAAGACCCGGAAACGGATCCAAGAGCTTGAGTTGCAAAGACAGATGCACAAAACGGAAACCGAGTCAAACACCCTCGTCGGGGACGAAGGTGGTGACGGAGAGCAGAAGCCGTTTAGCGGTCACCCATCACTGTTTTATGAACCAATCTGTCAAGAGTGCCCCTTGAAAGAAAAGCCCATATTCGATGAAGACTTGGGTGAAATTGATGATGAAGAGTGCTTGTGGGTGCAAAAGGCTCTTAGCAGATTTAGTAGTGGAGAGGCTAACAAAATCTTGAATGGCTGTTTTCGGTCATTGGTGGATCAGATGACGCCTTCAACGAACTTAGATGAAGATGGAAGCAAAAAAAATAATGAGTTTGATCTAATTGACTCGCAAAAAGTTCTCGAGTCCGTGGAAGCCGGAGCAGTTGCCAAGGTTGATCAATGTTCAAATCTTGAAAATATTATTGATTCTATTGAATTGCATAGAAACGAGATCAGCACAATTAATGCGCCCGAGAGATTTGGATTTTTGAATAACAATACATTAATAAGGAATATAATTAATTTTGGAAATGATATAAGTATTCTATTGGTTGTGATCAACGTGATCAATGGTCTTGGAAAGAAGCTACAAATGAAAGATTATATATTTAATAATAGCTACAAGGAGTTGATAGGAGATAAAGATAAGGATGGTATGCATCACACGCATACGGAAATTACATGTATTTTTCCCATTGCTACGAGTTATATTGAGAAGGAGAAATATAATGGAGTTCACTTGGGGTATATTTTAAGAGCTATTAATGTTGAGAATAAGGGTCGGTGGTTGCACATTAAGCTTGACGGCCAAATTCGAAGATTCAGTTATGTGTTCGATCCCGGCGGTGGAGTTTTGAAGCTATCAAGACTCGAGGACGAGTCTTTTTCAAAGAGGGAGAGAATGATGCAGGAGACCGGTAACCCGACCCGACCCGACCTCTTATTGGGTTGAATTTAAGTTATCTTTTATTTTAATAAGTTATATTGTTATCTTTTATTTTTATAAGTTATCTCTTTATTTTATTAGATAATTATAGATTGATTTGTTTCCTAGTTTAATAATGTTAGGGTTAATATAAATAGGGGTCTTTGGTTATTGTAAGGTGGAGTTGATTATTATTGAATTATAAAAGAATTGACGTTTTGTCAATGATTCCGGTCTTTGATTTAATCATTTGTTCTTAAGCCATTTGATTGCGTGTGAAACTGCATCAAATGATGCAATAGTCAGTCCATTAAGCCCAACAGCCCAGCCCGTGAAGATGATATTGAACCAGACGTACATTTACTTGGTGTGCAAGTTGCTGGAACAATATTATTATTATTATCTATTTTTTAACTTTATTTTCTGTTTTAGGTTTCCTTATTTATCTAGGATTGTTTTTCCTTTATATAGGATAGGGTTTTCTCATTGTAAAACAGTTTTGGGTTTTTATAAAATTAAAGAACGTGTGTTCTTAGAGCCCTTGGGTTCAATCTATGTCTTTGATTAATCTTTAGTTCTAGAGCCATTTGATTGCGCTTCTAAACTGCATCAAATACTTTAGTCATAAAATTAGTGAAGTTAAGTTATTGTTTACAAGAAGAGTTTCTCAAAATATTACTGTATTTCTTTTGCCGGTTTACTTATCCTTTCAAGTTCTGTTTGAAAAGGAGAAGAGGGAGTAAAAAACAAAATCTCTTTTTAACTATGATTGCGCACAGTTGTAAAAGCAAAAAAGGCATATATTTCATGATGTTTTGTTGGGACATTGTCTACCCTGTTCAATATTCGTGTATGCATGGGTTATTGCTAAAGTTTTAATAAGATAATGATTTTATAGAAGTACTCAAAAATGCCTTTTTATATGCAACATAGCATATTGAAATCATGGTCTAATTAATTACTCAAAAAATTATACAAGCACTTAGTTTTCATTTATAAACATATCATCAATTTAGTATAATAGTGAGTTAGTGACAATTATGCAAGAACTATTTAAAATCTAGGGTTATTTATTCAAATTACAATAATGATGTCATTGACTCTTGTCTCTTGATTTAATGGTCTAAAAAAAAAGTAGAAGATTTTGGTGCTCTAAAAGTCTCAAGTTTAAATACGGGCATTGAAATTTTATTATTACTTTGAACGAAATTTTATTATTACTTTGAACGAAACTAACTATCAACAATTAACATTTGCCGCTAAAAAGTAATTATGATTATTATTACAAAATTTTAAAAATAGGTGTTTTACACTAAGTTAATATTAGTGCAAATTAAGCTCTTGAATTTTACCTGGTGCGACATATGCTGATGAAACCAAACACTTGGTAGTATTTGGAAAAAACATCCCAGGAGGATTCAATTTCAAGCAAGCCTCATCTTTCCCGTCAATCACAAAAATGTTTTCGGGTGTAATGTTGCCTATAATGATAGGCGCCGATGAGCAACACCCATGCAAGTAATTTAGAGCTTTCGCGATCCCAACGGCAACCTTCTTCCGGCTTTCCCAACTTAAGACTCGACTAACTTCACTCAATTTCTTGCCTTGAACAAGTTCATGAACTAACACCAATCTTCCTTTATCCGACTTGCAAATTGCTATTAGTTTAACTATGTTTGGATGTCGAACCTTTCCAATCTCCTTGAGTTCGATAATGTGATGATCAATCTTGAGATTGATTTCATTGAACTCTTTCACAAAATATTGTATGTTTTTCGTTGCTACCACATTTTTGTGTTCTCTCAAGAAGTGCAAAATCTCGTCGATTGCTAAGAGTTTTGATGCTTTATGATCGAAAAAGAGTAACTCCCATTCGTTACCTCCATCTAATTTGCTTTCCACTTTCATTTTCACTTCATGAACCCATTTTTTCCTTCTTTTGACATACAATAAGACCACAATAAAAACGACAACAGCTATAATTGCAGCCAAAGTTATCCCTAAGAACCACCAATTGAAGTTTTTAGTTTCTTTGCATGGTGGTAAATTGGTAATTGATGCACCACCACATAGGTTGTTGCCAGTGACTGCTGTCGAATTGATAGTCGTGAATACTCCCGTGGAAGGTAAATTTCCATGAAAATGATTATGAGATAGGTTCACCTGAACAAGTGACTCCACGGTCCCAAGAGTTTTGGGGATTTCACCAGAGAGTTGGTTGCTTGACAAATCAAGATTTCCTAAAACCGGCAATGTTGACAGGGTTTCAGGGATTCCACCGGTGATAAAGTTGTAGCTTAGGTTGATGTTAACTATCTTTTTGCATAAAGATAATTCATCGGGAATTTTTCCTGAAACCCTATTATGACTTATTTTCAGCTCCATCAACTCCGAGAATTTCCCAATTCTCGGAGGGATGGAACCAGAGAAATAATTTTCTGATAAGTCTAACTTCTCAAGTTTGTTGCTTGCAAACAAATTAGGAAATTCTCCAATAAAACCATTTCTTGCTAAACTCAACATTTGAAGCTTTGGCATATTCCATGCCCAATTGTTTACGTTCCCGGAAAGATTATTTGAAGACAAATCAAGAAAGTAAACAAGTGGTAGGTGAGTGAAATCAGGGGAAAGCTCACCGGATAATCTATTATTTTGAAGACGAACCCTTTCTAAGCTCTTACAATGACTCAAACTTTTAGGAATGTCCCCTTCAAGGGAATTGGAAAAAAGGATGAGTTTATGTAGATGACCCGAGTTACAAAGAGATGCAGGGTATTTTCCCGGTGAGATTGTTGGTAGAAAGATCAAGTATCGTGAGGTTATTATACTTTCCAAGATCATAAGGAATCTCACCAGAAAACTTATTAGACCATAGTTGAAGAACTTGGAGATGAGGTAAAAATGCCAAGGATTTTGGTATTTTACCCGAAAAATTATTTGAGAACAAGTGGAAGACTTCAAGAGCTCGAAAGTTGGAAACAAGTTCCGTTATTTCACCGGATAAAAGATTATCACTTACATCAAGAGATATTAATTTCTTGAGGTTAAAGATTGTTTTAGGAATTGGACCGGTAAGCTTGTTAAAGTACAAGAAAA
>CM067171.1:54293622-54431122 GCA_034093135.1 Erigeron breviscapus | reverse complement strand
TTTAGTATCGAATCCTATACCATGCAAATTATATCCTGATCGAGGATAACTAGGGAAATATCCGAAACCTGCCACAACAAACATCAAACCCGATTAAACTGCTAAATCTGATTACTCGCTATATCCACAAAAATCTACTCGATCCGTCATGTCTATATATATTAGAAAAGATTGATATAATACGTACGTTGGAGTGGGAAAAGGGAAATAGCTTTTTAGTAAAAACAGAAGAGAGAAGAGTAGAAGTAAACTAATAATGGGTGCTCGTGCAAGGAATTAGGAATATATATGCAGTGTGTTGTCTCTGTCACTCCCCAGCATGCTTTCCTTATTCTCCATTTTCTGGGGCTTTTCGCTATCTCCTTTTACCCCACGCTCACACCCCACATCTTCTTTATTTTTCTTTTTCTATTACCACCCTTTCAATATATTAACGTAACGTTAATTATTTGCGTTAGTATAAAATATCAGGGTGCATTAAGATTTATATTTTGTTAATTATGTGAAAATTCAAAGAATGATTTTTGATATATTTTTTTAGAACATTCAATCGGGACGTATAATAGTGAAACCTTGCACGTACCATAGACAACGAGATGTTGATTATTGGGTATTCGGAGGAAAACACCCCAAGGCTTGTCATCCTTAAGGATCGAACTCAAGATCTTGGGTAAAACTTGGAGTGTCTCTAACCAGTTAGACTTATCGAAATCATATATATATTAGCTCGTATTACACCAGTTTAGCAAATATATTAACTTGTTATCTAGTATGTTTTGTACGGGAAGTTCATGTGAACCTTGGATATTTCAATGCTTGGATAAGCAGATTCTGCTTTTGTGATTAGAGGGTACCCAATGCCCAGGACTCATCCACCAAAGACTAGTCCCTGTCAGCGCCACATCAGCAAAAAACACTCCAAGGACTAATCCCCCCAAAATACACCCAATGCACTCATCCCTCAAGGACTAGTCTTGGACCCACCAATTATTTAATTATACCCTTTTATCCAAACTTGACACTTTTAACCCTTCAAAATTAATAACAAACTAAAACATACACAAATAAGAAACACTTCATTAAAAATAAAAACATTACAATACTTATTAAAAATAAAGAAAACACACATTAAAAAAAAACATTACAATAGTTTATTTTAAAAAAACACACATTAAGCCGGGAGGCGCCATATATGCTCCGTAAGATCATGACGAAGAGCATGATGCACAGTGCGATCTCGAAGCTCCTTGCCGGTTCGTTGGTGAACTGCCATCCTTTCCTGGAACGTACGCTCAGGTAAGACGATTGGATCATTATCGTCTCCATCCTCGAGTGAGCTTATGGCGTACCCCGCGTCTTCAACCTTCATGTTATGCAATATAACACACGCGTACATTGTTCGAGTTATTCGATTCACGCTTTTTGATCTTGCTGGTTGGCTTAGAATGTGCCATGAATTTTGAAGTCCTCCAAAGGCACGCTCGACATCTTTCCGAGCACTTTCTTGATACTTTTTAAATTTCTTCCGCTTCTCATCTTGAGGGCATGAATACGACTTTACAAAAGTCGACCATTCGGGATAAATGCCGTCGGCGAGATAGTAACCTTTTTTGTAGTGGGTGCCATTAACAGTGAACGAGCTATCAGGCGCACGATCTTCTATGATTTCCCTAAATAAGGGCGACTGGTTGAGAACATTTATATCGTTGTTCGAACCAGCTGTGCCGAAAAAGGCATGCCAAATCCACCTATCGTACGAAGCTACCGCTTCAAGCATGATGGTTGGATGACCGTGATCACCACGCGTAAATTGACCTTGCCATGCCTTGGGACAGTTCTTCCAAGGCCAGTGCATGCAATCAACGCTTCCAAGCATGCCTGGGAAACCATGAAGCTCCTCATGTCGAGCATACAAGCGTTGTATGTCCTCCGGTGTTGGTCTGCGCAAGTATTCATCCCTGTAAAGTTCAAACACACACTTACAGTAATAGTCTAGATAACATCTTGCTGTTTCTTCACCCATCTGTAGATACTCGTCAAGCGAGTCGGGATTGTAGCCATACGCCAACTGACGTATGGCGCATACACACTTTTGGATTGCACTGAAACCAACCTTTCCTCGACCATCAACCTGCTTGTCTTGCATTCTTTGAAAATGCAAAGGCACAGGACCTGGATGTCGAGATGGGTATGATATTATGTCGTTCACAATGCGCATGAACATAGGTCTCGACATACGGAAGCGTCGCCTAAAGTTCTTCAACGAATACGTTGGGTTTTCGTTAAAATAAGCTGCCATTAGGCGCTCTTCAGCACCATATCGATCTCTCTCGACGGGCATACGGGGTATGAATGGTCTTGATGATTCACCTTGTTCAAGCAAATCAACACATTCGGCCATGATGCCCATAAGCTCATCATCATCGTCTTCATTTGGAAACAAATCGGGTCTCATGTACGTTGATAAACTCGAACGAAACTGGTTGTTCATGATGATTTATGTGTATACAAAAGTGTGTTTTGGTATAATATAACTGAATATATGGAAGAGTGGTGTGAAATGGTGGTTCAATTGAAGTGTATATATAGCCATTTTGAAAAACTAACCGTTAAGGACTAAAGTTGACACTTTTTTGAACATGTTTTGAACAAAACAGCCGTTAGAGGGACTAAAGTTGCCAAATGGGGAAACTTTAATTTTGTCTCCTTCTTTGATTTAGCCGTTACAATTCAAAAAAAAAAAAAAAAAAAAAAATAAATTAAGTAATCACTCGTCCCTGCAGGAACGAGCCAGCCGGACGAGAGCCCCGAACGAGCCAGGGACGAGTCCCACCCAACGGTGTGGACTCGTCCGAGGCAGCCGAACGAGCCCTCGAACGAGGGCATTGGGCACCCTCTTATGGGTCAATCAATCAGTTTTGAATAGATGGACTGGTGTTTATGATAACGGGTCTATCAATAAGTACCTAATTACCTCTTCTGAAAACGAAGCTTTTTACTCCAAATTTATGGCAATTTCTTTCCTTTTTAGCAAGTTTGAATAAATACATTTTCTTTAATAATTTAGACATGATTAATTAACAAGGGTAGTCTCATTGACTCTGAAAGTCAAACTTACTTCTTACCGAGATGTTGTTACAAGTTGTAACTACACAGAGAAGCACTCCACGTATATTGAAACTAGGTGAATTTCTGTTTTCACAATAATGTTGCTTTGATTATTTAACTTTTGTTTGTACCTTTACAATTACAATGTAGATCAGATAAGAAAGTTATACACATTCTAACTTTAAGTTATACGCATTACAGACTTATGGTATATGTGGACTGTACGGGCTCGGGCTAGCCCGTCGTTGAAAAACCGAACCCGCATGATAACCCGAACCGACCCAACCCACTGAAACATGGGCTAGTCCTCGGGTTACATATTTTGTATTTTTTGGGTCACGGGCCGGGTCGGGTTAAGACCGGGTTGGACTGGGTTGAGCCCATGATCACCCCTAGCTGTCTGCAGCTAACATCCCTGCAACAGCAGGGATGATTAGCCCTATTTTTAATCATATTAGTGGAAACAGGGTTTTAAAACTTAAAAACTTCTAGTTAAAGCCTTACTTCCGGTAGCAAGAAATTACCGACATTTTCCTTAACAACGGAAATTACTAACAGCATGTGAAGTGAGCATGATGTCAAGCAAAACTAATTTCAGATCAATCTCTATCTCTAGTAGTTTGGTAATCAAATCATAATGGGATTTGTGTAACTTATTTTAGACTGAGAGTGGTCCAATAGGCTCAATAGATTATATAACTTTAATCACACTTTGGTTAAAGTAACTAAAAAGTTAAAATTTTGATTAGTTGTAGATAATAAATGTCTCAGTTGGATGTTACTAATAAAGCAAGTGGAACTTCTTAACATATGACCATTGTTGAATACAAGTACAATTGTTCCTATGAAAATAACTTTTGAATACAGGTATGTCTTCGATTGGTGTAAATGGGTCCCAAAGAAGTGTAATGTTTTCATGTGGCGAGCGGCTATGGACCGGATCCCCACCTCGACAGCCCTTCAGGCCAGAAATTGTCGCGTTGACAATCCTGAATGCGTCTTCTATGGTGACAGTGCCGAGGATGTAAATCATCTTTTTTGCGAGTGCATTACAGCGGCAAGAGTGTGGCAGCATATAAGCGATTGGTGTAAGTCTCCTCCTTTTTTCGTTTTTTCAATCAAAGACCTGTTGGAATATCATGAGATTAAAGGGAAAAGCAAGATGGAAAGGAAAGTTATAAAAGGTATAATAGTGACAAGTTGTTGGAGTATTTGGAAAGCGAGGAACGAGATCAAATTTGAAAAGGTTAACCGCAATGTGACCGGAATTCTTCAAGACATCAAGTCTTTCGGGTTTTTGTGGTATAGGAATCGTACAAAGAATAAGAGTATAACGTGGGAAGATTGGTGTAATTTTAAAATTGTATAATACGTTGTAAATATACCGCCGGCGTTTTGCCGGGGTCATGTGAATAAAAGTTTACTTTTTAAAAAAAAAACAAAAAAAACAAAAAAACAAAGTGTTGGTTGATTTGATCTTCGCATAAAACCACTAGCTATAAGTACTCATTTGTATACATCGAGATATGGTGGGAAATAAAAACAAAACATATATAGAAAGCATATACAAACCAATTAATATGAACGCAAATATATATAATTCAGAACAGCTTTGATCCAACCAGAGAACCGATTGGATCTACTTTATTTAAAAATAAAATTCGTTTCTAGTAGATAGTACAATACCCAATCGGGTATAAACAAAAACTATAATAGCACATGACATAGCAGAAAATAAATCAGAGCGAATATAATCAATAAAGTTGAATGTTAAAAAAACCATGTTAGCCCATATCACGGTCCAATTGTTGCCTAAATAACCCATTGGGCCCTTGCACTAATCAGACCATAAAAAATTCATATATTTTGTACGGCCGATAACCCATAAGGCCATAATCTCCAAATCATCTTAATCGATTCGAGAAAATAAACTTTGTAGTTCGGCTGCTCACATTCAAGTTCACCTCGTTAGTGAGTAGGAAAAAAAAAAATTAGACATAAGGGCATTAAACGTTAGTTCGTGTTGCTGTAGCACATATGGTTGCCCCTAAATCTAATCATAGAGATTGTTTGTTCAAAATTGCACAATAATATGGAACAGTAAATTACATGGATCGTCCTTGTGGTTGGAAGTAATTTCAAATATCATTTATAATTTTTCAAAATTACACAATTTATCCATATTTTTGAAATTTTGTTTTTAGTCTTTACTAATGAAATGTATTCTCTTCTTAAAAAAGACACATATATACAAAAAATTATAATAAATTATAGGGATAATTGGTGAAAATTACCTCAAACCATATGACCCATCTATATGTTGTTTATCCACTACCACTAGTCTTTTTTTTATATTATATAATTAGTCTTTTTTTTATAACGTAATTTTTTTTATTCAGCCACTCCTTTAATCTGAAACCACTTAAAGTTACAAATGTTATGTACTTAAAATTTACTTCTCGACAGAGAGACCATCCGTATAATTTACTCTATTCGAAATGTCATGAAACATTTTGAGCTGATTTGGATCCAAGTACCACCACCAGCACAAGTAGTCATGTATTGTTACTTTGTTAGCCTAGCTAGTATCAAGTTACTAACATTAAGTTAAAATACCCAAAAGTAACCAAATTCTAATCAGCATGACGTTTCTATGATATAAACGGGAGAAAAAAAATCTTAGTCAAATAATCTATACTGTTTGTCGATCAGTTCGACGGGCAAAAAGCCAAAAATATCAGGTCACTAGAAATCACATGCAATTAGACAACTAATAACAAAAGACTTTCGTATCATATCTATTGGGTTTTGCAAGTGGACTCACGGATTATGCATAAAAGGCCCGGATAGCCTATCTATATTTCAAGATTTGGCTATTTTGGGACCATCTATGTCCTAGTTTACAAACCCATTTTTGGACCATTTTTAGCTTAAGCAAAAGGCTCTATCTCAAATCTTCTATGTATCGATTATTATTTTAATTTCTACTTTTAGTTTTGCTTTTGGTCCTTTTGGACGGCCGAGACAAATATTTCGTCTTAAAGACAACAAATCAAAATCACCTAAAAATTGCAATTGACTAAATAATTTATTTCTTCATATTAATTGCTTATTTGTTGAATCACTTTTGTTCGATTGACATATTTTTATACGAAAAAAATCAACTTATTTCAGGTAGCTAGCTTTGTCAGCTTCGCTTCAAGGAAGTTTTATTAAATTACCATTTATGTGTTTCAATATTCCATAAAACCTGACATTAAGGTAAGAGAGTACAGAGTGCGCACTCGTTTAAGCTAACTAGACTTTATATGGTAGGGAAAGTTTTATTATCTTTATATATATCTTATCTTAAGATTAGTAATACTTGAAAACAGATAAATATCAATAAAAGTTCCAACCTTCCAAATTGCCCAAACACAGAGAGATATATTGACCATGACTGTGAAGATAATTGTTGATATAAATAGATCGAGGATATATATCTAGACTTGCACTTTCTCAATTGGACTAGGAAAAGTGTAACAGTTTATAGGTTTATAGAGTAGACACTGAAAGCTCCAAAGATATCTTCAGGAAGATAATATAATTAAACTATCAACAATACTTTTCCATGCATATATATAGACAACCAAAATTTAATTTAGACGTACATGATTTTTGGTTTCCATTCAGTAAGGTGACTAGAGAAAATCAAGCGTTGCTTATCATGGTATGTTATATCAAACTTTCAAACATATCACTTGATTAAACGTAATCTGTTTCTCAATTTTTGTCATTCTAATACGTTTTATTTGAAGAGAAAAAACAAAATTTTTATGCTAGATCGTACTACGCTAGTACACGTAATGATTTTCGTTTTAGTAGTTTAAGTAGCTAGTACACTTTGCAAGTGCACTAAGTTCCCTTTACCTTGTCAAATTAATGATATTTGAGCTAAAGTGTATATGTTGTAACTTACTTCTCTTTACAGGGCTCATACAAGCTTAGTACGGCTATTTTGAGCATCTCAAGTTTAGAAATCATCCCGAAAGACTTGGTGTCTTAACCAAAAAGAAGATGAAGTTTTTCAAACAGAGTGTAGATGTTGTGGCCAAAGCGAGGATTGCACCAAAGACTACATTGCGAGCGTTAAGAACGCTCATGCAGGATCATGGGTTTGTGGCTTATGTTCAGAAGCAATCAAAGAATATATATCAAAGAACCCTGGAAATGCCATGGAAGAAGCAGTCATGGCTCATAATGAGATTTGTCAAAACTTCAATATTACCACTAGAATTAACCCAAAGCTCACACTAACATGGGCAATGAAGGATATAGCAAAGAGAAGCCATGAAAATCGAATAGATAACAATTTCCAAAAGCTGAATCTCTACAAAAGCTCTAGTTGCATCCCAAGAATAATGGGCGGTTTAAGCTTGGGACAAAGTGGGCGACCGTCCAGGGTTTGATTTCCCAAGTGGCTGAATTATTAAATTTATATGTGTTTGTGTTTGTTATATGATATCTCTATCTATAATAATGAACTAAGTCCGTAAAAAACATTTCAAAAAACCATCAATCACTTAAAAAATAAATCATGTAATTTAGCCCACATAAAAAATAGTCCACCTACACTGTACATCTTTTGTAGATTGCGATTGAACAAGAAAACAGTTGTTGGTTTTTCTTTTGTCCAACTATATTTCTTTTCAGGTTTTGTTTTTTATTTGTTTAATTGAATATCTCTAAATTGTTCATTGTTAATTGTATTTGTGTTATCTATAATTAAATTGTTAATGTTAATGTTACTATCGCGGCTAATGGTTATGGCCCTTTTTTAAATTTAAGAAAATAGTTTATATAAATTTTCCCGGATCCATAAATCTCAGAGACCGGGGCCCGCGCGCCACGAAGTGACCGGGTGACTAAGTAAAGTTCAAGCATTTATTTTCGAATTAGTTATATCGGCATATTGGTACTAGTCATATGCCCGCGTGATGCGGCGGTGCGGTGTCGACGAGTGATGGTGATGGCGACGACGGGTGGTAGCGGCGTGGTTATTAATATAAAAGTAATTGATATAAAAGAAAGTATTGTATTTATTTTAAGGGTTAAGGGATGTATGTTGTAAATAATTCTATTAAAGGTATTATAGGTATATTAGATGGAGATATTTAAATTAGTGAATAAATGAGATGAGTAGTTTGGGTAGATCAAGTTCTTTTGGGAGAAAATAGGAGGGTTAAATGTTTTATAAGGTAGCTAAGATAAGAAGATTTCAAATATGTCAGCATATATATGGTTAATTAACATTTCGTATTGTATCTTAAAAAAAACCATACCAAAAATTGTCGAGAAACAGAACAAGGAAATTGTGCATGCTATTCTTAGTTAAAAACTATTTTCGTCAATTTCATGATCCCTTTAGTTTTTGCTGTTTAATGAATCTCATCCATTAAGGGGGTATTGCAATTTTAACTTCAAAATTTAATATTCTTTGAATTCTGAAGGATCAAAATAAATACTATACTAGCTAGTAATTCATCAACTAAAGTTAGTTTTATTATTGGTCTTGATCTTAGTGGTACTTGAAGTGAACCGTTTGATCATGAAATTATTCTGAATTCACAAATCGACGACATGGTTACGGTTCAAATGAAATAAGTATTAAAAGTAAAATAAATAAAACGATTATTTTGATTTAACTGAAAATCTTGAAATATCTTCGATAAATGCAAGGAGGATGTATAGCTGATATAGGATCTTGTGGAACAGGATTTGATTCTCAAATTATCATAATCTTTATGCAATTCATGGTGTGTTACTGTGTTATAAATGGGGTTCACATTAGTGATTGTGACACCATCAACTAAATGGGCTGGTCCAGGGATGAGATATATGACCCAACCAGCAAGCGCGATTAACCAAACAGGGCGGATCATTATGATACACCCAAGGTTGGGAAACTCGTGACTCGGACTTGACTCGGCGAGGGGGGAGTCAGGAGTTTGGGACGGATCCTGATTGGGATATTTCTGTAACATCCCAAACTTTTCTTTACTAGTTGACTAATGCCGTTAAGTCAATATTGTGTGTGTCGTTAAGTCTATTTTAGATTTAATGCTTATATGTAGTTAATGTGTTATGTGTGAGGCTTGTAAGCCTAAATGTCTATGTAGTGACATTTAATGAAGGATTAATGTTGTATGTGGTCAATAATGTAGTTTGTGACCAATAATGAAGGATTAGGAAGCTTAGGGGCTAGTTTTGACATGTGTGCAAAGTCAAAAACGGGTCTAGAGGCTTAGGGGTTGTCATTAGAGCCATTATGCAGATTTTCTTCCCCTAAACAAGCCCTAGTTGATCCCCTCCCTTCCCTCTCAAGTTTCTCCCTAGATCTATTCGTTTTGGAGCCAAATCGATCGTGTATTGCTTAGATCTTGGATCTTTGTCACCTAACGCAGGTAATATAGATATTCCTCTTATGAGATTTGATTGTGTGAGTCTTATTTTAGTCTTAATCCAGGCCATAAGGGTTTGGGTTGGGTTATTTGATTAAACGTTCACCGATTTCATGTTATTCGGTGATTAAATGATTGATTCATGATGTAATGGATTAAAGGATTAATAGTATGGTTAAAGGTGATGAAAGTGCAATTAAAAGGATTAATTTTAAGTCCCCAAGTTGGATTTGGGGTATGGGTTCGTATGGAATTCGTTTGATCAAAGTGTAAATTGGTTTGCTGGTCTGCACCCCAGGTGCGGCGCACCACAGCCAGTTTAGTTTTTGGTACACCCCGATATGCGACGCACCAAGGGCTGGTGCGGCGCACCTATTCTCAAACTGAAATCCCTGGTTGATTAGTGCGACGCACCAAAGAGTAGGTGCGGCGCACCTTTATAAAATTCCCTGGAGGATTGGTGCGACGCACCACATGGAAGGTGCGGCGCACCACATGTCCAGATTTCACAAAATGTGTTGTTTAGCTTATATTTCGATCTTATACTTGTTCTAGGTTATTGGAGACACCTAGTCATCGTTGTATTGTGCTTGTAGCTTGTTGTTAAACCGTATCGAGGTAAGATACACTACTTTTGTCACGCTGAGGGTTCAACAAGCAAAGGTTTCATACTTATAACTTCCTTAACGGTAACTTATGATATATGTGGGTATCTCGGGTTACACGGGAGGTATTATGGGATATGTAGTTGACCATGAGACCTGAAATGCAGACCCTAACGTAGTGAAATGAAGTATTGCTTAATGTAGTATATTGTTATGCAGTTTATGTAGTATTACGAAGTAGCTTGTGATGCTTTGAGATGTAGTATATGTTGTTGATTGTTGATATGTGCATGATTGTATGGCTTGCTCAACTAGTTCACTAGACTTGTTAAGTTGCCATGACACGTGCACGTTTAAGGGCCCAAAACGTAAAAGCAGTAAATGTAGTAAATGTTTAGGTAATGCAGTCACCTAAACTAAATAATGCAGGATTGAGCTCGTTAAACTTTGATGCAGGAAAGTGTTAAGCTTAACCCGTACTTGCCCTAGCCCGGCTAAGTGCGTTGACGTAGTTGTTGCTTGGGTGGCTCCTTGCAACATGGTCTTTATAATGCAGGGCGAGTAATACGAGGGGTTTGACCAACCTCCACATACGGATTACTCTTGGATTGGCTTGCCATTCCTTAACGACGCTTGATGTACAACCGTGTGGGGTTTGTCATCTAGTCGGGTGTAACTTATGTTACACATTAAAGCAGTTAATAACGTAGTAAAGCAGTTAAAACGTAGTAAAGTAGTCAATGTAGAAAGCAGTTATGTGGTTAAACGTGTGTAATGAAGTAATGCAGGATAGGCACATTTAGGGTGATTCATCCTAATTGATATGAAGTTGAAATGCAGTTTTGTGTGTTGTGTGTTGTGCCTAATGAGCTTGTCTAATAATGAAGAAATGTTTTAATTGGACAAATGCTTTTAAATTAAGTGTGATCTTACTTAGCTATTCTTATAGCTAACACTTGTTTCTTTAATGTGGTTGTTCCCTCAGGTTTAGCTTGATGGACTAGAGATGCAGGATATGTGAGCTTGGGTAGATACAATGAAGGAGCCTTAGCTACCCATAGACGATACTCTTTAGACATTTAGTTACATTTCGTACTTAATGTCGAATTTATGTAGTGTTGTGTGAACGGTTGTTTTATGTTGGGCAACCGTTGGGTTTTCATTTGAACTATTGTTTGATATGGCATGTAACACCAACAAAACGCAGAAACCGAAATGTTTTATCGGTTTTGACTTCTAAAGTCTTTTCTTCCGCAATTTGACACCGTTAGGTGAAAGTTTTTGAAAACCCATATTTTTAAACGTCGGGTGTTACAATTGGTATCAAATAAGGAAAGTGCACAGACTTCCAATGATCCCGAGTTCATAAAGCTGATTGATCAAGAGCTGCTGAAGCCAGAAAGACAAAAGGATGAAGCATTCATCAAGGCTAAGCAAGAGTCTCAGTGGGATTAAGTAATACTTGTAAAATGTAATGCTGTTTATTGTAATGCTTTCATTCGTATATAAAATCAGCATTCCACCACTTCACTTGTTGTTGCTTGTAAGTTCAAACCTGGTTGGAAAAAACGAAATTGAACCCGGTCAAACCCAGGTTTGACCAAAACCGGTTCGGGTTTTGGAGAACCCGACGGTTTGTAATCAGTTTCGGTTCCGAGTTACAAAATTGGATAAATATCGGGTTCAAAATCGGGTCGGGTTCGGTTTTGAGGGGAAAAAACCGTATAAAACCGGTTTGAATTTTTGCTGTCAAAAACAAAACAAAACAAACAACTCATTTTAATAGCTAGACTTAATCTCTGGAAACGGAGTAAAAACCCAAAACATTGAGAACAAGTGATGAACGATAGACTTATAAATATACCAATTAAGCTATAAATTAATTTGTTCTCTGTGAGATAATAATCAAATATGTACATTATATTCATGAATATAGTATAAAGAACACTGATGGAATCATGGAAAGTTACATATATATGTCACATATAACTACTTCTCACTAATTTACATCACGGGTTATTTTCTCCCATGCCTTGCAACTTTGCAAGGGCAATAATGGACCTTAATTTAGGCAAAGAAAAAGAGAGATTTTTATATATGTTAAGTTGACATCTAATTAAGAACCTTACAATATTTACAAGATCGAGCTATCGTAGGAGGTCAATTAAGACGATATCTATGGATAATAATCTACGGTAGTAGTTAAAAAGAGTTTGTATTCGATCTGATAGAAACTTTTGTAATCGTATCGAAAGCAGGCTGCTCGATCGATCATTTCATGACCTTTCGGTCATTAATCTCCTTTGTAATGGAAGGTATGCAACTTGAACTCCTAGTAAGTCCACCCTTGCTAGTTACATTACCATAACCTCTCTTTTGATCTCTAGGGCTAAGCGATTTAGCCCTATTACTATTACCTCCATCCAACCTCGAATTCTTTTTCAACATCTCCTTCATTGCCGCGGCTTGAAACAACACAGGATTCGTCCTATCAAACCTATTAAACCGCACACAAACGCTAGTGTGTTCACTCAACGCCTCCTCTATCTTTCCTCCACTTTTCTCCATCTCTTCCTTAACCGCCTCGGAACATAACCCGCATATCAACTTTCCTAAAAACTTGTCACGAACTCGAGCAATGTACTCGGGTGTACATTCCTCGGACATCCCACAACACTCGCACTTTGCATCTTCAACTTCCGAAATAGGAGGGAGCTTCAAGTGATCAGAAACAACATCATCTACTTCTTTGCTTAGCTCAAAGGAGATATCGGATATCGTCCTTTGTAACGTATCCATTGACAACCTTGAGGGCTTTTGGAGATTGGCTGCTTGAGTGTTTTTAGCAACATTGTAGGAAGACATTAGGGTATCTCTATCTGGAGCCATAACAAAATAATTATATTGATGATATGATAACTTTGTATAAGTGTGTATATATATGAAGATAAATAAAAGGGAATGTGATTATGGTTGAAGAGTAGTATTGTGATCATATACTATATAGTGTGTGATTTCATCATCTACTAGTTTCTAGTTACATGATATATGTAGTAGTATATGTGGATGATGTGGAATCATTCATTCACTCAAAGTAAAAGGATGTGGACAAAAAGGTACCTTACCTTTTAGGTTTCTGGTGTG
Source organism: Erigeron breviscapus (assembly GCA_034093135.1). NCBI lineage: Eukaryota > Viridiplantae > Streptophyta > Magnoliopsida > Asterales > Asteraceae > Erigeron > Erigeron breviscapus. Next base: position 54,417,825 of record CM067171.1, on the reverse strand, counting down.
AACCAACAGTTATAATATGGATGACCCTTTTTTGAGGGGAGTCTACTCATATGGAGGCAGCCAAATTGTTAGTTAGGATTAATAAATTACGAGTATTAACTAAATAATTATTGGGTGATTAGTTGAATTTGATGACTATCTTCACCAATAGACTTCGTCTAGCAATATCAAATGTGTAAAAGGTGTCACTACACCAAGTAGTGGAGTATTCAAGTTACTAACCTTGGGATGAAGGTGTCGGTGGGGTGTGAGGATTAACTATTCGTTTATCTATCTATAATAAACATATAAAGTTGATGTCCTAAAGGTTTTTTGACACTTTATTTATGATGTTATTTATGGTTCTCCTTGATAAGCCTAATATGTGTATCGTAATATATGCATGGTGGTATTAATAACCTGTTATTCATGAGTTTTATTAATTAGAATGAGGTTAATGCTGATATATAGATAATGTATGCGAATTATTTCATGACTTTACTTAATGAGGTGAATTATACAAAAGCCAAAACTATACACCGTTTTGGACATAGCCCATCATATATGACTTTCACAAGCCCACATGTTTAACAATCTTAACTTCATTAGCCCAAACAATTAGCCCAAACAGTTAGCCCAAACTATTACCTGTTAACCGGTTAAACACAACAAGAGCAAAACATCAATATAAAATCATTATGACTCACATACCTTTGATTAACTTCGTTATTAACCTTCATCGCCAAAACAACCACATAACCTTATATGCATAGCCGTGCACCGCACGGGCAACTTGATCGACTCACAAATTAAGCATCACAAAAACTTTAGATCCTCAACTTTATACGGGATCAAACAAATAAACTTACCCAAACGAACATTCGAAGTCTACTTTACCTAGCCGTGCAACGCACGGGCATGCACTCTAGTTAAGAAGAAAAAAATATGCTAATATAATTACAACATAAGTGAACAGTTTTTGAAGCAATTTCTATTTCTATTTTGTAAAGTATAAAAGGAAAACGAATTTTGGGTCTTTATTTATAAGAGAATCTTTTACAAAATGTCTTTACTTTTAAACAGTAATTGTGTAATAGCAAACATCTTTTACCATCTAAGGTGAGTGTTTACTCTGACCTGAATAGTCAGTTATCTAAATTTGAATTTATTATGTCCAAACGTTGAATAAACGTCTAAAGAAAAACTCCACCATAGACCCTCTCATACAATTAACGGGGACAGAACAACCTCCGCCAAATAGATAAAACCTTGTGACTCACTAAAACATTGATTTAAATATGTATTCAATAATTGTTTTGCTCAAGTTTTTATCTAAATTAGAGTTTAATTAGATGGTTCAAATAAATAGATATCATTTTCCAAAATGATGCTACCGTGCTAGTAAAACTTATTGATCTAATTAAACAATGAACCTACAATAATGAACATTATGCATTGAACCTTATATGGTTCACCTCCTTATGTGCATGTAACGTTCTTTATTACTTCTAATGTACGTCACTCGACTAGTCTTTTCATTAATTAATTTATGCTTAAAACAAACCTTGTAAGTTGTTATCAACACTTACATATAAATTATGTGAAACTAATCAATTAAGCTTAATTCAAGAGAAGACGTACGTGGATAAGTTATCTTCCCATCGTGTATAGTAATAAAAAGTGAGTATATTTGTAATTACAATTATATGATATATAAATAAATGTATGGTATAAACGTAATCGTATACGTACTTTAGGTCCAAGTGGTTAGCAATAGTGGTTTATAATGTCGATCTTCACGAGAAAGCTAGCAACAGCCATACACACGTCAAGGTGTTACATTTGGTATTCTTTTTTCTAGTTGAAGGGACGGATTACCATTATGGAAAGTGAGGACTTCACATGATTTCTATCCCCTAAAGAACCCAATACATACATAAAAGAAAAAGATATATATAGGGAGGGAAAAAGAGATATATATAGATCACAAGCATTATGAATTTATGATGGTAGACAAAGAGATCGATATTATATTTTAGTACAAGGTCGATAGGATAAATTAACAACAAAAGTTATATTTTTATCATGAAAGTGTACATTATTTTATATTTCAAAGACAAATCAAAGTTGATCCACCTTTGAACAATATTTACTTTGTGAGCGGTCAAACATCAGTTGACTAAACACTGAAAAATGATATTTAAATGATGATACTAATTATACTAATACTTGTGATCTAAATCATACTAACTTCCCTTCAATTTTTCAACTAAATAGTTGATAACCCCAAAATACCTATTCTTTTTATTTATTAGTCTAAACATTTTCACCAAAGATACATATAATGCTTCATGAAATTATTTACAACATACATACCTCAACTTCTAAAATAATTATACTACTCTTTTTTACATCAAACACTTTTACATACCATCATCACCACCACCCGTTTCCACCGTCGTCACACCGCCACGTGGACATTTGTCTAGTACTAATATGTAAGGGGTGTTAAAAATTAATATACCCAAATAACCCAACTTCGGATTAGGCATCTTATGTGGGTTTCGAATGAGTTATTCAGTCAACCTAATTACTTAAACTCGAAAATTTTGTACAGTTTAATTTATGGGTTGAATGTATATTAGAAGATTGTTTGCCAAAATAATCCAAATTGATATTTCTTTTAATAACTGAATTTTATATAGTTATGTAAAAAGTATTTGAGTTATATAATTGGTATTGAATTAAAGCTTTTTAATGTATATATAGTGTTTTGGAAAAGAAATATATATATATATATTTACTATATAACATATATTAATATATATATATATATATATATATATATATATATATATATATATATATATATATATATATATATATATATATATATATATATATATATATATATATATATATATATATATATATATATATATATATATATATATATATATATATATATATATATATATATATATATATATATATATATATATATATATATATATATATATATATATATATATATATATATATATATATATATATATATATATATATATATATATATATATATATATATATATATATATATATATATATATATATATATATATATATATATATATATATATATATATATATATATATATATATATATATATATATATATATATATATATATATATATATATATATATATATATATATATATATATATATATATATATATATATATATATATATATATATATATATATATATATATATATATATATATATATATATATATATATATATATATATATATATATATATATATATATATATATATATATATATATATATATATATATATATATATATATATATATATATATATATATATATATATATATATATATATATATATATATATATATATATATATATATATATATATATATATATATATATATATATATATATATATATATATATATATATATATATATATATATATATATATATATATATATATATATATATATATATATATATATATATATATATATATATATATATATATATATATATATATATATATATATATATATATATATATATATATATATATATATATATATATATATATATATATATATATATATATATATATATATATATATATATATATATATATATATATATATATATATATATATATATATATATATATATATATATATATATATATATATATATATATATATATATATATATATATATATATATATATATATATATATATATATATATATATATATATATATATATATATATATATATATATATATATATATATATATATATATATATATATATATATATATATATATATATATATATATATATATATATATATATATATATATATATATATATATATATATATATATATATATATATATATATATATATATATATATATATATATATATATATATATATATATATATATATATATATATATATATATATATATATATATATATATATATATATATATATATATATATATATATATATATATATATATATATATATATATATATATATATATATATATATATATATATATATATATATATATATATATATATATATATATATATATATATATATATATATATATATATATATATATATATATATATATATATATATATATATATATATATATATATATATATATATATATATATATATATATATATATATATATATATATATATATATATATATATATATATATATATATATATATATATATATATATATATATATATATATATATATATATATATATATATATATATATATATATATATATATATATATATATATATATATATATATATATATATATATATATATATATATATATATATATATATATATATATATATATATATATATATATATATATATATATATATATATATATATATATATATATATATATATATATATATATATATATATATATATATATATATATATATATATATATATATATATACACATTAAAAAAAAATAAAATTCTTTATATATATATATAGATATATCTATATATCTCTATATATATATAAAAGGCTATCAGAAAGTGCTCACGTGGCACTCTCTGAGCCCGCCACGTCAGCATTTTCTTATGTGGCGGCACCATATCGATCCCTGAGACATGTCAGCATCCACGTAGGCAACTTATTGGTTGATGTTAGCGTCCACCTATACATATAAGAGCCTAAATCATCTTTTATTAAAAAAATAGTCACGGTAGTGGGAGTAGAACCCGCGACCTCCAAGATATCTTGTGAGGTCGTTTGCCAGCTGAACCACTAGGTACTTTGTTTGTTTTTAGAGATCCATGTTTGATAAACAACTACAATTCTAATGCCATCGGTTTTCCATCTTCTTGGTTAGAAAGTAGGGCAGTATTATGATAGATCAAATCTGAGATATCATTTGATTATCTACCTCTCTTATTGCCGTTTAAATACAAAAGTTGAGATATCTTTCCTATCAATACCGAAATCTATTTCTTATCAAATCCCTAATTATAGGATTAGGGTATTTATTTAAATGGCTTCATCTCAAAATCCATCTACAACAGGAAAGTGAGAGATCTCGACTCTAATTTCAGTCTGCAACAAAAAACCCATTTACTGCTGGTATTTTTTTCCTTCATCGATTATGTTAATTATTGATCAATTTTTTTATGTTTCGACAATGTTGTTAAATTGCTGGTATTTTATTTTGATCAATTTATGCCTAAAAAGCATTTAGTAGTAATCACTCTTCATTTACATACAACAAAGTTTATGATAGATCGTTATTGAGGTGGTGTCGAAATCATGAATTATGATACAATGATCTCAAGTTTTGTTAATATATAATTATCAAGTTTGTGTTCTTATGATCGATTTAGGTGATGTGTAGCTTCTGTTGGTATATTTAGCTCATATGGTCATGACAATGATGCTTTGTACCATTTTGGAGCATCTTTCGATTATATTCGTATACCAATGATCATAAATCTTACTTTTTTTTGTTGTGTTTCGTAAGCATAGACAAAGCCATAACCATACTTTCATTGTACCATAGGCAAAAGAGACCATTGTTGCTATGTTATTTTTTCATTAATTTGATTTTAAACTCATTGTTGTTTCTTTATTGTTTTTTTTTTGTTTAATCTCATTATTGCTCTGTCATTTTTTTCATTAACTTGATTTTAGTTTATATTATTGATTGATTAACGAAATAGATTATAATGCTTTTTTTCCGTTTAAGGTTATATTATAATGCTTATTTTGATGTTTTTTCATCTTATCAGTCCTTCTCAAATGTGCAAAAGGTAAAGAATGGTTTATCAGTCCTTGGCGGGAGTTTAGTTGGTTTATCTCTATATCTCATGTTGGCTCTTCTATGCTCAATTCTTTGGGCTTCTTATAGTTTGATGCTTTCCCATTTACCAGTTCCCAAAATAACAATTTCTGGTTGATTTTTGCTTTTTGCACAAGGTAATATTTTTGTAGCTGGATTCAAGCTGAAATTAAGCTATTTTCAAACATTAGGCTTTACGTAGCTTTTATTCGGGGATGATTTATATGATTTACTAAAGGACCGCTCTTTTCGAGAGTTATGATCTATATACCTTCCACAGGGGATCACATGTGTTGCAAGACGGACCCTCAAGTAATCGAGAAATAAGACATGTGTTTTATAGAGATATAACATAGTGGTCCGCCCTATATCAAATGGGGCAACCCTATTTGCACTTCTAGGAGGGTCGTTTAATTGTGTCACTTTGAAAGTAGTTGTAGTTAACTTTTCGACGCAACAAAACAAAAGTTTTGCAACCAACTTGTAACAAGTTAAATAGAACCATGAACACTTCTGACCATTTTTTAAATAGAACCATGAACACTTCTGACCATTTTTTAGTTAGATCGGAATCGATGTATGCTTATAATATGGATTGTGAGTTTGTAAATAGTCTTTAATAAAGTGTGTAGTGTGACTGCCTAAAAACGCTTAGTTCGAATATGTAAAAGAATAACTTTGGCTGTTAAAATAATAAAATTGGATGTTTTTATGTTCCTGTATAAAGGTTTTTATCCGTATTATTGTGGTTTCGCTTTTCCAAAATTCCTCCTGTTGTTTGGTTTTCAATCTTCTTGATTTGGTGTGCATTTCGTGGCTTCTGGCTGTCTCTCAGGCATAATCAATTACTGGATAGATTTTTTATTTTATTTTATTCATTTGTCTCCCTATATTGTGATTAGCTTTTACTGAGACTTGGGTAACTAGGATTAGTTGGTGGACATGAGACTATCGTCACTGTTAGCCAGCAAAACCCAACAGCATCAGCATCAACTTCGGCCCAATTGGAGACACAAGGCTCAGCCAAAGATGTTCACACTTGGGTTGCTATGTTGAAGGCTGAAGACAGAGTCCAATTTATTTAATTAGTACTTAAAATTTTTGGTCCACGTAGTTATCGTTTTCCCTACTTTTCAATTTTAGTTAGCAGTTAAGAACTGAACCTTTTTTGTACTAGCTTGGACGTATGGATGCGACAGTTGTCATTCATCAATTATATTTTCTTAACTGCTAACTGAACCTCTCTGAATTTTTAGAGAGTAAACTTTGCCAATGCTATACTAAATTGTGGCTGATTTAGAAGGTGAACTTTGCTGCTAATATGTATCGCGTGGTGTGATTGTTCGTGATAATAGATTGGTTTGATGCCCTACGAGTTAATCAGGTGGTGTAGCTTTATCCTGCATTTAATTTGTTGTTTGTTAGTCTGTTTTTGAGTGTCAGGTATTGATCCTGTGTTATAGCCGAGTTTGGGGCTATCCGTCACAGTATACTTTTGCTTGAGTGATCAAACACCCCAAGTTGGTGAGACCTTTTTAATGTTTTATAAAGTAACGATCAAGTGATATTGGTTGTCTGCTTCAGTTGTTGGCCGCTTATAATGTGTGTTCTTGCTCTTTTACACCATTTACTCTTCTACATTGGCCACTAATGGTAAGCTCATTTCACCGGCACCTATAACAAATCATACTCCTAATTTTGGATTTAGTGCACAGCCAATTTAATCATCTTATATCTATATTTGACAAATCCATGAGTTTACTTTAAAAAAAAGTGGTAAGCGGAAACTTTTTCCAACATTTTAGTTGATTTGATTTGTTTTTTCACATAGTATTGTCCATGAAACATAATGCATCTTGAAGTCTTGATCCACTAGCAGTCCTTATGCTTACAAGTGTTAAACTAACCGTGAATGGAACTTTTATAATTTTTCAGGCTACTAACAAATGCTCGTCTTTGCCCTCTTCATCTACATTGGTGAGTAACTGGTAAGCTCTTTTCAACTTTGTAGTTCAATTTTTATGAAAGATATTGCATGTCTGAACATCATCAAGTGGTGTATGCAACGTAATACTCTGGGCACGATAGCACATATAAGTTATAATGTTATATGCAATGTCTTACTTAGAATAGTGAGTCAATATATAAAAGTTTTTTATACCAAATTACCGAATGGAATTAATAGTATCAACCTTCATATATCATAAGCTTGCCAAACTAAAATAACCATCACCACATAAGCATCTTTTGTTTGTAACTCCATATACAGCCTTGATCAGCAGCGTTAAGCTTTTGGAATGATGTTTACATTTCACCAGAAAAGAGTAGCGAGAAACAAGGTATTGACAATTAAGCTCTTGCAACGTGACCCTGTTGGGTTGCCGAAATATTAACCTTTTTAGAAGAGTGCTACTGATTTCGTACATCAGAACTAATCATTACATATTTCGTACATCAGAACTAATCATTACATGTACTCAAACTCTTAAAGTGAAATTTGTCAAGTTTAATTAGTTAGTTTAAGTAATTAGTATATATAGTAATCTGGTCAAATATTAAAATTTAGCTTAAACGTGAATGCCTTGTATAGTGAATTTGGATGAAAAAGTGAACGTGTCCAACAGGTCAAAAATTGCCACATATGATTTGCCTAAATCATTTTACTAAGTCGTTTAGATCATTTTCATAATAATATAGCTTTTGTTATCATATGTAACATAATTATCTTTCTTTAAAAAAATGGATAGAATATGTGAATTAAGATTGACCTTACGACGTGCACTAATATTCTTGTCTCAAAAAAGTTGGTTGTTTTCGGGGTCCATGTCTTACTCATATCAGCCAAACTTAAGGTATCTGTTATTGATCGAATTTGTATGGTATAGATGTCAGCTCTTTAATCAGCAATGTTAGTGTAGAATTATAATTGGTAATTTTGTTTTTCATACCCTTCATGTTGTGTAAATTGTAATCATTTGGTCTATATATCTTAATTTGCAAGATGACATGGTAGACTTGATGTGTGTTATCAATGAAATACATGAGTTACTTGGTAGAAATTGCAATGTGCCTGAGTGTAAGTTGTCACCTGCAAAACACACTATCCAAAAATTTTTAACACGTAACTGGAAATAATGAACGTTATGTCTCTCGGGGCAACGCCCGGATATTCTATTTTTTTAAGGCCTCCACTTGCTTTCGTTTTGTTTTTCATTTCAGGGAATGCTTATGTTAGTGGGCATACGACCTTTTTGGATGAATTTAAATTGTTGGTACACATGTTTATTTTGATGTAAATTGTGGTTTTTTTCCTTTGCAGAAACAATGACTGTACAAAAAACAACCAAAGATGACAAGAGGCTGTAAACACTTCAAACAGAGTAGGAGTAAATACGATTCTAGCAATTGAAAAAGTCGACACATTTTCTTATTCTTATTTTTATCTCTCAGAGTATTATCTTTTCTTATTCTAAATTTAATCTCTCAAGACATTGTTAGATAAATATACAAAAGATTTGGTCAGTGTCTAATTGACCTAAAATACTCTTTTCTATGACATTATTAGTGTCATGTAAATAAGAATATATGATAAAGTTTTTAATCTTGCCATATTTCGCTTAGATTCAAGTCCCACTATTCATAAGTTTGTACATTATTAGTGTGTAATGGGAAAAAAAAGTATGATAAGGTGAGTCCATTTATCTTGAGTAATGTTAAAAGATGTTTGTTTTTGTTGCATTTCATTTACTATGAATCACGTAGACTACTAAATAGCCCGGTGCAACGCACGGGTTTCACCTAGTAATTTGATATGATCATATTACATAGAAATTGGGTGTGTCACTAATTATACAAGTATATATGGTTTGATTAGTTTTATTACCCAGTATATTGCTTTTAGACAAAGTATGTGTGTTGATAAATGTAATATGTAATTATGTATTACAAACATAAGAGATTTTACCACATAACATAAAAAATGTAAACAATACTAATTTACCATAGCACATAACATAAAAAATGTAAACATAACTAATTTACCATAGCACATAACATAAAAAATGTAAACAATACTAATTTACCATAGCACATAACATAAAAAATGTAAACAATACTAATTTACCATAGCACATAACATAAAAAATGTAAACAATACTAATTTACCATAGCACATAACATAAAAAATGTAAACAATACTAATTTACCATAGCACATAACATAAAAAATGTAAACAATACTAATTTACCATAGCACATAACATAAAAAATGTAAACAATACTAATTTACCAAGCCATAACATAAAAAATGTAAACAATACTAATTTACCAACCATAACATAAAAAATGTAAACAATACTAATTTACCAAGCCATAACATAAAAAATGTAAACAATACTAATTTACCAAGCCATAACATAAAAAATGTAAACAATACTAATTTACCATAGCACATAACATAAAAAATGTAAACAATACTAATTTACCATAGCACATAACATAAAAAATGTAAACAATACTAATTTACCAAGCCATAACATAAAAAATGTAAACAATACTAATTTACCATAGCACATAACATAAAAAATGTAAACAATACTAATTTACCATAGCACATAACATAAAAAATGTAAACAATACTAATTTACCATAGCACATAACATAAAAAATGTAAACAATACTAATTTACCATAGCACATAACATAAAAAATGTAAACAATACTAATTTACCATAGCACATAACATAAAAAATGTAAACAATACTAATTTACCATAGCACATAACATAAAAAATGTAAACAATACTAATTTACCATAGCACATAACATAAAAAATGTAAACAATACTAATTTACCATAGCACATAACATAAAAAATGTAAACAATACTAATTTACCATAGCACATAACATAAAAAATGTAAACAATACTAATTTACCATAGCACATAACATAAAAAATGTAAACAATACTAATTTACCATAGCACATAACATAAAAAATGTAAACAATACTAATTTACCATAGCACATAACATAAAAAATGTAAACAATACTAATTTACCATAGCACATAACATAAAAAATGTAAACAATACTAATTTACCAAGCCATAACATAAAAAATGTAAACAATACTAATTTACCAACCATAACATAAAAAATGTAAACAATACTAATTTACCAAGCCATAACATAAAAAATGTAAACAATACTAATTTACCAAGCCATAACATAAAAAATGTAAACAATACTAATTTACCATAGCACATAACATAAAAAATGTAAACAATACTAATTTACCATAGCACATAACATAAAAAATGTAAACAATACTAATTTACCAAGCCATAACATAAAAAATGTAAACAATACTAATTTACCATAGCACATAACATAAAAAATGTAAACAATACTAATTTACCATAGCACATAACATAAAAAATGTAAACAATACTAATTTACCATAGCACATAACATAAAAAATGTAAACAATACTAATTTACCATAGCACATAACATAAAAAATGTAAACAATACTAATTTACCATAGCACATAACATAAAAAATGTAAACAATACTAATTTACCATAGCACATAACATAAAAAATGTAAACAATACTAATTTACCATAGCACATAACATAAAAAATGTAAACAATACTAATTTACCATAGCACATAACATAAAAAATGTAAACAATACTAATTTACCATAGCACATAACATAAAAAATGTAAACAATACTAATTTACCATAGCACATAACATAAAAAATGTAAACAATACTAATTTACCATAGCACATAACATAAAAAATGTAAACAATACTAATTTACCATAGCACATAACATAAAAAATGTAAACAATACTAATTTACCATAGCACATAACATAAAAAATGTAAACAATACTAATTTACCAAGCCATAACATAAAAAATGTAAACAATACTAATTTACCAACCATAACATAAAAAATGTAAACAATACTAATTTACCAAGCCATAACATAAAAAATGTAAACAATACTAATTTACCAAGCCATAACATAAAAAATGTAAACAATACTAATTTTACCACATAACATAAAAAATGTAAACAATACTAATTTACCATAGCACATAACATAAAAAATGTAAACATAACTTCAATTTGATCACTAATTAACTAGCAACGCCTTTGAGCCCATTTTCCATTCTCTCGGCCATGCCTTTCAAAAGTGATCCAATAGCACCACTAAATAAAGCCTAATGTGTTCTCGGTCATATTATAGCTCAAACAACGTGTAACTGGGTCGATCGACAGTAAAGTCTCATAACACCACCTGGCAGCTGGCGCCTGATCATGATCCCCACTCAATGATGGTTCTTGGGCGAAAGTGCAATAACGTATGAGCCCTGGCTCGCCATGGACTCCTTGAACATGGGTGCATGTTTCACAAGTTGGTAGCCATTTGTGAAGATTGCAAAAGTCTTCAAAAAGTGGCCATGTTGTGCTTTTGTGGTTTTTAGTTCTGCAGTTACTTTGCCTTTCCATTTTAAAATTTTGGTTTCTTCATCAGCCATTTGACTATTTGAGAGAAAAAGTCAAAGAGAGAGAGATGAACAAATCCAAAAGTTAATTAGTTGGATGAATGTCCTTCATTAATGTTACAACACAACTTGTTAAAAAATTTTTTTTTTCTTTTTGTACCTAACAAGTTATAAATATTGGGCAAATGATCAGTACAGTTTTATTACTATAAGTTTGTATATATTTTATTATAAGTACAAGTTATTTGTCGTTGTTAAATAACGGTAGTTACATATAACAACTTTTCAAGGTGCAATATTTAACAACATACGGTATTAAAGAATGTTTTAGACTACTTTGATGATCGATCGATCACTTGAACTATTTAGAAATAGTGCATTATATACATAATCAAAATGAATTCAAAATAAACTGATCCAAAAACTAAGTATATTTGTCAAAAATTAACTAAAATGCGTATAACATAACATAAAGTAATATAGAGTTCTGGTACGCTGAGGATAGAATTTCTTTTAGAAGAAAAATATGCTATAAAGTAATATAGAATTTAGTTTTGCAATATCCTTGTCTTCTGTTCACAATTCCTAAAAGATATAGCCGCACCCAAAAAACTATTTCAACTTTTAGCCACAAAAATGTTTTTTTGAAAAACAGAAAAATTTTAGCCAGAATATATATGATAATTAATTTGGGGAATATGTATTGGGCTAATCTCAAAGACTCAAACACACAAGGACCGCAATTAAAAGCCTATCCTATTTATGGCCCATTAGATTTTGACAAGCTGTGTAATCTAGAGCACAAAAATATAGATTTGAATAATTTTATTATAGTTAATTTCATATATACCCCTTTTAAAACATGAAATATCATATTTACTCAAAACTTGCTTTAAGACCATTGTACATCATGTATTGAAAATTATTCAAATGTATGCAGTTTAAGCGGAATACATCATGAAATCAGTTCTAACCATTTCCTTAAGAGACAACCAGGGGCGCACCTATTAGGGGCCGGGGGGGGGGACCCCGAAATTTTTTTTGCGATGTAGGGGGTATATTGTTTTCGTGTATAAAAATTTTGATATACTCGGTTTCGACCCCCCATTTTAAAAAAATAGTGTTAGGGGGAAAAAAATTTAATTCCGACCCCCCACTGAAAATTTTCAAGCTTCGCCACTGGAGACAACCTCAAGCTTCTTGTGCGAAAAACATGACATCTAACAATTAAGCGAGATTGGTGGTAGTTACAATTAACAAAATGGAAGTTACATGATAAATCAGAATTTAAAACTATATTTGGTTTTTCTTAAACACATTGTACACTTGGGTATGTTTGGCAAAAGTAGCTATAGCTTTTAGTTGGAGCTTAAGCTGTAGCTTTTAATTGGAGCTATAAGCTATAGCTTTTATTTTTTTTTAAGTGTTTGGTGTGGTAGTTGTAGCTGCAACTTTAAGAGATATTTGTGTAACTTTTAAAGATTAAAAGCTTCATCGAAAAGCTAAAGCTCCTGAAACGCTACTTCAACTAGCGTTTCATTTTGGAGCTTTTTCTTTCAAATAAAAGCTAAAGCTAGTTGCATCCAAACAAAGCTTTTAATACTTTAGGAGCTTTTAGTTTAAAATAAAAAAACTAAAGCTCTGAAAAGCTCTTGAAAAGCTTGTGTCAAACATAGCCTTATCATAAAATTCAAAGTGTGAAATTTGATATAGAAAATACAATTTTTTTATACACGTTAAATGCAAGTATTTTTCTATTTTGAATATATGAGAAAAATTGCAAATATATCCTTGTCTCTTAATCTCCATAAACTAAGAAAAATTGATATGACTATATCATGATATCTATGATAACAAAATTGAAAACAACTTTTATTACAAACATAGAGGAGAAAGTTGCCACAATCATCAATAACATAAAAATGTAAACATTATTCATACACTTAATCAATTAGTATCTCATTTGAGCTCATTTTCAATGGTCTCAGCCATGGCTTTCAAAAGCGATTCAATATAACCCGTAAGACCCTCCGATGTCATTCCTTCCATCGGATCAGCCGTGAACCACCACTCCATCTTGCATCCATCATCGTTGATTTCGATTACTTTTATTTCGGCTACATAAGAACTTAACCCTAATGTGTTCTCAGTCACTTTGTAGCTTATACTCCGTTTAACGGGGTCCACGGACAAAAGTGTCTCATAACACCATTTTGCAGACTCATCCTGATTAACTGCTTTGAAAGTGCAGTAGCGTACAAGACCTGGTTCGCCATAAACTCCTTCAACATGGGTGCATGTTTCAAGGGCTGGAAGCCATTTGTGAATATTGCAAAAGTCTTCTAAGAGTGGAAACACTTGTTGTGGTTTTGTGGTTTTTAGCTCTGTAGTAGCTTTGCCTTCCCATTTTAAGCTTTTGGTTTCTTCAGCCATTTGAGAGAAAAAAAGATAAGAGATATAGATAGAATAACAATTCCAAAGTTGTGGTCTAGTTGTATTGTCCTTTGTTTTTATAATGTTTTTTCTTTTTAACAACATATTAAAAAGGCTTCGACAAAAAGTTGGGGGGGAAATTTACATCATGTATATATGTAGACTCGAGTAGATAGTCACGATAAAAAAAAACTTTTTACAACGATTAGACAATAACACATAATACGGACTTGTTACGAATTACGAGTACATTTTTGTACCTAATAAGTTTGTTTGAACTTTGAAGATCTATTATAGGTCCGTCTATAGTTTGTTGATTTCTAAATTATAAATTCCCATCCATATACTTTTTTAAAAATATTATTTTCACAGCCAATATAATTTATAAATTAGAAAATATCTAAGTAGTCTAATTGGAGCATACGTGGAATAAATGGGCTTAAGCCAATCTATATTTTGGCCCACAAAGTAGTATATGGGTTAGCTACTTTGGGATATCACCTAAATAGTAAATAAGCATCTCTATTGATAGGTGCTGTTTGGGTTAGCTAGTTTGTTAATGATTTATATTACTCCTAGACTTTCTTGCTTAAAATATTTTGTTCTATTGAACGTGGTGTTGTCTGTTGGCCTACCGGCGGACAACATATCATGGCTATCCTAAGGTAACTGATCTTTATTAACTATAACTAAAATTAATTAACTTGAAATCTTTAGGTAATTATTAGAGACTCTTGATGAATTACTCTAAGCCTCTCTATTGATAGGTGCTATTTTTTGTCATCTCATACAACCATTTCTAATATTAACACCAAATTTAACGTTTTGATATAAACTTTCATTTCCTGCCTCCCGGCACAATGTATTTGAGGTCAAATTATATTTGAAACATCTTACCCCATTTTTGTTGTGACACCAAACTTAACACAGTCACCATTTTTAACCTTCTAATTATAATTTAGATTTATTTTGTTATAGTACATTTGATTAGTTAATATAGTTTAAAAATAATCAAAACAATAATTTATAACGAATAAGACATCACATAGTAATAAATCTAGAGCATTAATTTTGTAAAATCTTTTTTTTAATGGCCAACAAACAGAATCGTCCAGGTAATCCGTACGGAGTTACCCATTGGCGAAATGTCACTACTTAGCTCGTCAATCCAGCCACACGGAACTCTTAGGCACCCAAAGTTACTCCAGATCCGAGGAAAACTAATAATCAACCCACCCCACGATAACAAATTATTGGTAAAGCACACTTGCCTCAAAGATCACAACATGGTCTTCAAGAAAAAGAGTCTTATATCATTGACCTCCATGCCAATTGAACTAAGCAAAATATAAAAAAAATCAAGCAGCGTGATTTTGGAATACACTACTCACACTTTGCATAAAACGTTACAAATTAATTATCTATCTATAATAATTACTGTATATTACAGAAAAAAATACCAGATGACCTTGAGAGAATATCACTTTGAATATCAAAAAAGTATTTAATATGTTTATCTGGTTGCTATTGCTTGTATATCATGCTAGTAAGAAATAAAAGTCTTCACGAAAAATAGTTTATATATACTTTTAACTACTCATATTATTATTTTAGTTTTTTATTACTGTATATTTTTGAGACCACAAATAAATCATGTGGGTCCTTTACAATGAAGAAGTGGACGGAGAGAACTTGGATTTTAAATAAGAATCTTTTAAAGTTCTTTCGGTTTATAGTTAGCTTACAAGATTTGATCTAGATTAAATTTAAGGCTTAAAATTTGAATATTAAGTTTAGATTATGACTCTTGATATTAATTAAAAGATTAAGCTAACTTGACTTCAAGTTGTTTCAATTTTAAAATAATCCTAATTCATTGTTTAATTTGTTAGTGGTTTTTCACTGAGGTCTAAGTCCATTGGTTATTACTTGGCGACTAGTATAAAGACATGAAAATTTTCTATTTACATATCTGGAATTAAAATCTAACATGATTTTACAGTTGTTTTCATTAATATTAAAACTCCATAATTTTTTTATATTTTCGTTTTTCTTTTCTTTTCTTGTTGATGGTCTCTTACTCCCATCCCATCTTTTCAATTTATTGCATGGACAATCACTTCTTTCTTCATCAAATTAAAATCGCCATGTTTTCATATGAAACGAATTGGTCAAATTATGCGGTCAACTTTTTGGATCCATTATCCATATGGGTGTCAGGGACAGGGTGTGCTTTCAGCTATCTTAATTAATTGGACTACAGACGTGGCCCGTGGGCATGCCAACCATTTTTTCAGGTTTTTTAACGAATTTATGAAGATAAGACTTTGTTTATTAAAAATTTATATACTAATATTTGACTATATTAAATTTAGACACAATTATTTTTAGTTTGTTTGCTTGCAATCTTATCTAAAAAAGAGACCTAAAAAATAAACGCAGGACGTATCCCGACCACTCTTTTTTGGTATCTCGACCAGGACCTTTTGCAGCGCCAGTCGCTGCAAAAAGTGGTGCCACGTCAGCTTCCCACCATCCACCGCCATTATGGCATTGACTGTTTGACTTCGGATTTTGCAGCGCGAGTCGCTGCAAAAAGTGTAGTGGGACCCAATTTTCAAATAAAAGCAAGCCTTCCATCCATTCCATCCTTTTCATCCGAAAAAATTAAAAAAATTCTCCCCCTTTTCAAATACTAAACAATCCGGCCACCACCAAATCTTCTCCTATTTTAACAATCCGGTCCCCCTTTTCCCGACGAAGTATTAGCATCCACCTATCTGAAGTTTCTGGATCTTTATTTGGCCACCCCGCCAGCCACCACCGCCAGCCACCACCGCCGTGGGTATAGTATTTTCCGACCAGTTTTCCGGCCAACTTTTACGGCGAACTATTAGCAGCGACATTTGGTATGTATTTTCCGCTTTTTGATTGTTATTATATGTGTTTTTGATAGTTAATTGATTATATTGATATGTTAGTATTGTTTTTGGTTTTATTAGTTTTGTTAGGATTGATAGTTAATTTTAGGATTTTAATAGGTTTGTTAGTATAGTTAGTTTTAGTTTTGTTGATAATTTAGTGATTTGTAATATAATGTTTATATTTTTATGTAATTTGTTTTGTTAGTGAAAGATTAGTGTTAGGTGTTTTAGTGATTTGTTAGAATATTTATATTGTTAGATGAAAAATTACGTAGATAATTTTAGTATGAAAAGTAAGTTAAAAAGAATATTAAAGATTACGTAGAAAAAACATATAAGTAAACTATATTAGTATAAAAAACAAGTTTCTATAAAACTTTAAAGATAAGTATTAAAAAAAGTATAAAAGTAAATATAAATATATAATTATAAAAAACAAAATTTAAAAAAGTATTATAAAAATAAGTAAAAAATATAGATAAAAATAAGTATAAAACTAAATAAACAAGTTTGTATAAAAAGTACATACAAAAACGACATTTAAAAGGTTTAATAACTTCATATAAGCATAATACAAGTTTTAAAAAGTATGTAAAATTTTAACCATAAAAATATATGTATAGAAGTAAATAGCAAAGATTATGTAAAAAAATTGATTAAAATAAACTACTTAAAACGTATAAAAAATTAGTGTAACAAAAATATAGATAAAACTAAATATAAAAATTAAGTTAAAAAAGTATTAAATATGACGTATAAAAAATTAGTAAAAAAGTTAATATAAAAACATAGATATAAGTAAACTATATTAGTATAAAAAGAATATTAAAGATTACGTAGAAAAAACATATAAGTAAACTATATTAGTATAAAAAACAAGTTTCTATAAAACTTTAAAGATAAGTATTAAAAAAAGTATAAAAGTTAATATAAATATATAAGTGTATAAACCAAGTTCTAAAAATTATTATAAAGTTAAATAAACGTTTGCATAAAAAGTATATACAAAAAATAACATTAAAAAGATATATATAAAAGTAATCCAAAAAAATAAGTTACATTGAATAAAATATGTGATAATTTTGGATCTTTCTTAACCTTGATCATTTTGTTATATGTATTTTTAAAATGTGTATAATTTGATTTGTATTTTGCAGTATAAATGGCTACTTATCATGGTGGTGATGGTGGTAATGAAGACCCGCGTAAACCATGGTGGAAGATAACATGGGGCTGCAAAGGGAGTGGCGGTAAGAAAAATGGTTGTTTATAGTTCATTTTTTAATTTAACAGTTTTTTACTAACTTTTTTTTTCTTTTTTTTGTAGCCCCAAGAAAGGGAAAAGGGAGGGGGCCCTGTCAGAACTTAAATCTGGAGGCAGAGTTCGCCAAAAGAGGTCGTCTGACCATAGACTTTGATACCAGCAATCTACTCACGTGGCAGGCGATCGGTGAAAACTATGGCATGTACAAGAGCTTTATTGGCACACTGGTCCGCCACATCCCTCAGACCTACGACTCATGGGACCATGTGCCTCCCGAAAGAAAGGACTTTATCATCCCGACATTAAACGTACAATCTTCATAAATTTTAATTTCTTGTTTGATGTTTGTATAAATTTTTAATTTCGCTAACTACTACTTTAAAATTGCAGACCAGGTTCATATTGGACCACTTCATTCAGATTCCTGACCCCGACGACCCTATCAGGAGGGCATTCAGGTTGTGTGTCGACAGGGACTGCTCCTCTCAGTATCGGCTCCGAAAGAGCCAGTTCAAGAGAGCCCACTTTTCGACAAAGGGGGGCAGAAAGCTGCTCCACAGTTAGAGCAAGCTGTACAAGTTGGTTTTGTACGTGGCGTCTATTTGGATAACATAAGGAAATGCACGCCACAACTTAAATGATGTCGGATGTATAAAAAACATATTCTCCAACCGACCAGATACACTGTTTGTGGTATGATAATACAAGTAATTATGCTCCCTTAGCAAACTGAACATAACCTGCGCCGGTTGAACAATATGGCGTACGTATGTCGTTTCAGATACTCTATCATAGTAAATAAATAAAAGAATATGTAAATTTTATATACGTAACCTGCATTGGAGTGTTCCCATGTTTTTCGGCCGCCTTCTTCCGTAACGCTTTTTGAAAATTGTAAATGTCTTCACCGCGGGTCAAGTTTCCTGGAAATTCTTCTTTCAACATCTTTAACATCCTACCGGGCGATGTACCGCGATGATATTCAGCTTCCAGAAATGATCTCTCATCTTCAGTCAACCTTCTTGCGTACGCGTAACCCTCCAGATTATTAGCTGGATAGTGATTATGTGTGTCGTCTATAACAGTTACCCTCCAATGAAACGCCCGTAAATTTTTCTCATTTTATTTCTGAATTTGGCAAAAATATTTAAGCTTTTGGACAACTTTTAAAAAGTTCAAACTATAATGACCATGTCATATTGCTTGCGACATAATGTAACTTAAACTTGACAACCAACAAACTAGATTCAACCAAACTTTACACATAACTCGATTTGTTTCTAGTTTCAAAAATGTCAATATACACGTAATATTTATTTTGAAACTTTATAACTTGCGCAAAAGGGCGAACATGGATATCAAAGAAGGGTTCAAGAATGCCCATTACCCATCCATCAAGCTACACCGTTAGCCATATGAGACATTCCTTCCATGCTCAGTATTAGAGCCACTTTATATACCTAAAAAGATAAAATATAAAACGGTAAGTACAACTACTTAGTGAGTAAACGGGATCTATATCGTAAAATGAATGCATATTCTAATATACTTTCTTTTCTAGTACATAATCTGAAACTCATTCAGATTCCTGACCCCGACGACCCTATCAGGAGGGCATTCAGGTTGTATGTCGACAGGGACTGCTCCTCTCAGTATCGGCTCCGAAAGAGCCAGTTCAAGAGAGCCCATTATTCGACAAAGGGGGGCAGAAAGCTGCTCCACAGTTAGAGCAAGCTGTACAAGTTGGTTTTGTACGTGGCGTCTATTTGGATAACATAAGGAAATGCACGCCACAACTTAAATGATGTCGGATGTATAAAAAACATATTCTCCAACCGACCAGATACACTGTTTGTGGTATGATAATACAAGTAATTATGCTCCCTTAGCAAACTGAACATAACCTGCGCCGGTTGAACAATATGGCATACGTATGTCGTTTCAGATACTCTATCATAGTAAATAAATAAAAGAATATGTAAATTTTATATACGTAACCTGCATTGGAGTGTTCCCATGTTTTTCGGCCGCCTTCTTCCGTAACGCTTTTTGAAAATTGTAAATGTCTTCACTGCGGGTCAAGTTTCCTGGAAATTCTTCTTTCAACAGCTTTAACATCCTACCGGGCGATGTACCGCGATGATATTCAGCTTCCAGAAATGATCTCTCATCTTCAGTCAACCTTCTTGCGTACGCGTAACCCTCTAGATTATTAGCTGGATAGTGATTATGTGTGTCGTCTATAACAGTTACCCTCCAATGAAACGCCCGTAAATTTTTCTCATTTTATTTCTGAATTTGGCAAAAATATTTAAGCTTTTAACAACTTTCAAAAAGTTCAAACTATAATGACCATGTCATTGCTTGCGACATAATGTAACTTAAACTTGACAACCAACAAACTAGATTCAACCAAACTTTACACATAACTCGATTTGTTTCTAGTTTCAAAAATGTCAATATACACGTAATATTTATTTTGAAACTTTATAACTTGCGCAAAAGGGCGAACATGGATATCAAAGAAGGGTTCAAGAATGCCCATTACCCATCCATCAAGCTACACCGTTAGCCATATGAGACATTCCTTCCATGCTCAGTATTAGAGCCACTTTATATACCTAAAAAGATAAAATATAAAACGGTAAGTACAACTACTTAGTGAGTAAACGGGATCTATATCGTAAAATGAATGCATATTCTAATATACTTTCTTTTCTAGTACATAATCTGAAACTCATTCAGATATGTATTCTAAGCTAGCCCGAAACATGTTCAGACATATTCTAAGATAAGGAATTCCTTTTCTGATAATTCTATAAATGTACTCTAACGTACATATAACATGTGGCCTACCCCATAGGAGAGATATCTAGATCAATCTCATATGGAGTTACCTTCTAAAATATAATAGGTACGTACCCTCATACATGTCTATATGCATTCTGAGTACTACCCATTATTTCTATTCTATAAATGTACTCTAACGTACATATAACATGTGGCCTACCCCATAGGAGAGATATCTAGATCAATCTCATATGGAGTTACCTTCTAAAATATAATAGGTACGTACCCTCATACATGTCTATATGCATTCCGAGTACTACCCATTATTTCTATTCTATAAATGTACTCTAACGTACATATAACATGTGGCCTACCCCATAGGAGAGATATCTAGATCAATCTCATATGGAGTTACCTTCTAAAATATAATAGGTACGTACCCTCATACATGTCTATATGCATTCCGAGTACTACCCATTATTTCTATTCTATCCGTTACTCACCTTGACAGAAGCTCGTTTGAAACCATGGGAAAACTTGTACTTCCTTCAATCACCTAATACGTACCATTTACATAAAACATACAAGGATGTTAATATAACCATTTAACATATTGCAGACTTGGCTAAATAGCAACAAAGATGTTCTCGAATAACTGGATAGCTAACTAAATCCAATATACTAACTTGTGGTAACTTCAATATTAATCTACGCTTCATATTAATTAAAGCTTAAACTTTGCCATATGATTATATATTACTAGATAATCATCTCAAATTATTTGATAGCTAATTAACTATTCTAATTTATCTTGGTACAACATCTTCTTTGAGATATTTAATTATTTGACTACAATGAATTGCAAAGTTAACGTAAATCCCCAACTAACATTATGATTTCTTAACTCCAAATTTATTCAACAACAATAAATTTACTAAGACTACTTGAATAGTTTTGAGATGATTACTACTATTTTTCAACTAAACTCATCTCTCTATAAAAAAAATAGGGCTTAAACCATATAAAATATAAACAATAAGAACAAAAAATTATACCTCATCGGTGTGGAAAGCCCTAGCGTCGTAGTCAAAATGAGGGGCCGCCTCCGGCATCTCAAATTCTTCATCAGGTTCTTCTAGATGAAACTCAAAATCTTCCGCACCCATTTCTCCCCATAAACACTCAAAATCCATCTGAAATATATATACATATGACATACCCATACGAGAGATATCTAGATCGATCCCGTATGAAGTAACCTTCTAATAATGTGATAGGTACATACCCTCATACATATCTAGATGCATTCCGGATATTTCCTACCATTCTATTCTATCCGTTACTCACCTTGACAGAAGCTCGTTTGAAACCATGGGAAAACTTGTACTTCCTTCAATCACCTAATACGTACCATTTACATAAAACATACAAGGATGTTAATATAACCATTTAACATATTGCAGACTTGGCTAAATAGCAACAAAGATGTTCTCGAATAACTGGATAGCTAACTAAATCCAATATACTAACTTGTGGTAACTTCAATATTAATCTACGCTTCATATTAATTAAAGCTTAAACTTTGCCATATGATTATATATTACTAGATAATCATCTCAAATTATTTGATAGCTAATTAACTATTCTAATTTATCTTGGTACAACATCTTCTTTGAGATATTTAATTATTTGACTACAATGAATTGCAAAGTTAACGTAAATCCCCAACTAACATTATGATTTCTTAACTCCAAATTTATTCAACAACAATAAATTTACTAAGACTACTTGAATAGTTTTGAGATGATTACTACTATTTTTCAACTAAACTCATCTCTCTATAAAAAAAATAGGGCTTAAACCATATAAAATATAAATTTAAGTAACTAAGTGGTTTTTTTAACTAAAGATTGTTTCAATTACATGAAATACATATTATTCTTTTAAATTTTAAATAAATTTTTAAATTTTAAAAGTAAGCTTCAAGATGTACAATTTTAATAAAGGATAGCAAGCCCACAATTTCTAACATTTAATTAAAGTAAATTCTTTTAATGCAAGTATTCTTTATATTAGGTGGGTAAATAGGTGATTTTAAACGTTAACAAGGATAAATATGATAAAATCCCTTTAATTATACCTCATCGGTGTGGAAAGCCCTAGCGTCGTAGTCAAAATGAGGGGCCGCCTCCGGCATCTCAAATTCTTCATCAGGTTCTTCTAGATGAAACTCAAAATCTTCCGCACCCATTTCTCCCCATAAACACTCAAAATCCATCTGAAATATATATACATATACATAAACGGTATGCAAAATTTAATAAACATACATATATGTATACCTACTATATTTAAACATATATACACATTCAGAATGAAAATGAAATGCTGAATTGAGACGTACACTGATTGTGAATGAAAATAACACTGAATGCGAATGAAAATGAAAGGCGGAATGAAAATGAAAGAATGAATGTGCAAAAACTGAAACGAAGTTGTATACATATATAGTCCTTACCCGTACGCTGTTGACTTGACAGTCAACAGTGTGCGTTTGTCTTATTCACCATTTGCAGCGCTTGTCGCTGCAAAAAGTGAATAAGACAAACGCGCTGTCGACTGTCAACATTGTACGGGTAAGGACGATACTTTTTGCAGCGACAAGCGCTGCAAAAAGTCTGGTCGAGATACCAAAACACTGGTCGCCATACCACGCACCAAAATAAACTCAGACTTTATTTTGGGTTTAAAACCGGCTTCTACTTACATACGTATGGACACGATATGAGACCATTTAAAAATTCAATAATTTAATTAAACCTCTGGTAATGATGAAACTAAAGCAAACAGATTCTCAGCTAATATCAACATAAAACGATTGTCCTTGATATTAAATCGGTTAGTTTTATGATATAGGAATAGAGGGAAGCAATGTTCGATTACATGAGAAGATTGATATGCAAGTTTGACTTGATGTAAATTTGTCATTGTATACGTCGGCTAACCACTATTTGGTGGGTCGGGCTTTATGTGAGTAATAGTTAATTTTCGAAGAAAAACAAAATTAACACAATAATAGAGAAATGTATATTGTATTGATGATGGTAAAAATGTCAACCATTGAATCAAATTTCCATCTCTTTATTGCGTGAAGCAACCAAAGTGCCATGTTATGTCATAGTCAAATAACGAGGTAGGTTCACCCGGGCGTTGCCCCCGATAAATTATCTTTATTGTTTGCGATATCATGTAAAATTTGATATTGACATCTCTAACATTGTTTTGAAACATTTTATATCTTGTTTATAAAAGATTTATATAAAAAAATTGTAAATAACATGTAGTTACATATATTGCATAACCCTTATGTTAATTCTTATCACATGATCCGACTTAGTCTTAAAAAAAACTAAATCAATGTAAATAATAATAAGCACGTAATAATAGTTTTTGAAATTTTTTCGCTTAAAAGATGTAAGAGAAAATCAAATATATACGATTGTATCGTTAATTCTAATAATAAAATATTAAGAGTTTTGCTAATTACATTCTTGTAAGGTATGATTAATGTGCATAAAATAGGTATACTTTTATCATAAAATTTAATTAAACCTCTGGTAATGATGACAGATTCTCAGCTAATATCAACATAAAACGATTGTCCTTGATATTAAATCGGTTAGTTTTATGATATAGGAATAGAGGGAAGCAATGTTCGATTACATGAGAAGATTGATATGCAAGTTTGACTTGATGTAAATTTGTCATTGTATACGTCGGCTAACCACTATTTGGTGGGTCGGGCTTTATGTGAGTAATAGTTAATTTTCGAAGAAAAACAAAATTAACACAATAATAGAGAAATGTATATTGTATTGATGATGGTAAAAATGTCAACCATTGAATCAAATTTCCATCTCTTTATTGCGTGAAGCAACCAAAGTGCCATGTTATGTCATAGTCAAATAACGAGGTAGGTTCACCCGGGCGTTGCCCCCGATAAATTATCTTTATTGTTTGCGATATCATGTAAAATTTGATATTGACATCTCTAACATTGTTTTGAAACATTTTATATCTTGTTTATAAAAGATTTATATAAAAAAATTGTAAATAACATGTAGTTACATATATTGCATAACCCTTATGTTAATTCTTATCACATGATCCGACTTAGTCTTAAAAAAAACTAAATCAATGTAAATAATAATAAGCACGTAATAATAGTTTTTGAAATTTTTTCGCTTAAAAGATGTAAGAGAAAATCAAATATATACGATTGTATCGTTAATTCTAATAATAAAATATTAAGAGTTTTGCTAATTACATTCTTGTAAGGTATGATTAATGTGCATAAAATAGGTATACTTTTATCATAAAATTTAAATGGACTTTTAATATATTAGGTACAATGTTTTTACGTTACGCTAACAATAACCTTAAGCGTTTTAGTTAACATATTCCAAGTATTAGTTATAAAAATTTGCATATCTTCTGAAATAAAATGTAATGATACATGCGAAATCCTTCCGACTTGCAGAAATAGTAAGAAGTGAAACGTCTCTCAAAAATTAGTAAGTGAAATTGTATTTTTTTTAAACCAATTAAACAAAATGCAAAAAAAAATCCTAACCTGCACCACGTGGACAAAAAAAATAAATAATTGGGCCTTTCCGGTAAACTTGGGCCAAAAATCATATATGTAGAAACCACTGATTTAGTTTGTAGAGTAAATTACAATTTTGGTCCCTGTCGTGGGTCAAAAATTACAGTTTTCGTCCTTACCTTTCATAAATTACCGTTTTAGTCCAAAAAAGTTTGTCCTGCCTACGCTTTTGGTCCAAATCCCAAACGGACGTTAAATATGAGGTCACATAACCCAAACACGATGGGTATTTTAGTCTTTTCATTAACATAGGACCAAAAGCGTAATTAAAATTCTTTATATTTCCTTTTTTCTTGTACGATCATCATCATCATCGGCTATAACAACAAAAATTCCCAGATCTTCATCATCATCATAACTCCAACATCAAAATTAATTTTTTATTGAGATGGAAAAACAAATTAAACTCAAATTCAATATCAAAATTAAAACCAAATCTGTTAATCTATTTCAACTCCTTGTTAAATTCCGATCAGAACTATGCCAAGAAAGTCTCCTTCCAATCGATCAAAAGCTTCAAAAAAATCAGAAAAAGATTGAGGTGGAACTCGATGGTATTGCTTCTAAAACCCTAGGTCGTGATTCGGCCTTTTCAAGTGTTAATAGATCCAATTACAATCTTAGATCATCTAATTCTTCTTCAATTGTGGCTGATCCATTCCAATCTGAACCTAATGATCCGATTTCATCATTGAAATCGGCCGATTTGATTGAAAAATCAAAACAGCCGCCGCCTACATCCTGTCCACCACCGCCGACCACCGCTACTGTTGGGGCTGGAAGCGATTCGTGATGGGTTGGGGGCTGCTTCGTGATGGGTTGTTGCCGGCCACCAGGGGGTGGCCATGGAAGCGATCCGTGATGGGTTGGGGGCTGCTTCGTGATGGGTTGGGGGCTGCTTCGTGATGGGTTGGGGGCTCCATTCTTGTGGTTATTTGAGGGACTAAACACCACCGAGTGTTTGTAAGAGAGAAAGATGAAAAAGGGGAAAGTGGGTCTTTATTTTGGTTTTTTTTTCTTTTCATTATAGAGTGAATCATTTTGATGAAGGTTGGAATGTTACATCTGAAAAAAGAAGCTCTTAGTTATTTATTGATTGTCTCCTGAATGAACTTTTGTTTGTGGATAGTGAATATCATTTGTTCCTGATTTTCACATAGGGTTTTTTATTTATGCATAAAGACATGATATACATGGTGATAATGATGATGATGAAAGAGTTTATAGATATTTACGGTTTTGGTCCTTGTGTAAATAAAAAGACTAAAATACCCATCATGTGCAGGTCACATGATGAGTAAGTTGACATCCGTTTGGGATTTGGACCAAAAACGTTGACGGAACAAACATTTTTGGACTAAAATGGTAATTTATGAAAGGTAAGGACGAAAACTGTAATTTTTGACCCACGACAGGGACCAAAATTGTAATTTACTCTAGTTTGTATATCAAAGCTAACGCTCAGTCGTCTTTGACTTACGCTATTCTAATTCGTTATTTCATTTATTTATTCATATAAAATCGTACACGAAAACCGTTGCACGGTTTTTAGGATATTTATAATTAACAAGAATTTTAACCCGGGCGTTGCCACGGGAGACATATCGTCGCCGCATCATGCAAACATACATCTAGCATTACCCAAAAGTTTGGACACTTAAAGTTTACTATAAGAAGTAGAAAGTAATGGATAGATAAAGTTGAAAAAACCGAGAGTTCGATGGTAAAAGTTAGAAACCTAATAATAAGAGATAAAAAGTAAAAAATAAAGATTTGATGATTAAAGTTAAAAACCCAAAAGTCAATTGGTAAAAACTTTATTACTTAAGTTTTTAAGTTAAAAAACCTAAAAGTTAAGTGGGCTTTGACGTATCATATAGTGTTTTATATTTCTTTTTTACACGATGATAGATGTGTTAAAATTTACATCACAATACGTTCTGTTACGAATAATACATTGTGTTTTTTTTTAACAACAAATTTTAAACTACTACTACTAACTATTTAAATACACCAAATAAACACAATTATCAAAGTTTAAACCTTCGTCTTCTTTCCAAAAAATCAAAGCTTCTACCATCCCACCTAAGTGGTGATGTGAAAGTTAAGTTATAATTACATATATTTTTTCGAGTATAGCGTATTTGATGTGTTTGATAAAGTTTTTACTTATTCTTTTTATAACAATATATATTCTGTATGTTGTATAGTCCCATACGTGGCTCGTATATGACTTCCACCTTTACTTATGATTGTTAAACGTGTCAAAAAAAAAGAGGATAAAAAATAGTTTCAAGAGTTCTTTCATTCTTTTCAGTTGTATTTTCATAATAAATAAAAATATTAAGTAAAAACAAATAGAAAACCACCCCACCGCCTATTCATAACTCTGTGGGCTAACTTCCTTTTTCAAAGCTCCTTTCCTTCTTATTTTAAGTTCATTCACACTTAACAACAACAACAACAAGGGTACCCAATCCCGGCATAAGCCGGGCTATGGGGGAGGTATGATGTAGACAGACCATACCTCTACCCAAAGGTAGAGAGGCTGCTTCCGGATCCACCGAAGTGGAAGGGACCTCCGGCCCGGGGTGAAAAAATAGGGTTAGATCCACCGAAGTGGAAGCTTAACCGGGATCCTCTCGATCTCAAACTCTCAATCTCAATCTCTCAATCACACTCCCAACCCCAATCTCGGATCTAGATTTGGATCTAGAGAGCCGTTGGGAGTTGGGGAGGAGAGAGGGCAGAGAGAAAGAAAGTTAGAGAGAGAAATGATAGAGTAAATTATCTCTGATACCCTTGATAGTTGATAATCATTTTTTTGTTTTCTCCTCAAAACTCTATCTCTGCGGCAGTCACCACTTCCGGCAGTGTGACAATCACTATCGTCGCCTGAGTCACTACTTAAACGCCAGGCACCGGTTCGGATGGTAATAATAACGCCACTTTTCTCTCTCTTATAAAATTTGTGTATAGTGTGTTGTACGTGTGCGTGTGGATGTTTGCGGTGATGGGTGGTGCTTCACCGGAGCTAATATACATCTGCTGGTGTTAAAGATAGGTTGTACACTACTCTCTTTCTATGTCTTTGAAGATCTGTATATAGATGTGCTTTTAAAGGTTGTTGGCGGTGGTGTTTGGTCGCTGGTGTTATAGATTCAGATGAAGTTGGTGGCCGCGGTGGTGGTCAAGGTCTGTCATCGGCGGTCTCGGTGGTGATCGAGGTAGCTGGCGGGCGGTGGTGTCTCCTAGTAATCAACATCGTTTACCATTCTTTTTTTTTTTATCTTTGTAGTTTAAGGGGGATTGCTTGGTCGTTCCTCATGTAATACGTATTGTACAATAGAAAACCGAGCTAGTTATTGATACTAAAGCTGGTTACTGTAGTCACCGGAACGGTACTCTAGCTGTGTTGTTCTAAATCGGATTACTGTAGCAGCCGGAACAGTATTTGTAGCTGTCATGTTTTGAGGAGGCAATATGTAAAAAGGAAAAAGTAAGTGGCAGAAGTTAAAAATCAGAAAAGTTCAATGTAGATAAGGGAAAAAAAAGACAACTGCTACAGTGCTTAGCTACAGTGTTTCCCGCCATTTTGTGAATTGTTATTATATTAATGTGGTTAAGATGATATAATTATATCATATGATACGATATGAATAGTTGAATACTATCAATACCAATTAGGGTTAAATACTTGAGACTGTAAATTTACAATCTATAGTATATATAATTTTTTTTTATTTTTTTTTGAACAGCGAGTTAGTAGTTAGCAGTTAGCATTCGAGAAACCACAATGACATTTAATTGGGCAGTATGCGGTGCTCGAATCACGCATGTCTGGGATGAAACCCAAGACTCTCGAAAACCCCCCTAATAATCCACTCCTACAAATGTAGTAATTAAACTTTGACGATTTATTGGGTAACAAATATATTATGTTGTATATATAGCTTATATATAAGTTGCTACATCCAGTGCGGCCAGTGATGCATTATTATCATTATCAATTTACAAGTTTGTAACCGGTTGGATACATGCAATGTCGATAGACCAAATTTAAATTTGATAATTTATTAAACTCTTAAAAAGATATCTAATCAAATAATGATCCCAATAATATTCCTTGACTGTTAAAAAAAATAAAATTTAATCCAAAGTAGTCTTTTTTATGTTCTGACTATCGAGACGATTTGTAGCTTCCTAGCTTTTACATTGTGATCGCTTATGTCTAAACTTTGAAGGAGTTTCCAAAAAATCAGTCTTTGTATAGAATTTTCTCACATACTCTGATACTCGGACTGTCTTGATAGAGTATATATCCAGTTTATAAATAAATGCCAGTATATTATATATAGTACACTTCATAATAGGTTTTCTTTTTTAAAGAAAATTAAGTATTGAAAACAACATACATCTTTTTGAAAGTTCAATTATCATGTGAGGATAATGATTCGTACACTACCAAATATATTTTAAGGTATTGTATTGTATAATAATGTGAAAAATGCTTGATGATATACGGTCAAAAATAAATAATGTACAGATCAGTACCACGTGAGGCTAGAACTATGACTTTTTATCCATGAATCTACTCAAATATCATTTAAAGCCAAGACCTTTTCATCTAAAAACCTAATAATAATGCAACTCCGTATATAATTAGAACTGTTATTAGTTCGTCAAGGCATCAAATGATTTAGTTTTCTGTCTTTTTTGTAGCCCCCTCAAGTCAAACACAACGAAAAAGAAAAACGTGCCTAACATTAGTTTATTTTTCAAAACGATATCAGAATAATCTCAAGATTTGTGACATACTTTTTGTGATACTAGAAAATTGTCTACGTAAAACGACGGATACGATAGATCCTACTTTTACCCATGTTCTTAACTCCGGCGAGTATTATAATTTCGACGAATTATTGAAATCTTTCAACATAGAGAAATATGAAGAGCGACAAAGAGAGAAAATATAAAGAGAATGTTTTCTTTTATTCTCTTTTTTCTTGGTAGGACCGTAGGAATATATTGTACTTGAAGGGACCACACATGTGAAAGGACCACAAATATGAATTGACCATTTAACCATATAAAAGTATGTCAAATTACCATATAGTATAACATGAGTATGGATGATTTGATCTATCATGCTTAAAATGAATGGTTAAGATCGTGTCTTCACTTAAAAATTAACAGTTGTAAAATTTAAAGAAAGATGTAGGCAATGTGCTTTTTATATATGAAGGATATACTTTTCACTTGTATTAGGAACGGACAAATGAGTGAATGACCAATAGAGCTTCAAAAACATCTACTCAAAATTGTCATTTGGAAAGATAGGTAACAATTATTTTTGGTTTTTTCAGTTTTTCAGCGTGGACCACTTCTTTATTTAGAAAACCATTATGAGCCGTTAAATGAAAGTTATACGTAAATAACGATTTTGACGTAAGCTACTTCTAGTGGTCCTACTTTACAAGGCCGTCTCCAAATATGTAACAAAAGTCCAGGGCCCGAATCAGAATGGGCCTCCAAGATAATAAATTACTATTGAAGCTTAATGTTGTGACGCTTTGCCAGATTAGAGGCGCTCTTGGTTACCTAAATTCTTGATTTTGATTTTTAGGGATGATAAGTTCATAAGTTTTGGATTTTTCTCTTCGAATACTTGTAACGGCCCATGATCAACATCTCGTTGTTTAGGGTACATGCAAAACTTCATCATTATACGATGAAATTTTCCTGATATCGTATCCTGAATGAATGCTCTAAAGAAAAATGTTTTATCCTATAATGAATTCGAGGCATAGAAATAGATTTTTTATATATTTATTTACAAAGATGACGACGACATAGAGATAGATTTACGATATGTTATATGTACATACATAAAGGATGTTATAATTTTAGAAGTTTCACTTTAAAGTCTATCTTGTAATAATCGAACAGTAGTTAGTAGTCACTTTGATTTCGTCATTCAGGTATGAAGTTGATTGTTTTTTCCAATTAATAATCCAAAATATATTATTATTTATTATTATGAAAGTATAAGGGAACAACTATAAAAAGATAGTCTTAAAGAATTTAGAAATACTATTATCAATATCAATAATAATTGAGTTTAATTTTTTTCGTTGTTGAAGCCGTGTCTGTCGACTTATTAGCAAATCCCCCATCTGTCCGTAAAGGTGCGATTGAATTTCATGCTTTCATGCTTCCTATCTCTGTCCCAGCACTGGCCGACTCATACTGACCTAACGATATTTATGTTGATCCATCAATCAAAAAGTTTGTTCGTGAAAATCTTAACAAATATGTGAAAGCATAAATCAATATTAATGTGCTAAGATAAGTTAGTAATTTCGTATACAACTTGATGAAAACTCTTCATATTATAGACCAGAAACACACCAACACAATATGTTAACGTAAATAACTATTCTATATCTTAAAATAAAATAAAAAAATCTTATACTAGAATACCAGATTACTCAAATGCTTTATATCATTGTTGTACGAGTTGATATTAGATATAGATTATCGATCACAATAAGAGATGATATACTTATTCGAATTATTGATTTATTTACCATAACACTTCATATCAGGGAATAAAGTAAATCGATATCGATATAGATTTAGATATATACGATACATACACATATTATTCCCCTCCCATATATATTGGAAGTCGATGTGTTTAAAACTCACCCCAAACTCCATTTCTTTCTACATGTGGTGTCGAAAATTACAAAGTCTTGCATCACCACAGACTCCACGACGACTTTTTCTTCACCCCCTTAAAACTCACCCAAACACACCATTTCATTACAAAACTAATAATATTATTTATAAACCAAACCACCACAACCACCTCCATTTCCATTCCCATTCTCATCCCAAACAAAACAATCAATTAATAAAATCAAATTCTCTATTTTTTTTTCTTCAAATGGAAACAGAACAACTAACTTCCGGCGCAAGCAACCGTATAATTCCGGTTTTCAAAAACCTTCACAGATCAATCTCGATTCACCGTTTGTTAACATTTATTCAATCATTCTTTTTATGGTTTCTTTTCATTCTCCGCCGTTATCTCCGTCATCCTCTTCTCCTTCCAAACGGAAATTCTATTTCCGGCGAAAAGAAATTG
Organism: Erigeron breviscapus; assembly: GCA_034093135.1. Classification (NCBI taxonomy): domain Eukaryota; kingdom Viridiplantae; phylum Streptophyta; class Magnoliopsida; order Asterales; family Asteraceae; genus Erigeron; species Erigeron breviscapus. Next base: position 54,384,172 of record CM067171.1, on the reverse strand, counting down.
AAGACGATTCGATTAAACGGCGCGCTCTTGCTGATGGAATTCAGATGCTGACGTCATCTAAACCGTTGTCTGCTGTCGCCACGTGGACGTTTTACGGTACCGGTAAAAACGCGTTGTTTTGTCGGTCGTGGATTCCGGTTGCCGGTGAAATTAGGTGACTTTTTTATTGACAATTTGGTTAATTATAGTAATTATTTATGAATTATTGACAATTTGGTTAATTATAGTAATTCATTATTGAAAATTTTTGGCTCATTATTGTAGTTTTTCTTTATTGAATCTACTGCAAGTTTTGGCTAATAATAGTAATTAGTGCGGAGTTATGCGGTGGCCACGGGTTGGCATCCCACAATATCTATAAAACTCTATATTTCTAATACTATTTTTATATATTTATTTAGTTTAAAGGTAATTGGCAACCGGAGTTTTGTGTATAATTTTTAGCTTGTTAGTATATTGTTAGTATCATGAAAACTATTCAACCGACTAAAAATCCTGGCTCCGCCACTAATAGTAATTTGTTTGTATTAATTTTTTCCAATTTTTGGTTACATCTTTTTTTTTTCTTAATTATAATTATAGTAGCATATAATTATGAAATGAATTAACATTAGAGTCATGTGTATAGTTGACTTTTCTTGTTCTTATGCTGACTAATATTTCATATAATTATTATTAAAAATTCTGTATGATGATATGACATGAAATGTTATATATTACAACTTGTTTTTATTAGAAATTAGATTGTGAGATATAAATATGCAATTTTTAGTTGTCCATTTTTGATATAAATGACATTAAGGATCTCCGTAGAGTTTTCGGTTTGATTGTTAGGTTTAGGTGGCTAAAAATTTGTTAAGTTAAAGAAACTAGTCAGCTTTCGGTTTTTGGTCAAGGGATCCGCTCCAGTGTTTCTAATTTGGTTTGCAATGTTATTTAAAGAGTTGATTAACTTTGAAGTTTGAAAAATCAACTTGTTGACCTGAAGACGTTGACTAGTTCTTCTTCTCTTTTGAAAGGATAGAGTAAGTTGCACGTTTACTTGATCATACTCTTTCGTAGTTAGAAGCTCGAGTTTGGAGAAAATTTGCTGTTTAAGTAATTAAGTTATTTATCGTCTCCTTTTTGTTCTTGAGTTTGGATTTGGTTTTTGCCGCTTAATTATTTGGTTGCTCATTGTTTTGAAAAGTTAGTTTTGGATGGGAGTTGTAAGTAGAACCTAGTTGTCTTGTGCATTTCTTCTAATGGATGTTTCGATCACCTATTCTATTGTCTTTTTGATTATCGTGAGCGCTGCCTGAAATCCAATATTTTCTTAAATACAAAAGTTCCGGAATTTATGGATTAGTAGAATCTAGAGCAGAAAAGTCTGTGAGTTTGGTTATATTAGCAACTAGTTATTTTTTCGTGACTGAAGTATTCAGACTCTAAACTATTCTGTGAACGATAGTAGTTTCTCTTATTGTCATGCTTCGCAATTTCAATAGTTAATATTTGCTTATTTTTCTGATTTCCTTTTCCAGGGGTATATTGATCATTATACACGGGCTGAACGAGCATAGGTAAGTTACCACCCCCGTATCTCCCTTATTTATTCCAAACCCATCAAAATATGTTGGTGGTGAGATTGTATGTACTTAAATGTTGTGGTATGTTTAATTTGTCATGTCATGCATAATTGCAGTGGAAGATATGCTGATTTTGCAAGGCAACTCAATTCCTGCAACTTTGGAGTGTATGCAATGGACTGGATAGGTAGGTATGTTGTGTATATTTTTGCTACTGTATGACTATTGACCATATCAATCATCTTTCTGTCACTTAAGATATAACCGGCTTGCAACACTACTATAAATTTGAACCGCCTAAGCATCTGGCTCAGTAGATCACTATGAAGCTGTCACCTATCATACAAGATTCTAACCAAAGATGTTTCTTTTTTGCTTTATATATGCTTGACATTTGAAATGTAAGATTTATCTTGGACGGATAACATAGACACCTCTTACATATGTAAGTATTGAAAGTTTCTCATTGTTATAGGTCATGGAGGGAGTGACGGATTGCATGGATACGTTCCATCACTGGATCATGTTGTGGCAGATACTGTGAGTATACTTTTGCACTCTCATACTTTTTTTGCTATGTGTTTACTTTAACAACATTCATTAAAATAATGATGTATTCTCAGTTTCTCACTATTCTGATGTATATATAGATACCCATATATAAATACATAACCGTGTGGTGGTTGATTTGATAAAAAAAAATTCGGTTTTTATTAACTTTGTATGCTTTTATATATTAGGGGTCTTTCTTGGAGAAGATAAAGGCAGATCACCCAGGTACACCGTGCTTTCTATATGGGCACTCAACTGGCGGAGCTGTGGTTTTAAAGGTAAGAGTCCTTGACAGATTTGTGGACCAGGCTTGACTTTAAAGCTAAATTTAATCATTATTTAATTCTATCTAGGCTGCTAGTTATCCTTATATTGAAGAACTTGTGGAGGGAATTATACTAACTTCACCTGCATTGCGTGTTAAACCTTCACATCCCATAGTCAGGGTAAGTCATCTACTTTCATCTCTATTTATCATATTCTCACTAGTAACACAAATGAGACACTTCATGTTTATTTACACCATTTTTCTTTGTGTTTCCATCTTGAAACAAATGGGACCAGTATTATAAGCAATTCTTCAAACAGAGTGTCACTGGGATCTAGAATATGAAAACATTAGATGTTGAAAGCGAATTGGACATGCACTTTTAAGCCAATCAAAGTCCCAGTTTGCATCTATATTGTCATCATCATTATCTGTTGGGATGGTAGGTAGGAGTTGAACAACATCCGTGCATGAAAACTGATGTTATAGATTGCCAAAACTAAAATGAACTCTAAATGTATGAAACTCTAACCATACACTAATGTAGCTCAACTCCCACCTATCACCCATTTCCACCACAAAGAAAATATAAAGACAACTAACATAGGTTCAAACGAAGTGAATTAGTGAATAATATAATGTTAGTAAATTAATGGGCGAACAATCTTTGTCCTTAAATTGTTTAAAGTTCCATATCTTCTATTTATTGGTCATCATCTTGAATCCCCTACCCATCAACACTTTAGTGAACAATGTCTTTTAGGATCCGTCACAAACTATTATAGGAAACAGAAGAGGGAAGATAATTTTTATGTGCTTAAGCAAAATGTGTACATGCGTGAGTGTTGCTAGACTTATGATATATGAGGTCTTTAGATTCTGATATTTAAGTACACTTCATAGAGGAAATAACTAAGGTGATCTTTTATTCTTTTTAGTTGATATATTCATAAAAAATAAGTGGAATCGTCATTCTCAGCTGCCAACTTTTAACCGTCATAACCAAGTTAATCACTAATCAGGCTCTGATAGGGATTGGGACCACTATCAACTTGCAGTATGCTTTATGTCCAACACAATCACTAACAAAATAGCTCTAATGCTACCACACACCAGCTTCCTCACTAAGGTGGCAATTAGTTATGTGTGGGCTGATTCAGGGTCTGTTCTATCTCAAAACACATTTCAAGATGACCTGCTGTCCAATTCAGTCTATACTAAGAAATGATTAGTTTCAACCTTAACCTGTCTTGACCCATTACCCAAACCCCATCTCTTTCCCTGACCCGCCCCTGTTGTCCCTTTTTTCATCATTTCCATAAAGTAGACAGACTTTTAAAGAACTTAACAAACTTGCATCATTAGGACAGAAAGTAAATTAAATTCACAATAGTGCATTTCTTGTTTTAAGCATTGATCATTTTCTCTTATGTCTTTATCCAGGCTGTTGCTCCCTTATTTTCACTTGTTGCCCCAAAATACCAATTCAAAGGTGCCAACAAAAGGGGAATTCCGGTTTCTAGAGACCCGACAGCTCTAGTAGCCAAATACTCTGATCCTTTAGTGTACACCGGGCCGATGAGAATCCGAACGGGCCATGAAATTCTTCGCATCTCTTCTCACTTGATGCGTAACTTTAAGTTTGTGACCGTACCATTCTTTGTTCTACATGGAACTGCAGATAAAGTAACAGATCCTCTTGCTTCTCAAAATTTGTACAACGAAGCAGCTTCAAAGTACAAGCACATAAAGCTGTACGAAGGGTTCTTGCATGATCTTCTGTTTGAACCTGAACGTGAAGAAATCGGACAAGATATTATTGATTGGATGGATAGGAAGCTAAGTTGCAACAATTCTTGAAAATTGAAATATTAGGTCATGATTTTGGTGGCTTGTTCAAAAGAATTTATATGTATGTATGTCTATGAATTCGGACCTTTGGTGATTGATAACAATCCTATATCTAGATTGAGCCCTGCATCTTGTTCATTTAATTTTTAGGTTATAAACAGCAAATCAATTCACACAAACAATACATGTCAAAAGAGCTATGAGGTGTATGGCTAAGAACCCAATAGATATGGGAGTATCTCTTAGGGTAAATAACACAAATTATTCATATAATTTGCATGTTTTCCAAGTACCATAGCTATTCATAAAATTCTTATTTCTCTTATAGTGTTTGTAACTTTTTTTCTTACGTTGAAGGGTAATGTATATACCACAATAATTCCTTAGCAAATTTTGCTCTTTCTTTTTCAGATGGATAATCTATTAACATATTATAGCAGCAATACAGCCACTAAATAACAATTGAAATTTGATAAATGTGACATGTGATTTATTTGGTGTGACTACAAAAAGCAATCAAATTAACCATGCTCTAAGATCAAAGATAAAATAATGAAAGAAAATTAGTAGGAATCATGCTTCATATAATGTATGGATTATGCATGCTTCTATGTCAATGAGTTACACATATGCATCATTTCTCACGAGAGTAATTATCCGCGCATTGCGGCGGTAAGATGGTAGGGTGATAGGTCATAGAGTGTGATAGCCAAATGCCTTAGCCGTACGGGCTCCACCATCGGATTTAAAAATTCGTCGAAAGTATATCGAATGACATCTCTAATGAAAGAGCATGAAATTTTAAGAACACCCATATAATTTTTATAATTTATCGATATACGGTTTTTGAGATAAAAGATTTTGAATGAATTAGAGGAATAAAATGATTTATGGAGGAGAGAGAAAAAAATGAGTGGTTGAGATTTAAGGGTATTATGAATAAGTGATAGGGGTATTTTGGGGTTTTCACTTGTGTAAAGTTAAAAAAATGGAGAGAACAAATGCTTTATAATGTACGAGAGATAGTGTCCGCGCGTTGCGGCGGTGAGATGGTGGGGGTGATAGGTCAAGTCATAGAGTATGATAGCCAAATGCCTTAGCCGTACGGGCTCCGCACTCGGATTTAAAAATTCGTCGAAAGTATATCGAATGACATCTCTAATGAAAGAGCATGAAATTTTAAGAACACCCATATAATTTTTATAATTTATCGATATACGGTTTTTGAGATAAAAGATTTTGAATGAATTAGAGGAATAAAATGATTTATGGAGGAGAGAGAAAAAAATGGAGAACAAATGCTTTATAATGTACGAGAGATAGTGTCCGCGCGTTGCGGCGGTGAGATGGTGGGGGTGATAGGTCAAGTCATAGAGTATGATAGCCAAATGCCTTAGCCGTACGGGCTCCACCATCGGATTTAAAAATTCGTCGAAAGTATATCGAATGACATCTCTAATGAAAGAGCATGAAATTTTAAGAACACCCATATAATTTTTATAATTTATCGATATACGGTTTTTGAGATAAAAGATTTTGAATGAATTAGAGAAATTTATGGAGGAGAGAGAAAAATGAGTGGTTGAGATTTGAGGAGAGAGAAAAAAATGAGTGGTTGAGATTTATTTTAAGGGTATTATGAATAAGTGATAGGGGTATTTTGGGGTTTTCACTTGTGTAAAGTTAAAAAAATGGAGAGAACAAATGCTTTATAATGTACGAGAGATAGTGTCCGCGCGTTGCGGCGGTGAGATGGTGGGGGTGATAGGTCAAGTCATAGAGTATGATAGCCAAATGCCTTAGCCGTACGGGCTCCACCATCGGATTTAAAAATTCGTCGAAAGTATATCGAATGACATCTCTAATGAAAGAGCATGAAATTTTAAGAACACCCATATAATTTTTATAATTTATCGATATACGGTTTTTGAGATAAAAGATTTTGAATGAATTAGAGAAATGATTTATGGAGGAGAGAGAAAAAAATGGAGAGAACAAATGCTTTATAATATACGAGAGATAGTGTCCGCGCGTTGCGGCGGTGAGATGGTGGGGGTGATAGGTCAAGTCATAGAGTATGATAGCCAAATGCCTTAGCCGTACGGGCTCCGCACTCGGATTTAAAAATTCGTCGAAAGTATATCGAATGACATCTCTAATGAAAGAGCATGAAATTTTAAGAACACCCATATAATTTTTATAATTTATCGATATACGGTTTTTGAGATAAAAGATTTTGAATGAATTAGAGGAATAAAATGATTTATAAGATAGTATTATATTAGAGAAGAGATAGTAGAGATAATAATTTAAAGACCCGTCTTCGAATGATAGAAAGAGAGACACTTGGTAGGAAACATGTGCCATATAATGAAAAGAACTATGCATGAGTTAAAACCACCAACAAATTTTAAAAAAAAAAAGGTAAATGGATAAACTTAGATATAGAGGCCTAGAGGGGGCAAACTTAAAAATAAGTGTGTACATTTGGTTATCTTCTCCGTCTCCCCCGTAACTATCTTTTTCTTCCTACCATTAAAACTGAAATTTTATTTTATTTTCCTTATCTACCGACTTACGGAAAGTTTAACAACTCTTGGCTCTATAAAGTATAAAAACCTTCTAAATATTGTACAAGTAAAATGAACCTACTGTGTATGCTTTCTATTTGAGACTTGAGTGATGCACTGATGCCTAGGGTCGTTGCCCCTGTCCGGCTGTCCCCGGGCCCGAGCCTACAGGTATATATTGCATGGTAGTTAGATTAGCTCTCAGTCCCTGGCCCCCTGATACTTGCTAGATTACTGGGTTTACAATTTGATGAATTAGCTCAAATAATTCAGTTACTACCAAACTTGGGCTTATTTCGAGGGCCTGATTCATGGTCCATTTCTGCCAAAGAAAGTAAAGACAATGACATGGAGAACATCTAAAATACAATAGAGTGCGTGAACCTCCATTTTATTAGATTAGCTTAGGGCTCTAAACGAACTAAACAGTTCAGGAATAAGTTTATGAACCGTTCAATAGGAAGTTCATTCGTGTTCCTTTGTTTAGTTAAATGAACAAACATGAACAAAAAAATTCGTTCGTTTATTTGAATGAACGAACATGAACAAAGCTCTCATTCGTTCATTTATGTTCATGAACGTTCAATAATCTGTTCGTGAACGTTCGTTCATTTATGTTCGTGAACATCGTTCGTTTATGTTCGTGAACATTCATTCGTTTATGTTCGTTTACATATATTAATACATAATCAATTATACTAAAAAGATAGTTTAAATATAAATATTTCTTTTATATCATTATATGTATACCATTAAATTATTAATTATTAATTATTAATACCTTGGGGTGTTCTACCGGGGTTCGAATCTCACCTCCTACATTTGTAAAGGTGTGGATTATTAGGTTGTTAAAAAACAAGAAAGAAAAAAAAAACAAGTTAACAAGGGTAAAACCTCAACCCAAAAAGTTTAAATATAAATACTTCTTTGTTTTAAAAGCATGTGATCGTGTGATATTGTGTTCGAAGTCAAAGCTTTTAAATTTTTTTTTGGAAATGAGAGGACATATAAAACTATTTTATAATATTGAATTTGAAGTCTAATATTTATAACTATATGTTTGTTTATTGGTGTTAGTTTGTTTTGTGTTTTTTCATTAGTGTTCGTGAACATTCGTTTATGAATACAAACGAACAAATGAACAAACCCTTATGTTCGTTTATCTGTTCGTGCGCACAACATTATGTTTGTTTATGCATTCGTGAACTGTTCGTTAAGTTCAAATAAGGAACATGAACAAGGTCTTGGTCGTGTTCGTATACAACCCTAGATGCACTTAAAACATGGGTTATGATGTTCGATCTTTGTCGCCACCATGATCTTATATGACGGTTCGTGGAAGAACACCTAACCGTACTGTAAGCTTTGTTCTTCTTTATGTATTTTTTAGGGGTGAGTATGGGTCGGTTTGGGTCGTTTTTTGCCTAAAACCGAAACCCGAACCGATCTGTTCGGTTTTTAGAAAGCCAAATCCATTGGATTCGGTTTTTGTTCGGTTCGGTTTGTCGGTTTTCCGGTTCGGTTTGGATCGGTTTCGGTTTTTGTTTCGGTTTTTTTTATAATTTTTTTTTTACGTTTTTTGTTTATTATGTTATAAATTTAACTTTCAATTGTTAAGAAAAAAAATTATGATATAGAAACTAAAATATAGAGATGCTTTTTATTAACTAATTATATTTTTTAGGTGTTAAAATTGGTATAACTTTTATAAAACGAATTGATTTTATTGTACGTTTTCATCTAAAACATACAATTTATATAGATTTGTACACTAAAAAAACAAAAAGTTTAAAAATATTAACATATTTACAAATTATAAGTAATAAATATAATGTAATATGATATAAATATAAAATAAATTAAAATATATTTCGGTTCGGTTCGGTTTTTGATCGGTTTTTTGGCATATGAAACCGAAACCCGAACCGATCCGTTCGGTTTTTAGAAAACGAAAACCAAACCAATGGGTTTCGTTCGGTTTTCGGTTTTTTCGGTTCGGTTTTGTCGTTTTTTCGGTTTTTTGTTTTCCGGTTCGGTTTTTGCTCACCCCTAGTATTCTTGGTGAGAAATTTAAACCCCAGTGCATCATCAATGGATGTTGGAACTTGAAAATGGATTGCAAGAGGATAAAATGTTACTCCCTCTGTCCCATATTAAGTGTCTTAGTTTGACTTTTCGAGTTTTTTTCTTTCAACTATGACTGTAAATATTTTTGTTTGTGTTATACAACACTTGATATAACATATATGAACTTATTGTGTTTTAAATGTACTTTTCATTGATATAAATTTCAACTAATATATAATACAAACAAAGATATTTACGGTCAAATCTGATAGAAAAAGACTTGACCAGTCAAACTAGGACACTTAAAATGAGACGGAGGGAAATTAATTTTTCTTTTCAATTTTTTATTCAAAAGAAAGAAAAGTGTAGATGAAGTGAAGCTATGTGAAAGTTAAATGTAGAAAGAGAAAATTTACTATTTGGTGTATTAACCAGAATATTAATTGCTTTAATGTTTAAAGAAAGTTTTCTTTTGACAACTCAACCAAAAGCAAATATTTCTATTAATCGAAAATAGAAATAATTAAATGCTGCCAGCATATGCATAGGTGGGTTGTAATTATATGCGGAAGGTGAAAGTTAAATGCGGGAAGAGAAAATTGACAATATGATATGGATTTTGCTAACCATAGCCTTTAGCCCCAAGGCTATGGTTAAGAATTCTATTTTTGTAATGTTCTTCATTTAATGCTATTAATATTAATTAAATAAAGAATCTTTAATTTATCTAATTATAGTAGCCTATTAATAATTCAATATTAATCTTTTTAATTTACACATTTTTATTGTCAATAGAAGACATAATAGTCAAATATGTTTCTGGATCTCTTTCGTTGATTAATCTTTATTGAGAAAAAGGATATAGATTTTCATCCATTAGCATTCATCACTTTTACTAGGTACCATCTTATCTTTTTTCATTAAACTTTTGTACGCACCTTTTGTAATTGATATGTTGTCATGCTATTTTTCATTTATTCATATTTATTTTGTTTATGTATATTCTTGTATGTTATACTAGTTTTTATTCTAATGCTTATGGTTATATATCACAGTATTAAGTCATGCGTAATTTTGATTTGAATAATTTTCCAAATGAGAATGAGGATGAACTATTAATTGACTAACCACTTGAGAAGGAGCCTTTTGTTGGCCAAACCTTTTCGACCTTTGAAGAGGCACACATATTCTACAAAAAACTACGTCATATAACATGGTTTTTCAATTCGCAAAGATCGATCTGCAAAAAAAAAAAGATATGGTTGTGAGACGTGACATATATTGTCATCGCGGAGGGAAAAACCATTAAAACAAATTGACCTTTCAAAAGATCAAAGAAATAGGGAGTCTATAAGATGTGAGTGCAAAGTTTCGATATATCACACACAATGCGGGTACTTCTCATTTGGAACTATATTTCTTATTTGATTGGCTATGTTCACTGGTTTTAATACAATGATGTTTTATTTTGTGATTTTTATTTTTATTTGTGAGATTTTGGATTTGCCCTCTAACCAATTCATATGATGATGCTTTGTACGTATTGGAGGATAATTAATATTGAATTATTAATAAGCTACTATAATTAGATAAATTAAAGATTCTTTATTTAATTAATATTGATAACATTAAATAAAGAACTTTACAAAAATAGAATTCTTAACCATAGCCTTGGGGGTTATGGTTAGCAAAATCCATATGATATTATGGTGTATATATACAACCATCATGTATATTTTATTAATTGTTTTAATATTTAGAGAAAGTTTTTCTTTACGACTCAACAATAGTAAATACTAGATTTTAGACCCGTATTCAACACTGGATACGGAGTTTACGATATTATCAATATTAGATTTTTATACATTTAATTCATAAAAGCTTATAATTTTGAAGATATACGGTTCTAAGTGTTATACTTTGCAAGTTGTAGTACAATAATCACAGGTTCGTCACTGTCATTATTAGCTGAGACATATTGATGAATTTATTTGCCGTAGTGATTCCACAAGGCACATACTACAATAATTTATCTATTATGGAATTTTTAAAACCAGTTGTACTAATAATGTGATATTATTATGAAAGATAATTAAGAATTAAAATATAAAAATAATTGTGATCCTGTACTTGACATTCAAGTATATGTATTTGATCATGATGCCGACCCATAACACGAATAGGTTTATTTCAATCACCTGTCATATGATAATTAGATAACAATTAGGATTGTTTTCATATTCTTTGATAACAATTAGGACTCTTGATTTGAGTGACAATTGTAACTTTAAAAAATTAAATATAAATACTTTTTTTAACTTTTTTAAAAAATCATCTCAAGTTGATGGCTAAAAATAAATATAAATTAAGTATTCAGGGCTAAAAAATAAAAATTATTGATGGAAAACAAAAAAGTGTAAATTAATGAGACTTTTTCTACAAATTAATATAAATACTAATATAATAATATATTTGGATAATGATTATTAGGATTTTTAATTTATAGTTAATCTAAATGATGACATAAGCGATAGTCAATTTGATGAAATTGAGCGATTTGATTGGTTAATAAGTCATTAGTTCAACTGTCTTATAGTATATATTAAGATAATATTAATATTGTTATATAAAAATAGTAAATAATAAACAAGCAACTTTACCCGCGCGTTGCTGCGGAAAACGCTAATTATCATATTTAACGCTACTAATATAGTAATAAAAATAACCTATCGAAAATAAAAATGGAAAAGTAAAATCTAATAAAAAAAATTCAAAGTAAAGTACCAATATATCTTCATTTACATATTTTCTAAAGTAGTTCCTTATTAAATAATATCAAGTATCAGTTACGACAGGTGCTAGGATCTTTAACAAATGGCTAAACAACATAACATGTGTGTTGCCGTAAAAAGCGCTAATGTAGGAATAAAAATAAGTTGGTTAGTTGGTTATCTGTGAGAGGTACGATTTCTATAGCCTAAACATATATAATCATATCAAAACTATTATAAAAAAGAAAAAAACAAAAAAAAAAAATTTATAAAAAAAACCCAAAAAAGAAATAAAAAATAAAATAAATTTGCTACAATGTTGCTACAGGACCCGCTACAGTGTCAAACAGTATGCTACAGTGCTACAGTGTCGAACAGTAGGCTACAGTGTCGAACAGTACCTCCGCTACAGTGTTAAGTATGAAAGGTAGGTGCTTTAAGGGTGTTGTACTTCATGTTTTGCGACTTGTACTTTTAGCTACAAGAACGTTTGTGAGAGGCACCGACTTTGGTTTTTAGTATATATATATATATAATATATGTATGGGTGGGTTATAATTTATGGGTAATGTCTTTGCTAGAGTGAATATGCCAAAGTAACATATATTTAATTATATTTTTTATTTTATTTGTTCAAAATAAAAACATAAAATTAGTTTTAAACAATTTTTTTTTCATGAAAAAGAAATAGCAGGCTTTTACCCAGCTTTTTCCTATATATATTACTCGTAATATATATCATTTCAACACATACCTTCTATCAATTTATACACCATCGCCTCTATTAAAAATCATTAAGCTTTTTATACACTTTTAAACACGCTTTTACCTATATTAATTATTTTTCAATGTACAAAATTTCAAACACACACATATATTAATCTTTCAAGAAAGTGACTCAAATATTTTCGCAATCTTTCAAGAAGCTATTAATTTAGTCATTCAATTGTCTGATGATGAAGCGGAAATCTCGATGCCACCAAGACGGAGAAGGAGGCGTATAATTAGAGATCGAAGCGGAGCCCATGTACGATTAATACGTGACTACTTCATCGACGGCAGAATGCTACTTTCCCAAATACTTTAAAAGAATATTTCGTATGAGTATACAACTATTTCTTACCATCGTCGAAGGTATTTCTAATCACCCTTTGTACGTCTGTCATGCGTCAATTGGCATACGGTACCACCCCGATGCATTTGATAATAAATATATAAAGATCTCGTAAAAAACATTTCGAGAATGTTTAGATTATTTATGTTAAAGAAAAAACGATGTTCCGATTAAGATTCGGAAAAATATTTAGATACTCGAATTATTTTTTTCGAATGGTGTTTAGATTCATAACTAGATTTTAGACTCGCGTCCAACCTGGACACGGGGCTTACGATATTATCAATATTAGATCTTCATACATTTAAGTCATAAAAACTTATAATTTTGAAGATATATGGTTCCAAGTGTTATACTTTGCAAGTTGTAGTACAATAATCACAGGTTCGTCACTGTTCTTATTAACTGAGACATGTTGATGGAATTGTTTGTCGTAGTCATTCCACAGATGTGAGCCTGTACTTGACATTCAAGTATATGTCTTTAATCATGATGCGGACCCATAACACGAATAAGTTTGTTTTAAATGACATGTCCTGTGATAATTAGACAACAATTATGATTTGAGTGACAATTGTAACTTTAAACATTAATACGCAAAACTAATATATAAAAAGGGAGAAAATTTTGTACCTTTTTGATTAAGAGATAGAATAAATTTTGAATGGAGTTCATATTGATTTGGAAATGTAAAAAATGTAAGTAAAAACAAATTTAAAAGAATACACTTCTAGAACATTGAACACATATATTGTATTTCATCTTTTGAAATAATTTTTTTTAGACAATATTTCATATGTTAAAATTTTTTGATAATAAATATATAAAGATCTCGTAAAAAACATTTCGAGAATGTTTAGATTATTTATGTTAAAGAAAAAACGATGTTCCGATTAAGATTCGGAAAAATAAAAAAAAAAAAAAAAAAAAAAAAAAAACCTGCAGAAAATGACAAAATAAGAATAAAAAAAAAAAAAAAAAAAAAAAAAAAAAAAAAAAAAAAAAAAAAAAAAAAAAAAAAAAAAAAAAAAAAAAAAAAAAAAAAAAAAAAAAAAAAAAAAAAAAAAAAAAAAAAAAAAAAAAAAAAAAAAAAAAAAAAAAAAAAAAAAAAAAAAAAAAAAAAAAAAAAAAAAAAAAAAAAAAAAAAAAAAAAAAAAAAAAAAAAAAAAAAAAAAAAAAAAAAAAAAAAAAAAAAAAAAAAAAAAAAAAAAAAAAAAAAAAAAAAAAAAAAAAAAAAAAAAAAAAAAAAAAAAAAAAAAAAAAAAAAAAAAAAAAAAAAAAAAAAAAAAAAAAAAAAAAAAAAAAAAAAAAAAAAAAAAAAAAAAAAAAAAAAAAAAAAAAAAAAAAAAAAAAAAAAAAAAAAAAAAAAAAAAAAAAAAAAAAAAAAAAAAAAAAAAAAAAAAAAAAAAAAAAAAAAAAAAAAAAAAAAAAAAAAAAAAAAAAAAAAAAAAAAAAAAAAAAAAAAAAAAAAAAAAAAAAAAAAAAAAAAAAAAAAAAAAAAAAAAAAAAAAAAAAAAAAAAAAAAAAAAAAAAAAAAAAAAAAAAAAAAAAAAAAAAAAAAAAAAAAAAAAAAAAAAAAAAAAAAAAAAAAAAAAAAAAAAAAAAAAAAAAAAAAAAAAAAAAAAAAAAAAAAAAAAAAAAAAAAAAAAAAAAAAAAAAAAAAAAAAAAAAAAAAAAAAAAAAAAAAAAAAAAAAAAAAAAAAAAAAAAAAAAAAAAAATTATCGTGAAGAATAAAAAAAAAAAAAAAAAAAAAAAAAAAAAAAAAAAAAAAAAAAAAAAAAAAAAAAAAAAAAAACATACATAAGATTCCGTACAAATACAGGATATCAACATCACTTATACTTTCATGTAATAAGGAAGAATCTCCCCCGTAGGTACTCGTCTCAATTGTCACACATCGTCCCGTAACAAAATCAAAACTAAACGAGTCGTAATTCCCAAAATAATCCAAAGTATGCGCCACATCTTTCATCAAATTTCATCCTCTAATTGAATTCCATACGAACTCAAACCTTCAATCTTATTCCCAAGCACTACTTTCACATTTAGCAGCTCGAATAAAACCTCACATCATATCATAGTGCTCTTGGAATGGATGAGTTTCATGTTTAAGGGTTGAATTCACCATAGAATTGACTTCCTTACTTGCCTCAACTTCGTCCTCCTTTACTGCATTCGTACGTATCTACTCTTCACATGGCTAAATGGGATACCATTCAATGATTCCACCATTGTCATCTTCACTTCATTTGGATCATTACAGACACAGTCTCACAAACACACACATGTCGTGATACATTTACAATTACGTTCGCGACCGGAATTGTAACTATATTCTTTCATACGTGTGCCCGGTAACCCTTCTGTGCATCACCTACTTATCACCCTTCAAATATCCAGCATTAACTCTACTTGTTAGGTTCAAGTCCATGTTCCCATGAACTAGTACACTCAACATCATTGTCCACCAATCACTTCACTCTTCACCGACTTTTAAACTTCATTTAACTTCATGTACTTCATAATCATCGTACACATTTAACCGGCTATAACTTTTCATTGATCTTCACACACTTCTACACACACGAGACATCAACGTCATTAAGGTTGTTATACGATGTTTATTTTCGACACTAAAAGGTTCACTACATTAACTGCTTTACTACATTAACTGCTTTACTACATTGACTGCTTTACTACGTTTTAACTGCTTTATTACATTAACTGCTTTACTACGTTAACTGTTTTACTACGTTAACTGCTTTACTACGTTAACTGCTTTACTACGTTAACTGCTTTACTACGTTAACTGCTTTACTACGTTAACTGCTTTACTACGTTAACTGCTTTACTACGTTAACTGCTTTACTACGTTAACTGCTTTACTACATTGACTGCTTTACTACGTTTTAACTGCTTTATTACATTAACTGCTTTACTACGTTAACTGTTTTACTACGTTAACTGCTTTACTACGTTAACTGCTTTACTACGTTAACTGCTTTACTACGTTAACTGCTTTACTACGTTAACTGCTTTACTACGTTAACTGCTTTACTACGTTAACTGCTTTACTACGTTAACTGCTTTACTACGTTAACTGCTTTACTACGTTAACTGCTTTACTACGTTAACTGCTTTACTACGTTAACTGCTTTACTACGTTAACTGCTTTACTACGTTAACTGCTTTACTACGTTAACTGCTTTACTACGTTAACTGCTTTACTACGTTAACTGCTTTACTACGTTAACTGCTTTACTACGTTAACTGCTTTACTACGTTAACTGCTTTACTACGTTAACTGCTTTACTACGTTAACTGCTTTACTACGTTAACTGCTTTACTACATTAACTGCTTTACTACGTTAACTGCTTTACTACGTTAACTGCTTTACTACGTTAACTGCTTTACTACGTTAACTGCTTTACTACGTTAACTGCTTTACTACGTTAACTGCTTTACTACGTTAACTGCTTTACTACGTTAACTGCTTTACTACGTTAACTGCTTTACTACGTTAACTGCTTTACTACGTTAACTGCTTTACTACGTTAACTGCTTTACTACGTTAACTGCTTTACTACGTTAACTGCTTTACTACGTTAACTGCTTTACTACGTTAACTGCTTTACTACGTTAACTGCTTTACTACGTTAACTGCTTTACTACGTTAACTGCTTTACTACGTTAACTGCTTTACTACGTTAACTGCTTTACTACGTTAACTGCTTTACTACGTTAACTGCTTTACTACGTTAACTGCTTTACTACGTTAACTGCTTTACTACGTTAACTGCTTTACTACGTTAACTGCTTTACTACGTTAACTGCTTTACTACGTTAACTGCTTTACTACGTTAACTGCTTTACTACGTTAACTGCTTTACTACGTTAACTGCTTTACTACGTTAACTGCTTTACTACGTTAACTGCTTTACTACGTTAACTGCTTTACTACGTTAACTGCTTTACTACGTTAACTGCTTTACTACGTTAACTGCTTTACTACGTTAACTGCTTTACTACGTTAACTGCTTTACTACGTTAACTGCTTTACTACGTTAACTGCTTTACTACGTTAACTGCTTTACTACGTTAACTGCTTTACTACGTTAACTGCTTTACTACGTTAACTGCTTTACTACGTTAACTGCTTTACTACGTTAACTGCTTTACTACGTTAACTGCTTTACTACGTTAACTGCTTTACTACGTTAACTGCTTTACTACGTTAACTGCTTTACTACGTTAACTGCTTTACTACGTTAACTGCTTTACTACGTTAACTGCTTTACTACGTTAACTGCTTTACTACGTTAACTGCTTTACTACGTTAACTGCTTTACTACGTTAACTGCTTTACTACGTTAACTGCTTTACTACGTTAACTGCTTTACTACGTTAACTGCTTTACTACGTTAACTGCTTTACTACGTTAACTGCTTTACTACGTTAACTGCTTTACTACGTTAACTGCTTTACTACGTTAACTGCTTTACTACGTTAACTGCTTTACTACGTTAACTGCTTTACTACGTTAACTGCTTTACTACGTTAACTGCTTTACTACGTTAACTGCTTTACTACGTTAACTGCTTTACTACGTTAACTGCTTTACTACATTAACTGCTTTACTACGTTAACTGCTTTACTACATTAACTGCTTTACTACGTTAACTGCTTTACACATACTACTTTATACTTCATTTCATAACACATACTACATTATACTTCATTTCATAACACATGTTACATTATACTTCATTTCATAACACATACTACATTATACTTCATTTCATAACACATACTACATTATACTTCATTTCATAACACATACTACATTATACTTCATTTCATAACACATACTACATTATACTTCATTTCATAACACATACTACATTATACTTCATTTCATAACACATACTACATTATACTTCATTTCATAACACATATTACATTATACTTCATTTCATAACACATACTACATTATACTTCATTTCATAACACATATTACATTATACTTCATTTCATAACACATACTACATTATACTTCATTTCATAACACATACTACATTATACTTCATTTCATAACACATACTACATTATACTTCATTTCATAACACATACTACATTATACTTCATTTCATAACACATACTACATTATACTTCATTTCATAACACATACTACATTATACTTCATTTCATAACACATATTACATTATACTTCATTTCATAACACATACTACATTATACTTCATTTCATAACACATATTACATTATACTTCATTTCATAACACATACTACATTATACTTCATTTCATAACACATATTACATTATACTTCATTTCATAACACATACTACATTATACTTCATTTACCACAACACATACTACTTTACACTTCATTTCATAACACATACTACATTATACTTCATTTCATAACACATACTACTTTATACTTCATTTCATAACACATACTACATTATACTTCATTTCATAACACATGTTACATTATACTTCATTTCATAACACATACTACATTATACTTCATTTCTACATTTCCTGCATAATAAGAGACTTCGTAATACTTACATAATCTGCATAACAAGACACTACATTAAGCAATACTTCATTTCACTACATTAGGGACTGCATTTCAGGTCTCATGGTCAACTACATAACCCATAATACCTCCCGTGTAACCCGAGATACCCACATATATCATAAGTTACCGTTAAGGAAGTTATAAGTATGAAACCTTTGCTTGTTGGACCCTCAGCGTGACAAAAGTAGTGTATCTTACCTCGATACGGTTTAACAACAAGCTACAAGCACAATACAACGATGACTAGGTGTCTCCAATAACCTAGAACAAGTATAAGATCGAAATATAAGCTAAGCGACACATTTTGTGAAATCTGGGCATATGGTGCGCCGCACTTTCCATGTGGTGCGTCGCACCAATCCTCCAGGGAATTTCTAACAATTAAGGGTGCGCCGCACCTACCCTTTGGTGCGTCGCATATCGGGGTGTACCAAAAACCAAACTGGCCAGTGGTGCGCCGCACCTCCCACATTGTGCGTCGCACCAACTCTCCAGAAACTTCATATCCATAATGGGTGCGCCGCACCAGCCCTTTGGTGCGTCGCACCAGGGGTGCAGACAAGCAACTAAATTTTACACTTTGATCAAACGAATTCCATACGAACCCATACCCCAAATCCAACCTGGGGACTTAAAATTAATCCTTTTAATTGCACTATCATTACCTTTAATCAACCTAATAATCCTTAATCCTTTACATCATAAACCAACCATTTAATCACCCAAATAACATGAAATTGACGAACGTTTAATCAAATAACCCAACCCAAACCCTTATGGCCTGGATTAAGACTGATATAAGACTCACACAATCAATTCTCAACTGAGGAATACCTATATTACCTGTATTTGGTGATAAAGATCCAAGATCTACGCAATACACGATCGATTCGGCTCCAAAACGAACAAGATCTAGAGAGAAACTAAAGAGGGAAGGGAGGGGATCAACTAGGGCTTATTTGAGGGTAAGAAAATCTGCATAAAGTTCTTAATGACAACCCTTAAACCTCTAAACCCGTTTTTGACTTTGCACACATGTCAAAACTAACCCCTAAGCTTCCTAATCCTTCATTATTGGTCGCAAACTACATTATTGACCACATACAACATTAATCCTTCATTAAATGTCACTACATAGACATTACCCTTCATATTACACACATTTATACTACATTAACATTTAGGCTTACAAGCCTCACACATAACACACATTAACTACATATAAGCATTAAATCTAGAATAGACTTAACGATACACACAATATTGACTTAACGGCATTAGCCAACTAGTAAAGAAAAGTTGGGGATGTTACAGATATGGTTCGTAAGGAAATATCAATGCTCGTACTAATTTAAAAAATTAATCTACCAATAAACTAAAACATGATTGACATGTTATTGAAACGACACGTGGCGTAATCCTTGATCGACACGTGTCCTTTTAATTTATTTATTTTGTTAAATTAGCTTTTTTAGTTACGTTGTATATAAATTCAATTTCCTTATTAGACTTAAAATTAAACTCTAACTCTTGGCTTATTAATACAAAAGACATTATAACCTTATTTGATTGATCGTTTTCTCATTAATAAATTGTCTCTTTTTTTCTCAATTCTTCAACTCCTATTACTTATATTAATTATAATAAGTTATTAACATGAAGACTTCAAAAATTTGAGTTTACGATCCGAAATCACAAAGTTATTTGTCATCATCCACTATGCTTACAAGTTCCGATTTTGATGTGGTTCTAAAAATTTAAGGTAAATCCAAAATTCTAACTAAACATATATTATATTTATCATTACTGTTTATTATAATTTAGCTTCGATCATCGATTTACTTTAACCACAATTTATTTCATACTCACGAATCATGTATGAGGCATATTCAAATTTCTTTATGATACAATCTATATAGCTACCGTACATTGTACGGAGGTATTAGGACTAGTTTAAAATTTAATCGTAATTAAATAGTTTCTTTTTTGTCGTAGACCCAATTAAAATTGACCGGCTTCCAAACTTAATCGTTCTTATAATCATTACCGTTTCCACCACGACATTTAAAATTTAGATAAAGTTACTCTCCATCTGGGAATCAAAATCAAAAATTACTATGAAAACATTGATGACAAAAAGATAAAAACCACCTAAAGTAAAACCTCTATAATAAATTAATAATGTTGGGATTAAATTTTTTTATTGGTTTAGCGAATTATGAGTATTAATTTATTGAGTGTTATTTTTCTCCCTGCTCTCTCTCTCTCTCTTCTCCAACGGCTCCTTATCTCTTCTAGATCCAAATCTAGATCTGAGATTTGAGGCTGAGAAAGAGATAGAGATTGAGAGGTTGAGATTAAGAGTTGGAGATCGAGAGTTCCCCCTATTCGGTTTGGCTTCGCCGGCCGTCGGGTATTTTTGCACACTGGGCCGGAGGTCCCTTCCACCTCGGTGGATCTGGAAGCAGCCTCTCTACCTTTGAGTAGAGGTAAGGTCTGTCTACATCATACCTTCCCCATAGCCCGGCTTATGCCGGGATTGGGTACCCTTGTTGTTGTTGTAATTTATTGAGTGTTAATTTACTAAATTTCTTTTAAGTAGGGACTATACAAATTATTAATTTTATTAATTTATGGAGTATATTAATATATAGGAGTTATATTGTATTCGTATTCAAACACAAATAAAGACTAAAATAAAACAAACTCGAACAATGTATATCTTTAAACATCATAGGCTATATATCTTACAATTTGTCTTTCTAAATAGCAGCGAGCAAAAATGTTACTACTATAAACAATTTCACATAGTATACTGAAATATAAAAACTAGGACAAATAAATAACATCATCATATATTTCAAAACGATTTTTAACACATGTATACTGAAAGCTGCCTTGGTTCGAGTCCTTACTCGCATGATTTTGTGAGATTTTGAAGGGCAATGAAAGATTTGAGCCTAGCTTGTTTTCGATCCCTACTCACAATTAGGGAGGTTGAGGGTAACCTTAAATAAAAGTACGTTATTTTCACAAATAAGTTTAAAAAGATATATCATATAAGTATTTGATACCATAACATTGAGTCGAATTCAATTAATTATTAGTAGCAGCTTGAAGAGCCTCTTCCATTCTCCCAGCCATGGCTTTAAGAGACGATTCAACATAGCCACACAAATCTTCAAACCTCCACCCTTGTACGGGGTCAGCCACGAATGACCACTCAATCTTACACCCATGATCATCAATATTCTCGATCACTTTCAACTCGGCCATATAACACGTAAACCCAATGTTGTTTTCCACAATCTCATAGCTTAGACACCGTTGTGCATGATCTATCGATATAAGCTTCTCGTGGCACCACTTGATCGCGGTATTATCAGCGTCGTTGTTGTCTAAGGTAGAGGCACAATACCTTACTAGACCGGGTTGTCCGTGGTCTCCTTGAACATGTGGCTTATGGTCTACATCTCGTAGTCTAGAGTACGTGCAGGGCTTCACCATTATACGGTGAGGTGTTCCCTGATATCGAATACCGACTAACTGTTAAAAAATAATAATCTTGCAAATGAAGCTAGCTCAACTGACAGATGCATCCCTGGTTTTTCCCACAGGTTTTGGGTTCGACTCTTAGGAGTGACAAGTCTGTGGGTTTTTCCCCTGAATCATCTGTAACGGCTTATGGTCTACATCTCGTAGTCTAGAGTACGTGCAGGGCTTCACCATTATACGGTGAGGTGTTCCCTGATGAATACCGACTAACTGTTAAAAAATAATAACTCTTGCAAATGAAGCTAGCTCAACTGACAGATGCATCCCTGGTTTTTCCCACAGGTTTTGGGTTCGACTCTTAGGAGTGACAAGTCTGTGGGTTTTTCCCCTGAATCATCTGTAACGGCTTATGGTCTACATCTCGTAGTCTAGAGTACGTGCAGGGCTTCACCATTATACGGTGAGGTGTTCCCTGATGAATACCGACTAACTGTTAAAAAATAACTAACCTCTTTGTTTATCTTCGTAATGAAATCAAACACATAATAAGTCCAACACGATCCACTTGAAGTTTAAACAATTTTTCTTTGACATATATGCATTCAAGATATATACATATTCTTGGAACTTTAATAACTAACCTCTTTGTTTATCTTCGTAATGAAATCAAACACATAATAAGTCCAACACGATCCACTTGAAGTTTAAACAATTTTTCTTTGACATATATGCATTCAAGATATATACTTTTTGGACACTTTAATAACTAACCTCTTGCAAATGAAGCTAGCTCAACTGACAGATGCATCCCTGGTTTTTCCCACAGGTTTTGGGTTCGACTCTTAGGAGTGACAAGTCTGTGGGTTTTTCCCCTGAATCATCTGTAACGGCTTATGGTCTACATCTCGTAGTCTAGAGTACGTGCAGGGCTTCACCATTATACGGTGAGGTGTTCCCTGATGAATACCGACTAACTGTTAAAAAATAACTAACCTCTTTGTTTATCTTCGTAATGAAATCAAACACATAATAAGTCCAACACGATCCACTTGAAGTTTAAACAATTTTTCTTTGACATATATGCATTCAAGATATATACTTTTTGGACACTTTAATAACTAACCTCTTGCAAATTAAGCTAGCTCAACTGACAGATGCATCCCTGGTTTTTCCCACAGGTTTTGGGTTCGACTCTTAGGAGTGACAAGTCTGTGGGTTTTTCCCCTGAATCATCTGTAACGGCTTATGGTCTACATCTCGTAGTCTAGAGTACGTGCAGGGCTTCACCATTATACGGTGAGGTGTTCCCTGATGAATACCGACTAACTGTTAAAAAATAACTAACCTCTTTGTTTATCTTCGTAATGAAATCAAACACATAATAAGTCCAACACGATCCACTTGAAGTTTAAACAATTTTTCTTTGACATATATGCATTCAAGATATATACATATTCTTCTTTAACTTTTTTTTTATAATAACCTATTTCATCAAATTGACTCTCGCTTATGTCATCATTTAGATTAACTATAAATTAAAAATCCTAATAATCATTATCCAAATATATTATTATATTAGTATTTATATTAATTTGTAGAAAAAGTCTAATTAATTTACACTTTTTTGTTTTTCATCAATAATTTACACTTTTTAGCCCTGAATACTTAATTTATATTTATTTTTAGTCATCAACTTGAGAGATTTTTTTAAATTTTTTTAAAAAGTTACAAAAAGTATTTATATTTAATTTTTTAAGTTACAATTGTCACTCAAATCAAGAGTCCTAATTGTTATCAAAGAATATGAAAAAAATCCTAATTGTTATCTAATTATTATAGGACAGGTGATTGAAAATAAACTTATTCGTGTTATGGGCTCGCATCATGATCAAAAACATATACTTGAATGTCAAGTACAGGATCACAAGTATGTTTATATTTTAATTCTTAATTATCTTTCATAATAATATCACATTATGAGTACAACTGGTTTCAAAAAATTCTATAATTAGAGAAATTATTGTAGCATGTGCCTTGTGAAATGACTACGACAAACAATTCCATCAATATGTCTTAGCTAATAATGACAGTGACAAACCTGTGATTATTGTACTACAATTTGCAAAGTATAACACTTAGAACCGTATATCTTCAAAATTATAAGCTTTTATGAATTAAATGTATAAAGATCTAATATTGATAATATCGTAAACCCCGTGTCCAGTGTTGGACACGGGTCTAAAATCTGGTTATTATAACTTATTTAAAATCTTTTTACGTGAACAGTAACTTCTCTTGATTGGTTAATTAGTATAACCATCTCATCCATTCGGTTATTAATATTATTATGTATGGAATAAGGAATCAACAATAAAGATAAATGGGGTGGTTTCTTCACATGCTTAAGCCTTTATGTTTTTATATGGCAAGCGTTCGACTCCGATTCATTTTTATATAATTAGACAAGAGCAAATACCATCTAAGACTTTTTATATAATACAAATGCAAAATTTATTTACACAAAAGCCAAGACGATCCTAACTCCTGGGTAAACTCAAGACTTGCTTTATATTTGTTTGCCATATTAAAATAAAATTATTTATTGTTTGAAATTTTTTAAAAATGTATATATTGAAAATTAACGTCCAAATAATTATATTATTCGAGTTTATGTTCTTTTCGCTTTTTTGTCTTCTTATTTATGTTTACTTTTTTTAATCAGTATATCAATTTGTTATCCCCAGCCAAAGGCGGGGTATAACGCTAGTTAATATAATAAATATTATAATGATACGTGGTCTTATTTGGCAACCATTCATTAAAAAAAAATAAAAACCACACATTTTTTAAATGGAATTTGATTCTAAAGTGTTTCAACGATGATCAAAGTAAGTAGAAAGGGGGTCATTGTCACTTCATGAATGGTATTATTCACAAAAGAAGTCATAACCTAGCTTTTTGCTAAATGTTATTCTCAATCGATCACTAAAAGCAATCATTCTTCAAATGAATTTCTTTTGATATTATTCTTAACTAGTAAGTTTAGCCGCACGTTGCACAACCTCAATTATGTATCATGTATGTTTGCGTATGTTATTGATGTGATTCATTATGTTTGTTATAAGGTAAAGTTAAATTGAACTTGTCAAAAGAAAAAAACGCAGAAGATGAATGACAAAAAAAATTTCATTTTCTAACAAAAGGTTACTTTCATTTTTATGAAACTAATTGTAGTTTTATCCTAAATTAATTTTAATTTTAATTTTAATTTTCGATACACAAATCATTGTTGGTCAATAAATTTACAAAGTAACTCTTGGTTATATTTAATTAACAGAAGTATGTGGTAATTAATAAGAAAACAAAACGAAAAAGCAATTAAATTTAGTAAAAGTAAATACATTTAAAATGTTTAAAAAATTGTACTAACTTATTTATCTTTAACTAAAATTCGATAGAAAATTTAAACACATGGTAAATTTAAACCTACTTAGATAAATTCAGAGCAAAACCTAAGATAAATACACCAAACATGGATTTATCATTTATCTCCCAACCCAGCAGCTTCAAAATTCTAATACAACCATAAAAAGTAAAAACAAAAAACTTGTAGATGAAAGACTCCTGCAAACTGCAAAGTACGTATAGCAGTCAACATAAACCACTAGTTGGACCAAGGACATTTGTGTTACACTTTATATAAACGCACGTGAAATTTTTTTACTTTTTACTGTTCACTTTGTTTGATGTTGATAAAAAAAGTAATACTCATAGCAAATTGTTGAAAATTACATTTGAGAAAAATGTCTCATATCTATTTTCTTAATCTCTTTATCTTATATCTATACTACTAATTAAAAAAACACTCTATTGTTGAAAGTTTTTTCGGTAAAAGGCCGTCACCCCTCTTAACTTTTTATATCCTTCATAAAATAAAAACAAGAAACTTGGCTGAAATACCAAGCTGGCTTTACAAATTGTCCATGCTAATCAAGCAACATCACTTGGGGGCGGCAAACCACCCCCCAATTACCACTAGCCATTACATGAAAAACATAAAACTAGATGAAACAAAACTAGCTACGAAATGTCTAATATAACCTCCCTTATCTATACAAATGTAATATTTTTACCTAGCACCCCTTAAAATATTTTCACATACACTACCTCTTAACATTAATGATTAAATTACACTATCAATCCTTTATCTTTTAAAAGATCTCCATGAACCCTTTAAATAATTACTTTTATATTAATTATCTACACTATTTGATGTCGTCTCCACCACCAACAATCACCCTTCACCATATCGTCGCCGCCACGACCACCGCCGCATTGCGCGGGTAACTGTTAGTAAATAAAGGAAAGAACTTTTTGAAATGACTTTCAGAAAACGATATCACTACTCATAAAAATATATAGAAGTGTAAGTTTAATTATTTAAGTTGAATACTAAAAGGAACACGTAATATACGCAACAAACAATCACATGATCGAGAGCCCCTTATATATGTAATTTGGAACACGTTAGTGCAACTGTCACTGATCGTTTATCATTTCTGATATGATATTTGACGATAACTGAAATCCCTATGTCTAGTAAATATATGATGGGTATATTTACTCTTAGAGACATACTATAGGTTTCCCATTAGGTGATTGTAACTAAGAGGACAATGCACACATTAAACACGAAAAATGTTAAATGTGTAAATACTCTCATTATAAATAGAGAGTAATAAACCCTAAGTTATGGTTAATCATATACTAATCCCTTACTAAATTGCCTCTCCTCATCAAATTCGTGTATCACGTTCCAGTCGAATTACTCATCCCATTATTACTCAATCATCTTGTTTTGAGAACCTAAAATCAATTGCAACTATGTTTAATGCCTTTAAAGGTTCCACATGATCATCTAGTGAGTATTATTACTTGAATCGAATCATGTTTATTCCAACACGTAACATTTATTAAATTTTAAAGATAATTTTTTGTTTACTAGACTAGTAGACTGAATCTAGATATGAGAAATTTTACTTTGAAAATAGAGTGACCCATGTGGGTGCACATGAGATGTTGTTTATTTCTCCAACTTTTATTTTAATATTGTTCCTCATCTTCCAATACCTAAATTACTACGTAGTAGTAGTACATAGTTGTTAGACTCTTACGAGTCACGAGTTGACTCATACGAGTTGAGTTGATTTAGACCAAAAACGAGGCGACTCGCTGGGTGACTCTTTTTTCTCCTGACTCTTACGAGTCGCGGTGTGAATTTTGAACGAGTCAAGCGAGTCGCAAACTTATGATTGTTGTAGTTTGATAATATGATTATATATTATATATCATATTTATGGTTACATTATTTTGTATGTTATAAATGTATTTTTGATCCTTTTAGTACAAATTTGTAGATAAACTGTAAGTTTATGATTCAAAAGTATCGAATGTATAATATTTTGGTAATGTATTTAGATAATCAACTTATATTTTGTTTATAAATACGTCACATATATATAATTATACAATATTATGTAGTATAGAAAAATGTCCTTACTCTTACGAGTCGAGTCACGAGTCAAAAAACAGGTTTTCGAGTCGAGTCAAAAGTTACGAGTCGACAACTATGGTCGTACATAGCATAAGGTAAAAGTAAGTTATTGGTATTAAAAATTAAATTAAAAATAGTATCAGTAATGAAAATTTTAAATGCTATAATAAATAGTATTGTTATCATTTCGAATCATTGACTTAGATATAGGACCACTAACTAGCATGTGACTTATGCTTCACGCAAGATCGAAAATAAACCTATAGTTAGGTATGATATTGCTTCAAATTGTTTGGAAAGGACATACAAAAAAATATAAAGATACTTTGGCTTTTTTTAGAAGTATCATTCGACACTTATTAATCTTCTTTTTTCTTTAATTGTTAATTTAAGGGACTAAACTTATATGTGACATGGGAGTTTTTTTGAATTGTTAATTAAGTCAGTCATCATTTGTGACTTCTAATCCGCCCTCCACAATCATGTTAGAAAAGAAAAGTCATGTCAGCCCCCAACACCCCCACGCTTTCTTCGTCACCAACGTCGCACAAATGAACACTTTCCACGAAACCACCCTAACGACGACCCAAGCTTATAGCGTCGGCGTCCTTGTATGGCCAAGACGCATGAAGACGTCCTTATAGGCAGATGCTTACATTTACCTTTTGAGAAAGGGAGGCTCATACAACATTTTACATTGAATTCTTGAATAAAGTTGGAACAAGAAGATTTTGCGAAACTTATAGATTATTTTTTTTAAATGTAAATTTGAGTTTAATGGCATTGTTTTTTCATATACTCAACTTTAATTACAAATTTAAAATGAAATCTATTTTGAAAAAACCCTTGTTTTTCTTCAAAATTTTGCTCATACTATGATTTGAATCTAAAATCTCTAAACCTCAAGTCTTTTAAAAAAATCTATCTTTAACTTTAAATCCTAAAGCGTGCTAGAATCACAGTAAAGTGTACCATACTAGCTTTCTCATATTGTTCATTATTAATTGGTATTTATTGCATTTGGTTATCGTTCATAATCATGACGTAAATAAAGAATAATTTGATTGTAACATAAATTATGAATTTAAGTTTAACTTTCCATAGTAAATGTTTGGTTTGAGGGTTCTTTGAGGTAAGTTATGTGATCAAATATGTCTATTTATAATGGCAAAATGGCTTTGTAAACCTTAAAACATGAAATTTTAAGAGCTTAGTAATGGTATGACGTGTATAAGGTGGAAGACCAATTACCTTGCGTTTGATTCATAAAATATTTTTGCAAGAAATCTAATCTATTAAAAATATTGGAATATGAATGAATATTTTTTTTATTCTTTAAAAATTCAAGTGACTATCCGAATGAAATTTCCTTCACCAATCCTAAAGAATAAAGATTTCACCAAATGAAAAAATATTTACATTTCGACGAAATAAGATTTTTCAATTTTGAACAACCAAATACACTAAAAATTGAAATTCAACTTCAATTCCATGAAATTTTATCAAATTACGTGAACAAAAAGCATCTTTTAAGTATGCTACCACACCAAGATGGCAGTGCCATGTCATCATCACATATAATTCTAGAGACTACAGTGCTACTATTATTAATCCTTTTACAAACTATTGACCTTTTCAAAACTTTAATAGCCCTGTTTTACCTTTTTAGCGGTAAATTGAAGGATAAACATTGTTAAAACTAACTTAATGGTTAAAAAAAGATGCGTGTCAATTCAATCTCCTGCAATTCAACACATACCAAAAGATAGTTTATACCCACCTGAATTCGTTCTGACTTGCTATTTAACCCAACCAACCATTTGGCCAGCATCTTTAGAGATGGACTTTATCAAACACAATGTTGGAATCAAAATTCTTAAAGACTCTCAGCCTCCTCTACTAAAATAATACCCTTTACTAAAATAAATCAGGAGCTACAACCCATGCATGAGCAGAAAGATGTGAAACATTTGAGAGATCCCTTACATTTTCTTGGATGTTTTTGCCATTAAAAGTGTGAAACGTGCATGTTTCCAGCGAATAGAAGACTATCTTGCCGTTTGTAGAATATAGTTTAGGAAGGTAGATCTTATTCTCCATTTCTCGGGTTTTGGCTTCCATGCATAGACATGTCGCATCACAAATATATATCATGTGCTTTCCTATGCCATTTATTTTTTCCCATTCTTGTGTAGAGTCATTAAGTTTGAATATATCAATGGGTTCTCCAATCGCACCAACAATGACTAGTAATAAATGTTCATCACATTTTACCAAGTAATATCGTACCTGAGATCTGCAAGAACTTGTCGGTGCTTTGGTTTCGAAAATCTTCCAAGCAACATCTTCTTCACCCAAATTATTGAAAAGAACGAGTTCTCTATTGCTAGACAAGGCATAAATGAAACTTACGCCAGGTTGGTTCCCGAGCTACAAAATGAATGAAAACGCTCCTTGTAAAAATAGTATTAAATCCAGCCACCATACAATCAGGAGAAGTAGGTGGGGCTGAGAAACATAAGCTTTCAAAACGAAAACGCGGATTTGGAAGCTCACGGAGATCATTTGTGAAAGGGTTAAAGAACACTATGCGTAAGTCGCTTATTTCAAACAACAACCAACCAAACCTGGAACAATAAATTGTCTCATTATTTACCGATATTTGTGACTTCTTCATATAGTACTCATCCCCCAACATCGGATCTTTAAAAACGATAACCCCTCGATGTTTTTGCAAAGCCATCAGCCACGGTGACAATAAAGAATAATTTTGCAGTCTACTTAATGCTGTTTTGTCACTCCATTGTATTACACGTGCTGCAAGATGACAACGTTTGCATGTAGCACGGAAGTTCATGTATTCCACACCAACACAAAACTCCATAAGCATCGCCAAAAGATCAAACGGGATACTAACAAGGCATGATTCATCGATACCAATGGGGTCATTTGTAACTGATTTTACTGCTATTGCATCCTCTTCTTTTTTAATATCAACTATGGATTTGGCTTCTTCATTATCACCTTGTAAACTACACAAATAATGATATTAAGAATATTTTTCCCACAATGAAACGCATATGATACAAAAAAATAATACAAATAGTACAAAAACAATACCTGCATTCCCATAACATCATATGGCTTGTTGGGAGCGATGGAGAAGGTAAAGGACATAAGATGATGGTCTGATTATTGACGTTGTACGAATAAATTACTTTGTCCATTTTGTCACGAATGTGTACAAAACCTTGTTCCAAAGAACAGTAGCTTTATCACAACTTCACTATCCTTAACTACAATATCAACTTGTATGAAAACCTCAGACATAACAGAGTCGCTATTTAAGGCATATACTTTACCATTGCAACACGTAAGGCTATGTAGTAATTCACCATCCAAGGTGAACTTCTTAAGTTGATTAGAGTATGACATCTCAGTCCACCTTGGCTTCTTTCTTAGGCTTTTCTTTATTCTAGGCGATATTTGACAGAAAACAAAGGTAGGCTTATTGGCTCTCGTTAACAAGAAAACTGAATTGGGATCACTAGGAGGGGCCGACAAACAGCATTCCCTGATAGATTGATAATCTCCATCTTGTAGAATCAGGGGAGGCAGGGATATGACATTAGAAGTGGATGGGTTATAAAGAGACCACGTATTATTGTGAGGATGGTTGGAGAAAATCAACCAGCCATGGAAACATCTCCAAATACGTCTCCCGATCAGGTCAGGGATTCGACAATGATATTTAAACAACGGGTTTTGTAATGTGGAGAAAATGTGGACATCCATTTCGTCTTCCAAGTTCTGAACAACAAACCATGGATATTTTGCAGACAAACGAGGGAACCGGTCACAATATACACTAGAAACCTCCTGCTTCTTACTATGCTCCATCTAAGATATTCATTCGTTAACAATATGTTTAGTAACTGAAAAGGACTTATAGATTCTTATCGAATAAACATAAAATATTCTGTTAATACGAAGACTTGTTTCTAATCATAATAATTTGAGTTATTTTCATTACATGCCCCTGGAGTATGCCATATTTTTAAGTTTCACCCCTCTCGTTTTTTCGTATCATTACATACCCTTATGGTGACTTTTTATATCAGTGCTCACCCTTCACCCTAACGTCCGTTTGTGGGTCTCCGTTAAATCCCTCATGTGCAGGGTATTTTGGTCCTTTTATCTCTAAAAATCCCTTTTTGCTTCTTCTTCCTTTTTCCTTCTTACCTGCTTCTTCCTCTCTATATCTATGAATATCTCTATCTGTGTCATCCATACTAGAATAAGTACATACATATAGTGAGGAAGAGCTTTAAAACACTTACGGATAATTTCAAAAAGCCCATGATTTCGTAAATCCTATATTGACTTACAAATCCCCACCAATCATCAAATAACCATTTTCTTCCAAATCAGATCTGTATCATCTTAAATCTATTTTCTATTTTCAATCTACACATATACATATACACATATGTATCATCCTATATCTATATATCTCTGTTTTCATCAATCAAGGAGGAAGGTAAAGATTTGATAAGCAAAAGTGGCTGCTCCAAATGAAAAACCATTAGAATTCAATAATACATATATTCATATCTATATCTATCTCTCCATATACCAAAACACCAAAAATCACAACCCTAAATCTAATCACAAAAATAAATCTAGAACTTGATAAAGCAAGAGTAATGGTGGCGGCGTTGGGTTTTTTTTTAGCATAATAAATCGGGGACCAGCATCAGGGAAAGAGAGGTACTTTTCACGGCCACCACTATCTTCTTGGCCTTTTTCCGGCGAATCACCATAGCCCCGATGAGAAAACCACCAGCAGCTCCACCATCTTCATCTATGGATTGGATTAATTTTGGGACCCTGTAACTATGTCTATATATA
The DNA here is from genome assembly GCA_034093135.1 of Erigeron breviscapus. NCBI lineage: Eukaryota > Viridiplantae > Streptophyta > Magnoliopsida > Asterales > Asteraceae > Erigeron > Erigeron breviscapus. The sequence goes on along the minus strand of CM067171.1, from coordinate 54,351,842 downwards.
CACACATCATGGATCGGGTAAGATACATCTTTTAATTCGTATCTTCAAGATATGAAAAAACCCCAAGATAACTGATCGAATTAATATGGTGTCTTTGTTTCTGATTTTTAATGCATAATAATAACTGATCGAGTACATGTATATCTATTTCTATTGAAAATAGATTACATAGATCATATGGATTTAGATAAAAAGGGATAAATATAGATATTGGTAGTTTGATTGAATTGATGAAGATGATGAAAATGTATATGGATATAATTTTGTGTATATGTAAATGTGTAAGGTCTGGATTATAGAAAGAGGAGAGAGAAGCAAGTAATGAAAAAGGAAGAAGAGAGGATTTTTAAAGATAAAAAGACCAAAATACCCTCATGTGCAATGCACATGAGGGATTTAACGGAGACCTACAAACGGACGTTAGGGTGAGGGGTGAGCACTGATATAAAAAGTCACCATAAGGGTATGTAATGATACGAAAAAACGAGAGGGGTGAAACTTAAAAATATGGCATACCCCAGGGGCATGTAATGAAATTAACTCTAATAATTAGGTTCATACAAATACTTGATTATATCAAAGTATCAAACACTTTAATACAAAGTTCTGATTTTTATCATATATACAAGGATTTGATAATATATACAGAGATATGTTCTTTTTAATCAAATATTTTTTTAATCAAATATTTGATTTTTATCAAATCCCATTCCCCCTTATGCCAGAATTAGGTAAAGTTGTTGTACTTAATTTTTTATCAAATATACAGAGATTTGTTCTTTTTTAATCATTATTATCGGAAAAAATAAGATATAATGTAGCTTAAACCCTAAAAAAGGAACAAATGTGATTTTCATCAAATTATTAGCTTGAATATCTTATAAAAATCACTTCATAAATATTACAAATAGATGGAATTTAGCCTAAAGTTTAACAATGTAATCAGACACATATACAAAAAAAAGGGCTAACAACACATTCATTAATAATAATAAATACACGGAATTCATACCTTAAACCCTTTCGTAATATGGCAAGATATGCCTCAATTGACATTCATTAATAAACCCTTTCGTAAAGGTTTTGAATGAGGGCCGCTGGGGTTTAACTAAACCATATTATGAGATACCAGATTAAACCCGACAGGTAAAAGAAAAAAAGAAAAATAATAATAAAGAAAAGTGAATATCTGATTGGTAGATAAATGTAATTTTTTAATATTTATTTATACTAAAGACTCTTTTTTTTCCTTTAAACAATTCAGGTTTTGAATTACCTTTTTTACCCCTAACCTTTTAAAACATGTATCCTAAACCCTAAAACACTCTCACATAAAACCAAACATATTCACACATATCTCATATTTCACAAGTGACCCTTTTTCATTAACTATGTTATATTTTTATGTCAACTACACGTTAATGTCACAATCACACGTCGTCGTCGCTCTGCCGCATTGCACAGGTACCTCTCTCGTTTGTTATATAATGAATAGATAATTGACTTATATATTTTTACGAATTAAAATATCAAAATTTGAAAAATTTTATGCTCGAATTTAAATATAAAACTTTATATAAAGACAAAATACTAAAAATACTTTTAATGTCAAAAAATAAATATAGACTAAAAATACAAACCTAAAAAAATAAACTAAATCATTAAAATAATATATAATTCAATTAAATTTCAAGATGTGTCAATATTTCTTTAAAAACCCTGTTAATTGTAATATTAGTAAGGTTTTTATCTTTATCCATTACTTAAACTTTTAAACCTTTTTTGCTCTTAGCTTGTAAAAAAACGACACATAATTGAGTGTGACTAAAACCGGATTTTAAAGATACAATCCAACATCTAACAATGTTTGTACTTAACTTTTGTTAATAATAATAATAATAATAGTAATAATAATAATAATAATAATAATAATAATAATAATAATAATAATAATTGTGTTCTTCATGGCTAATAAAAATGTAAAAAGAAAGGAAGAGAATTGTCATGGTAAAAAGTGGTCCACCTTGGATGGAGAAAACAGATGCATGTGGCAAAGTGTGATTGGATGGTCAACAACTCATTAAAGGAATTGAAACGGGTGTGTTATTACTTGTTACTATTGTGTGTATCCGGGAAAAACGAGAAGCAAAAGCCCAGGTACTTTGTCATTGGGTGTTAGCCCAATGGTCAGGAGGTTTTCCACAATATGGTTTCTCCCTGGGGTCTCAGGTTCGAATCCTGTCACATGTAAATGTGGTGAGGGGGCCTTAACAATGTTATACTCATCTAACACATAGGGAGCAAATCCTTGGCGTGGACGCATCCACGTGGGAGGTGTTAGCCATTTATCCGTTACTGCCTTTAAAAAAAAGCTCAGGTACTTTGGACTTTCATCTTCTTGTATTAACAAGAAAATTAGAGTTCTTTTATCAGTTCAATCTAGACCGTAGCCAAATTTTATTTATTTGTCTCATCAATCACTATTTCATTTTGGTATCACTGGCACCCTCAAATGCAAAACAACGACCTAATAGCATAACATGATAAAATATAGAGAGAATAAGAGAATGAAATGATATTTTCCATTGATCTTGAATACTCTTGGTTACAATGAGATGACTATATATAGAGCTATAAGAGTCTATACAATAAGTACAATCATAATGATATAATAAAAAGCTTGGGAGTTACGAATGTGGATAGCCACATAATAATGATTTCACAACACTCCCCCTTGGCTATCCAGCTATGTTGGTCCAGCATGAACCGAATTTGCAATTGGGCGCCCGTTATCCAAACCTTTGAAAACCGATTATCCTCTGGGAAAGCCGCCACCCTCATCCGTTCTGTGCTTGACAGTCTTCCTACATATTATTTCTCGTTGTACAATGCCCCGGTTAGTGTGCTCACAAAACTTGAATCTATTCGTACATAATTTTTTTTTTTTTTTTGGGTGGGGGGGGGTGGTCGACAAACTCTAAGAAAGTTTCTTGGGTTTCCCGGGATATTATTACTGCCCCTTTGGATTCGGGTGGGTTAGGGCTGGGTTCTTTACAAACCAAAAACCTTTCTCTTCTATCCAAGTGGTGGTGGCGATTCCGTACAGAGCCGTTTTATGGGGGCGCACTATCATTTCAATACTCTTTTCTCAAAGGAATTGCCCCCCTCTTAAGTTAAACTCCCACCTTGTTTCCTTTGATGTTTCTTTGCTTAGTTTGTTCACAGGCATTGTAGGTAATGGCACGTCCATCAGATTTTGGATAGATCGTTGGCATGGTAATGAACCGTTTAACATCACTTTCCCGGATCTCTTCAAGTTGGAGAAAAAGAAAGACTACTTCATCCGCGACCGATGCACTGGCAATGGATATTTCTCACAATGGTCATGGTCTAAGCCACCCTCAACACCAATGGAACTTTTCCAACTAAAAGGACTTCTGTCAAGTATCCAACATTTGAACCTCTCCAATTCAAACGACACATGGGCCTGGGCTGGTAACCCCTCTGAACCTTTTTCAGTTAAATCGATGAAACAGAGCCTTTATCGTTCCCATTATGGTCCAAAGCCCTGGATTTTCCCATGGAACCGACTCGCTCCCTTAAAGATAAACATCCTTGGTTGGAGACTTGTGCAAAACCGACTCCCTACAAAGGACCTTCTGCTCAAAAGAAATATTCCAATACCAAGCTCAGAATGTGTTTTGTGCAGTATGAAGGATGAATCTGCCTTCCACTTATTCATCGAGTGCCCCTTTGCAGACGAACTCTGGAAATTTCTTCTCTTATGGTGCAAAACTCCACTGACAAAACCATCCCATATTCGAGAGCTATTCCAATTACATAACGACCCGGCAGTTGCTCCAACCAAGTCCAAAGTCCTCAACCTGATAATCCTTGCTTACATTTGGATTATTTGGAATATCCGGAATGAAAAGATCTTCAACAACAAGCAACCGAAATATGCAATCAGAGAGCTAAAAGCGACCAGTCATCTGTGGATATCCAATAGATCCATAAAAAACTGAGTCGAATGGTCAAAATGGTGTACGTTCAATTTTAGTTAGCTTCCTGCTTTTTATTTAGTTTTATCCATATCAATGAAAATTTGATGAATGTTCTAAAAAAAAAAGTCACCTCACTTTGGCTCTATTTAAACTCCATAAATACTTAGGCAATAACAAGGAACATAAGATATATAATGTGACATAAAATGCAAACAAATAAATGATATTAGCCAACAAATATGCATACAAATATATGTATAATTTAACTAATATTAGAAGATTTGATAAACTTTAAATTATAGTTGTGATTGTTAACCTAAGTAAAGTGTCACAGTGTAATTACTCGCAAATCCATATATTTTCCTTATGTCATCGATCTTACGAACAATAGACCCTGATTCTAATCTTACCAAATAGCACATACCAACAAAAGTTAATTTCCGACCATGCATATATGGTCTATGATTTGGATCCCCATCCCTAACATTTAATACCAAAATCACCTATTATTACAAACTTTCCCTAACATTTGAATTTTTCTTGTCCTTGGGCTTTAGCTCAATGGTTGTAAGACCATCCCCCTTGTATGAGGTCTTGAGTTCAAGCCTTGGTAAGGGCATAGGAATTAAGTCCCTTTACGAGGGTTTACCCAGGTTCAAGTTTGTTTGGCTTGGGTATACCCAGGTTCAAGTCTGAAAGGGCAGAGTTTACCCCTATTAATCGTCGTGCCTTCGGGCGGATTAGTAGGGGTTTTTCCCCCATCGGGTATTTGAAATAGGCATTTCTACTTCGAGTGAGCTCTCTAGCGCGGACCCGGTTAAGACAACGTATGCTAGACCTCCCGCTGTCGAATCGCGACACGAAGTTTCCAACGAAATTCACCATTAAAAAAAAAAAAAATTACAAATTTTCTTACTCGCGATTGATTTACTTCCAACAAAATATTAATAAGTAGCATATGAAGATCCAAATATCACAAACTTAATCTTGTCTAGTGATTACATAACCACTAGAATCAGAAATGCAAATAACAAACCTTAGCGCTATACATGCCTAAAAAAATAGTCATTTCATCTTCAAACATGGTGATCCTTTATACATTAGCAGTACTCTCGATCTTTTGGTCCTTGATAATAAGGCCGTCCGAGTCGCTATCAAAAAGTCAAAATACTAAAAATAGTTCTTCTAAAACAAGGCGTCATCCACTTTCTTGCTAGCTTGGTCGAGTCCACTTTATAACTTTTGAACCAAATATTCATATGTTAACCCTTCAATCGGGTTAACAGAAAGCGACCAGTTAACCACGCACCCATTAGCACCATTTGGAACCACCTTGATCGTTGAGAGATATGACTTAAACCCGACGTTGCGAGCAACCATCTCATAGCTCATGGACATTTGGTTTGGGTCAACAGTTACTAACCGCTCCTTAGACCAACTAACTTTATCAACACCTCCATCTTCATTTGGTAACGAGGAACCGGCACAATAGCGTATGCAACCGACATTAGTACCTTTGATCCCATAACAAGTAGGGAAACAATTTGTGGAAGCTAAAAAACTCTATGAACAAAAGCCATATTTGATATGCAGTTGCTTTCGTTAGACTATTTGAAACCATAACTTCCCATTTTGCTATAGATAATGATGAATTCTCCACTTTGCCAATTGGCCACTGACAAACAAGTCTAATTGGGTTTCATTCTTCAACGAAGTGGCAATAGAAGGAATAATAAACTTGAGTATTTGCATTTGCAGTACATATCTAACAATGATATTAAGTTGGCACCAAATATAATGCTTATGTTGTAAACCTGAAATTAATATGAGCAGGCAAAACACAAGTAAAATTCAATTGTGTTCCCTGTATGATGTATTAAACAAACTAAAAGATTAGAAAGTAGCTAGAGGTTTAACATTTCCCATAGGTTTATCAGTAGACTACAATAAATATGATTATGATATGAATAACAAAGTCTTATTTTCGAACCGCTAACCGTCACTTATTTAAACTCCTATGCCTAAATTACCCCATATATACCTATACGAGGGATTGAATCCTTAACTTCTCCCCGAGATACATAAGACTGTCTTAACCCCACATTGGGACAAATAACAAAGTCTAAAAATAAAATTAATAAAATACAAATAACAAAGTCAGTAGACTACAATAAATATGATTATGATATGAATAACAAAGTCTTATTTTCGAACCGCTAACCGTCACTTATTTAAACTCCTATGCCTAAATTACCCCATATATACCTATACGAGGGATTGAATCCTTAACTTCTCCCCGAGATACATAAGACTGTCTTAACCCCACATTGGGACAAATAACAAAGTCTAAAAATAAAATTTTCGAACCGCTAACCGTCACTTATTTAAACTCCTATGCCTAAATTACCCCATATATACCTATACGAGGGATTGAATCCTTAACTTCTCCCCGAGATACATAAGACTGTCTTAACCCCACATTGGGACAAATAACAAAGTCTAAAAATAAAATTTTCGAACCGCTAACCGTCACTTATTTAAACTCCTATGCCTAAATTACCCCATATATACCTATACGAGGGATTGAATCCTTAACTTCTCCCCGAGATACATAAGACTGTCTTAACCCCACATTGGGACAAATAACAAAGTCTAAAAATAAAATTTGTTCTTTTTAATCATTATTATCGGAAAAAATAAGATATAATGTAGCTTAAACCCTAAAAAAAGAACAAATAAGTGATTTTTATGAGATTATAAATAGATGGAATTTACTCTAATGTTTAACAATGTAATCAGACACACATTCAAACAAATTAAAAGGGTTAACGATTGTGATTATCAATAAATTCATTACACGGAATTCATACCTGAAATTTCAGGCCGATCTCTCTCTATGATTAGGGGAGACGGGCTCCCGGCGGCTTGGGCTAACCCGCCGCCTAGCCGGGCGGGTTGAAGTTCAGAGGGCTTAAAGCCCGACGTGAGAACAATAGAGAGAGTGGAATGCTGGTGGAGGCTTTTTTCAATCAAATTTTTTTCTTTGAGGTGTATATATATCATCATTTGTTTCGGGGAAGAAGACATGACAGAGCTACAGGAGGAGTGTTTTTATTTTGGGGCGTGATTCTTTCACGGAGGTTATTAATGCGTACAAGGAAATTTAATATGAGTAGACTATTATGTCCCTAGACTATATTTACCCATTTTTTCGCTTTGACTTTTAACCTTCCAAACATCATCTATAACTTTCTTTCTCTACGATCCACGGCTTCATTTCATCAAATTCATCGCCCAGGTAGTACCCTCTCTCATAAAAGTTACTGTTTACATAACAGGAAGCTACATATTAGTAAACTAAAACGTATTAGTAAATAACTATATAAATTAAACGTATTAGTAAATAAACATATAAATTAAACATATACCTGAGGGCGCCAAACCGGATATAAGATCTTCAAGCACAGGAGATGACTCGAATACGTTGATGTCATTATAAGACCCTTGTGGCCCAAAGAAAGCATTCCAAATCCATAGATCATACGATGCAACCGCCTGAAGAATCAACGAAGGTCTACCTATGTCACCCGTGTGTGGGTGTCTCGCCACGCCGTGGGACATATCTCCCATGGCCAATGCATACAGTCAATACTACCAATCATACCGGGAAAACCATGAACTCTTTCATGCACATCATATATACGCTGAAGATCAGTCCATGTTGGTCTACGTAGGTATGTACGTCCATACAATTGAATTACACCTAAAAAAATATATAATAACATAGACGTAAACTAATAATATAAAAAAGGGTAATGGAGGGAACCCTAGCCCCGGTACCACAATTGGATACCCATCGACCCACCCCGTATGAGCCATATGATGCAGGTAAAATACCTCCATCCTAATCCCCACATGATCTGGGCACCCCGAAGATCGAACCCACGTATTTAAACTAATAATATAAAATGTAATGTATATAAAAAGGTAACATAAAAGCAACGTACCACTACAAAAATGGCCAAGCGCCTCTCGTGAGGTCCTCTCCGCCATTTGCAAATACTCGTCTAGCAAATCGCTCGCCACGCCGTATGCTAGTTGTCGAATTGCGGCTGTACACTTTTGAAGTGCGGTAAAACCTAACTTTCCCGCGGCGTTCACTCTTTGTTGAAAATATCTATACTCCCGTTCCATGTCGCCCACAATCTTTAAAAACAAACCCTTATGCATTCTAAACCGTCGTCTAAATTGTCTCGGGGTGTAAGTCGGTTGATCCGCGAAGTAGTCTCGCATCAAGTTCTCTTGTGCCTCTGCCCGATGACGTACAAGAACCACCCTTCTTGTAAAACGCGACCTCTCTTCTTCTTCTTCTTCCTCCTCCTCCTCCTCCTCCTCTTGCGCGACCCTCATGGCCAAAGTAACGGCGGCAACAACCGCACTTTCAACGGCATCATCGTAATCTTCGGAACCGAACGAATCAAAAGACGACGATGATGACGAAGACGACATTATATGAAGATGATTCTAATTTAGTTATATGTGTTTTAGTATGTATATATATGTTGTTGTATGGTGTGTGTGTTTTTTATAAAATGAAATGTGTGTGTATATAGTGAGAAAAGAAGGGGAAAAAAATCAAAATCTGGTCAAAAAGGGACGTTGGGGTGGGTCCAAAAGAGCCGTTGGTTCACTTCCATAGCATCTTGTCTCCCGTCTCTTTTCCGTCGGCCTCCACTTTTTTTTCTCCGAGAACGCCGTGTGGGGCGGTGTGGCAGGCGTCTCGTTGGCGTTCCCCGGCGTTCTCGAGCGCTTTTTGGGAGGGGAACGCTTTGCTCCTAGCAGTCTAAATACTACATTGTAAAACAAATTACCTCTCCTTTCTTTTCAACTTTCGATTTTTAATATACTCAAAAGACCAAAATATCCTTAATTTTCAACACATTCTTAACTCACACACTAAATCTACCCAATATATCCCTAAAATATTTTCCAACTATATTTATCCAAACTATATATCTCTCTTTCTTTATTCATTAATTTAAATATTTTCACCTAATATCTTTATAATACTCTTAATAAAATTATTTACAAAAGATACATCTCTTAACCATAAAATAACTACACTACCATTTACATCAATTACTTTTAGATTAATAACCACATCATTACCACTACCGCCATCACCACCACCCGTTGCCGCCACCGCCGTCGCATTGCGCAGGTACCCATCTCATTTTTACAAAATAACTTTTATAGTTATATAGGTTTTGATTATAACTAGTTTTTAGACACGCGTCAAATACACAATTTTTTAAAATTTAAAACGGCATGTTACTTGGTTAGTGGTTCGAACTCTAGCAGTGGCATCCAAATAGACAGTATGTGATATATAAGAATTAGTATATCGAACAAAAAATACTTATATGTTAAATGTAAAAATATACTTAAAAAAGAATTGAGATATTCAAATGTTAATACTGAATGCTAAATCATATTTAGACATGTGTTGATTTAATTAATTTTAAGTAATTAAAGGTTATGATTGTTAATTGGTTAGATCTGTTGCCTTTTAGTATATATTAAGAAAGATTAAGATAAGATAAAGATTTTAAAACCTTCTATAAAGAATATATTTTGTTAAAAATTGTATAATGTGGTCAATAGAAGGTTGTGTGATTTGTAAATCTTGGATCTCTTCATGTCTATAAAGCTCCCACTGACTTCTTGTTCCAAAGAATATGTTTGTCGTTGGTATGCATATTAATTTAAATTTAATTTTAGTTCAATTTATTTATAAAAAATCCATAAATTCGAAAGGATTAACAAAATCATGGGCGTCACTCAAAATAGTTGGAATGACTACTTAGAAGGGTTAGAGAATTAGAATGTGTTGACTGAATTATTTTGATTGAATTTGAGAGGATTGAAAATTTTAAAATCGCCACTCTTTCAGTCTTTCCCCCTAAGGTTTCAAAGGAGGTGGATACATTTATATATTATATTTATATATAAGAAAGTTATTTTAGGACCACTCTTAAATTAGGACCATTAGGAACCAAATCTCAATCATTCATTTTTCACCATCTCCGACCACCACCCACCACCATCATCATCTCCGACCACCACCATGATCCTCCGGCGACGGCGACCACCGCCACCACGACTTACACATGTGTAAGTTACAACTTACACATGTGTAAGTTACAATTTACACATGGTCCTAATGGTCCTAATTTAAGAGTGGTCCTATATATATGAGTTAGTTATTGTAAAACAATTATTAAAGTAAAACAAATAAGAAAAGATCTTGACCCTTAGATCATGATAAAATTGATGCACAGAGATTCACGTATATATTGATGCCCAATGAATTTTATGATGCACTGTGATTTCTAGTAAAGGAAAACCTATTGTTTTACATGTTTTACTTTAATACTTGTTTTATTTTACCTAGAACCTATATATATATAGGGTAACACTCCGGTAAGAACACTCTTAAAATAAGAACGGTGAGAACACTTAAAAACATCATTTTGATGCATTAAAAGTCCATAAAACTAACATAGTGCATAACTAATTATCATTATTTAAGTGTTTAACAACACATTGATCCATCAAAATCGAAAAATCACGTTTTTTGTTGGATGCATCATTTTGATGAATATGCATCCAAGATGGATGCACAAAACAAAAAACGTAATTTTTTCGATTTTGACGGATCAATGTGTTGTTAAACACTTAAATAATGATAATTAGTTATGCACTATGTTAGTTTTATGGACCTTTAATGCATCAAAATGATGTTTTTAAGTGTTCTCACCGTTCTTATTTTAAGAGTGTTCTTACCGGAGTGTTACCCTATATATATATATATATATATACTCGGATCTGTGACCGAATTTACCGCATTAAAAAGAAATCAAATGGATAAATACTCAATTCTCTGAGTTCTTTTCCCTAATCTAATTGAACTTTAGGGACCAAAGGCTTGTTCAAATTCATTTCAACGCTTATGCGTGCAAATTTTCCCCTTGTCTTTCTGGCTGTATGTTCGTCGACTCGCACTGTTTTACCCATGTGGAATATGTAGACATGGTAAATATTTTATTTTGCTTTTAATATGTCTTATTATATTTGTATGTTCTTGAGTCCATGGTTTTGGATTCTTTTTAAGTCTATCATATAAAGGTTTGCATATAATTCCTAAATCTTTGAAAAAATCATGAATATAGTTTAAACATCCTAAAAATCTTTGTAATTGTTTTTTATCTTTAATTTCATCTGGAAATTTATTTGAAAATTCTAAACTTCTATCTATAGGTTTTATAGTTCCTTGAACAATATTATGGCCTAAAAATCTTATTTCTGTTTGAAATAAACTTATCTTAGTAGGTGATACAACTAATCCATTTTTATGAATAATATTATAAAAAGCATTTAAATGTTTAAAATGTTGTTCTATAGAGTTTGAAAATATTAAAACATCATCAATTTTCTTTAATAAATCTCTTTTATTAGGTATAGGACAACTAATCCATTTTTATGAATAATATTATAAAAAGCATTTAAATGTTTAAAATGTTGTTCTATAGAGTTTGAAAATATCTTAGCATCATAAATCTTTTTTAATAAATCTCTTTTATTAGGTATAGGATATCTAATCCATTCTAATACTTTATTTAAAGGCTTATAATTGATTACTAATCTGGGTGCTCCTCTTTCAATTTCAGCGCTATTTTGAACATAAAAAGCTGAGCAAGACCAAGGGGACTTGGATGGTCTAATTAATTTCTTATCTAATAATTCTTGTATTTCTTTTTTGCAATAAGTTTCTAATTCTTGAGACATGTGTATAGCTTTAGATTTTGTTGGAATATCTTTTTCATTAAATTCTTTAATATAAGGTAAATTGACAATATGTCGTTTTCTTTCCCAAAAAGCATTTGGAATGCTAGCACAAACATTATTTTTAAATTTATTATTTATCTTTGTTAATAATAGGTTGAAGTAAAGTTCGAAACAAATTTCTTTTCCTAATATTTTAGTATCAGTTCTCATAGCATCATTATTGTCCTTCCCTGCACTCGTGTCGGTTTGATTTCAGTCCGTTGTAAACATGACTCGGATCTGTGACCGAATTTACCGCATTAAAAAGAAATCAAATGGATAAATACTCAATTCTCTGAGTTCTTTTCCCTAATCTAATTGAACTTTAGGGACCAAAGGCTTGTTCAAATTCATTTCAACGCTTATGCGTGCAAATTTTCCCCTTGTCTTTCTGGCTGTATGTTCGTCGACTCGCACTGTTTTACCCATGTGGAATATGTAGACATGGTAAATATTTTATTTTGCTTTTAATATGTCTTATTATATTTGTATGTTCTTGAGTCCATGGTTTTGGATTCTTTTTAAGTCTATCATATAAAGGTTTACATATAATTCCTAAATCTTTGAAAAAATCATGAATATAATTTAAACATCCTAAAAATCTTTGTAATTGTTTTTTATCTTTAATTTCATCTGGAAATTTATTTGAAAACTCTTTTTTTTTTTTTTTTTTTTTTTTTTTTTTTTTTTTTTTTTTTTTTTTTTTTTTTTTTTTTTTTTTTTTTTTTTTTTTTTTTTTTTTTTTTTTTTTTTTTTTTTTTTTTTTTTTTTTTTCTTTTTTTTTTTTTTTTTTTTTTTTGTTTTTTTTTTTCTTTTTGTATTTTTTTGGTTTATTATATATAACTTCAATATTTTTTTCTTGAACATTTGGTTTTCCATAACTTTTCTACATTTGGATTTTGTATTTTTTTACCTAAACACGAACATACGGGACTTTTAAAATATAATATGAGAAGTGAGTATTTGGCTGTTAGATAACTAAGTTTGGGTGTAAACTTTTACATCGCTTATAATATATATGTATAGGGGTTGAGTATTGTAAAACAAGTATTAAAGTAAAACAAATAGGACAAGATCTTGACCCTTAGATCATGGTTAAATTGATGCACGAAGATTCACGAAGCAATTGATGCACGATGATTTTCATGATGCACGGTGATTTTCAGTGAAGAGAAACCTATTATTTTATTTGTTTTACTTTAATACTTGTTTTATTTTACCTAAAACCTATATATATTATTCCTTTCTGTTTTTTAGGTAAAAAATTAAAAATTGTTTTTTTTATTTTTAAATTTAATGTATTTATTTGTTTTGTAATAATAGGTTGAGTAATTCAAAACAAATCTCTTATATATCTATATATATACTACTTTATAAAAATTATAGGCTCATGTTGAAAGTTAAGAAAAACGAGACATACAAATTGACCAAAATACCCTTAATGAATTAAAATCACCATCTACCCTTAATACGAGTATTAAAGTACACCAATTATCCCCTTTAAGACAAACACCTTTACAACAATTCGCTACACCATTTAACGCCGCCACCATCACCTCCATCTGCCGTCGACATCAAAACGCAGTGGCGGCTCAATCAAATCGGGGGCCTAAAGCAAAGTTTGTATCATCGGAGCCTTTTCGAGTAATAAAAATATTGATATTTTAAACAGAGTTTATCTTTTCAGTCTTATTAAATGTAAAAGTTTTAATTAATTTCAAACACTAGTTTGAAATAAAAACTCACTCTTAATCAATATAATTGTTATTTTATTTAATCTTTTATGTGACATTCTTAATCATATGAAATTTTTCTCATTTGAAAAACTTGTTTTAGCTGAAGCCAAGACTGTCACCTATTTTATAATACTTTGTATATGTCGAACATGTATAATTGTTTTATAATATAAAATTTTTGTTTATAAAATTTTATAATATCATTAGGAATTATCTGTAACATCCGTGAGTTTTGACCGTTTGACTTTACGTGCAATTTGACTAACAATTTAAGTTAATGAAATATTTGGGTCGTTTTGTGATTAAATGACGATGTGGTATGTTCGTCGGGTCGATAATATGTTTTAATCGCTGTTTAAATGCCTAACGTTTTGTAAATTGGTTTGGGCAGAGAAACGGGTCGGCCCGTGGGTGATCCACGACCCACCAGCCCCTTATGACCCATCTTCCTCCCGTTATCCTCTCATTCACCACATACTTAGTCTTTCTTCTCTTTTCTCTCTAACAAAAGCAAGAAACCCCTTTCTCATCTTTCTCTCTTGAACTCTTGGATTAATTGGGGTTGTGGAATCGGTTTAATATAAGAATCATCATCATCTCCTTCTCATCTTCATTGAATCATAAGCTTGAAGTTCTAATGCAAGATTTCTAACCATTTCGGGTCAAATTCGGGTTTGGAGACTAGGAGAAGGCTTTGGTAAGCTAAATTCATCTATATTCATCATTTCATGTTTATTTACATGTTTCTAGTTGATTTCAAACGAATTCGGGTCACAAATCGGGTTGGAAAGCAAAATTAGGATTTCTAGGGTTTTTAAGGAGTTAAATCCAAAAATCAAGCTTGGATCGAGTGTTTGGATTGGACTTGTGAAGTGGGTTGAGTCTAATTATGTTTATATATGTGTATTTATGCTTAAAAACGAGTTGGAAAGGTCCTTGGGTCGATCATTGAGTCAAAAATGGAGTTTTGGGGTGTTTTAGCTCGAAACCTGATGCTGTTTGGCTGCAGAAAGGGCTCACTGCGGCGCAGTGGGTGGTGCCAGACCCCACTGCGGCGCAGTGAAAAGCTGCTGAACCGATAACTCTTCGTCAACTTCAAACGCTTATAACTTTTGATCCGTAAGTCCAATCGAGTCATATGACCTATCGATGGAATCGTATAAGAGTCTACTTTCTTGTAGTAACATTCATTTTTCATGAATCCTTGTCCATTTCTAAAAATGTCGATTCAAAGTGTCTTAGTCATACCCGGGAAAGTCATTGAAGCGTTGTGGGGTTGTGACTTGACTTGAACCTACTAGACCAACTTGTTTAGGGTTGTTAAGGTTAAAATTGATTGTGCTATGATATACATTGATAGGTTGTGTGCACGTGGCGGTCGTTGGACATTTATAGCTCGATATTAACTTGTCATTTTGCTTGGAAATCAAGGTGAGTTTCGTAGCTCCCTACTCAATAGAGATTCGGGCTGAAAAGTGTACATATACGTGTTTGTTTGATTGTTTGGGTTGGCTTGATTGACTGTTTACGTGTTTTCTGATTGATTGTTGATTGATGGATAGTGTTGATTGATTGGGTTATGGTTTCCATATGTGTTTGTGATATTGTAGTATTAGAATAGAAATACGTAGATGAAAGTCGGTGACTGATTGATTGATTGGTTTAGTTGTTGGATTGATGAGACGGTTTATTACGTTTGATTTGATTTGGTTATGTTTATTTAAGTATTTATTAATATTTAGGATAGACGTACCTACATGGAAGTCGGTTATACCTTCAAAGAGTTTGAGATGTGGTGGGAAGGCTGCGGATGACCCTATACATAAGCATCGAGAACTCGTTGAAAGTAGAATCCTCCTAAGTTTATGTACGTATAGTTTACTTTAGTTTGATGTTTGATGATTGATGGACTTGTGATGTATGGATGTTGTTTGATGCATATGTATCGTATAAATCCCACTGAAGAGGATATGACATATGTAGTGTATAAATCCCACTGAAGAGGATATGACGTATGTAGTGTATAAATCCCACTGAAGAGGATATGACGTATGTAGTGTATAAATCCCACTGAAGAGGATATGACGTATGTAGTGTTTAAATCCCACTGAAGAGGATATGACTTGCGATGTGTATCAATCCCACTGAAGAGGATATGATACCTGTTTTGAATTGATGTTATGTACGTTACTTGGGTACAATGTTTATTACGCGTTTATTGTTGTGTGTAATCCTGTGGTGGATGTTGTTGTGCTTTTCATAGAGGCTCACTGTAAGTCATGTCTTGCCTCTACTCGTATATTATGATTATTGACGATGGTTTCTCATGAACCATTACTACGAACTCACCAACCTTGTGTTGACTATGCTTAGTACACTTTTCAGGTTATCAGGTTATTCCAGAGCATGGAGTTTGATTGTTTGCTTGCTGTTGAACCCGGTCTTGGACTTATATGGATCAAGGATTCATTTGCCTTCTTTTGCATTGTACTTAAGACTTTTAGCCATCTTTTGATGATCTTTTGTTATCTTTGATGGTTATGTACCCTTTATGTACTTTGATACTTGTTTATCTTATTGTATGGATTCACTGGATCCTTTATTTGCATTTAGTTCATGTTCTACATTAATTCCACCTTGTGCTATATGATTTCCGTAATATTTCGAGCCTTGGCTTGGGGTGTTACAGAATGGTGGCCCATGCAGGTCGTATAGAATTAGGCGGTTTGACCTAGACTACGGTTTAAGTTAAAACTCTTCATATAGCATGCATGGTTAGGAAATTTGTGTGCAATGTGAATTATGTGAATCCCCGTGTGAGTTCGTAGTTAAGACCACTTATGTGATGGCTTGAATTCAACGTGATGAATATGGAATGGATACGATGTGGCTAATGCGTGCATTGATTGAAATTGATTGTCATTGATATGGATTGTTGTTACTGATTGATGTTTGTTGAATGCTTAGAGCAAAGTGAAGTTATGTTATTAACCTAGTATAATATTGTGGCAATCCTAAAAGAACCCGATCAACTCTTTTATGGTCGCCCAACATTATAACAAGTTAATGACATCGTGGATTGCGCACGTGTGGCTTAGAGTATAATAAGGAACCGATATACTTAATGGAAGTTGATTGGGTGGAGGGTTAGCCGTTGGTACACCCTGTATACATACTCGATCAATAACTAGAGAGTACATCAAATTCGGATTATACTTTGAATAATTCGTGTTAATAGCTTGGCTTAGTGTATAATAGGGAACCGATATGCTTATTGGAAGTTGATTGGGTGGAGGGTTAGCCGTTGGTACACCCTGTATACATACCTGGTCAATGACTAGAGAGCATATCGAATCCAGATTATACTTGAACCCTTTGTGTTAATTGTTTGATGGTATGATGTATTGATGTGATTACTTGAATTAACGATAAACAATTGTTGTGAACTTGGCACGAGAACATGATAGATAACGATTACTTGAGAACTTTGATATGTTGTTCTTAGCATAGTGAAATGAAACACGTATGATATGCTGGTATGATAACATGATATATGACAGTTAATTGAGAATATTTAGGTGTCGGCCTTAGTAAAAGACATTGAACATGTGTAGTGTGTCGGCGTTAAAACACTAACTACTAATACGGCTAACATGAGAGAAATTGTGAAGCAAACCCCCGGGTCATAAACTTTAGAACTATTACTATGGTTGGATTTGGTAGTGGAATGACATGTTGACTAGTATGATTTAGTAACATATATGTTATGCATGTGTGATGCGTATGTATGTATGCCCCATAGTGGTCACGTTGATGTTGTAAATGTTTTCGTTGTTGTCCGGCTTAAACGTGTTGATAAACGGTTAGGATACCATGTGATAAATATGTTGATATGCACCCTAAGAGAGTGTCAAGGTTGTAAGCATCCTAACTCTTATGTATTATAAACGGATGATATTCCAACACAAATGATGTTACTTGTAATCGGTGAACAAATGGGGATATGTTGCTTAATAGTATGTGAAATTGAACATGTATGAGACATTGTTAAACTTGGTTGTAAGCATGATATAACGTAGTTGGTAATACACGTGCAAAAATGTATTAGTAGATGGACGATTATATGAATGAATTTAACATGCTAGTTTTATTGCATGATTACTGGAAAACTATACCATTAAATTGGTTTTTAGGCGTGATACAACGGAAATAGGTAAGGCATGCATATGTGTGTAATCAATGAACACTTTCATGAAAGGATTGGTGTACTAGTTTGATAGTTTTGGCGTGTATAAATCATGTTGTTAAGTTAAATTGTATACACGAGATAAACGAATATGGTGATGTATGTATAAATATTTACTCAATGTACAACGGTATGAATAAGGACAGTAGACATGTCTGATAATTTGAGTATGCTCAAGGTGTTAATTCTTAATCTAGTTATAAGGAAAAATTGGTAATGATTGAAAACTTATGCATAGTTATACCCAACGTATGAGAGATTGTATGTACGGCTTGGTATTGCGAGATTAGTTGATAGACCTACAAAATCTTACCTTCTAAATAGGTTATGTAAATAAATTGTTAGGAAATGCGGTAGAACAAATATGGTTGCCATGATATTCTAATTATTGAATATGCTTAAATTTCGTTGCCTAACTAAGTTGGTGAAATAAATTGTTAGGAAATGCGGTAGAACAAATATGGTTGCCATGATATTCTAATTATTGAATATGCTTAAATTTCGTTGCCTAACTAAGTTGGTGAAATAAATTGTTAGGACTTGGTAATACATCCGTAAAGGAAATTGGAGTCTTGGGAAATTGTGTGTATAAATTGTGTGTATAGGTTGGGAAATTGTGTGTATAGGTTGTGTGTATAGGTTGCCATGCCAGCCAAATTGCTATGATATATATCAACATCTTGTTGCCTCACTTGCTTATTGAATACATAGTTAAGAAATGAAGATGCATGCGTATTTGTAAACGGTATAGCTGGTACGACCATTATAAACTACTTGACTAAGTTATTTCCCCTTGTTTAATGTATGATTTAGTCAGTAACATAGAGACTATAAGTATAGTTATATTATGAAGATGAGAACTCTGTTGTATTATACGTCCCTAAGATTGAACTTTAGGAAAATGCCTGAGTTAACTAAGGTGGATTGATTAGAATAAACGAATAACAGTGGAGTTAATTGCGAAGTCAATATCGATGGCGACAACGGAACGTAACGATTCATTGTGAGCTGCTATACAACTATAAACCTTATTATGCACGAGAAGGGACGACCTTGGTCAGGCTAACCATAGGGTTGAACAAATAAATTGAAATCTAAAAGTCTACCCAACACGTAAAAGTTTCGCAAACACGAACGTCGCAGAGATGGAGTTGAGGTGTAGATGATATTGGGTGGTGCACATAAATACGAATACGATTGGTGGAAATTGATCTAATTGAACGCCTAACTTAATGCGCAACCGAGAGCTCATAAAGATGGGAACGAGGAACCAATTGAGTACCGTAGTGAGAGTCACAAGTGAGATGTGAGAAGCTTGAGCCCTTATAGTGTACGATTCTCAAATCTTTTAGGCCTAAACGGATCCCTAGATCGTTGATCATCACACAAAGGTGGTGCCGTCAAGATTGGATGTCGTGGACACGAGCCCTGCCATTGCCAGAATGGAAGACCGGAGGTGAAAGCAAACGTTTGACTTCAGTGATTGAGCCGCCGACCAGTGGGTGAAACATGTCACTAGGGCGCTAACTATAAGTCAAGTCGTCATAATAAGTGTTACCTGTTTACAACTAATTGCGCTTAATGTTAACCGCGATATGTATATATATATATATATACAATAATAAATAATAATATTTCCTGGACACTAATATATATTCGTATTGTAAGTATATATGATGTATAAAAGATATATATATATATATATATATAATATATATATAATATATATATATATATATATAATAATATATATTTATATATATATATATATATATATATATATATATATATATATATATATATATATATATATATATATATATATATATATATATATATATATATATATATATATATATATATATATATATATATATATATATATATATATATATATATATATATATATATATATATATATATATATATATATATATATATATATATATATATATATATATATATATATATATATATATATATATATATATATATATATATATATATATATATATATATATATATATATATATATATATATATATATATATATATATATATATATATATATATATATATATATATAATATATATATATATATATATATATATATATATATATATGATATATCATATTATATATATATATATATATATATATATATATATATATATATATATACATATAATATATATATATATATAGATATGTATATACATATATATATAACAATAATAAATAATAATTTCCTGGACACTGACAATAAACTCGTTTGAGAAAATGGAATTATAACCCGGAGATCGATGAATCATGGCGGAAGGTTCTAACACTTGGTATGAAGGATGCGTGCGACGTCACCCGGTTCAAAATAACCTAGCGAGCTATAAACTAAAAACTTGTTTCATAATACGGCTCCTTTAATCGAATGAATTTTGGTTAATTTAATAGTAAGATGTTTTTGAGTTAGATGCGATGATTCTAAACGAAAAGACAAATGAATCTTTGGTAAACATCCCTAGAGATTTTCAAAAATTAAATTGCGTAACAAATTGTAACTTATGAAGGAGTTCTTTTAACGAGGGAATCAACCATGGCGTGTATGAGATGGAATGATCAGAATGGGAATGACATGTGAGTGGAAACCCGAGCTGTCCTATAGTACTAAACGGAGCCATGTGCTACAAGTGATGAGAGCGGATAACATTAGCGAGATTTGAATCTTTTGAGAGCGAGAGTCGTTGTAATTTCGAGGAACCGGTAGGAATCTTAGGTAGCGAGGTCACGAAGCTAAGGAACAAACGCTACACGAATTTCAGAGGTTGGAGGATACACAAGACGCGGAAACGAGTTCACTAGGGAGCGAGGGGACCGTGTAAGGGTTGGATACCTAAAACTGTTTAACAAACTAGGGTTTTGTTGAATTTCGGGACGAAATTCTTTTGACGGGGGAATAATGTAACATCCGTGAGTTTTGACCGTTTGACTTTACGTGCAATTTGACTAACAATTTAAGTTAATAAAATATTTGGGTCATTTTGTGATTAAATGACAATGTGGTATGTTCGTCGGGTCGATAATATGTTTTAATCGGTGTTTAAATGCCTAACATTTTGTAAATTGGCTTGGGAAGAGAAACGGGTCGACCCGTGGGTGATCCACGACCCACCAGCCCTTTATGACCCATCTCCCTCCCCTTATCCTCTCATTCACCACATACTTAGTCTTTCTTCTCTTTTCTCTCTAACAAAAGCAAGAAACCCCTTTCTCATCTTTCTCTCTTGAACTCTTGGATTAATTGGGGTTGTGGAATCGGTTTAATATAAGAATCATCATCATCTCCTTCTCATCTTCATTGAATCATAAGCTTGAAGTTCTAATGCAAGATTTCTAACCATTTCGGGTCAAATTCGGGTTTGGAGACTAGGAGAAGGCTTTGGTAAGCTAAATTCATCTATATTCATCATTTCATGTTTATTTACATGTTTCTAGTTGATTTCAAACGAATTCGGGTCACAAATCGGGTTGGAAAGCAAAATTAGGATTTCTAGGGTTTTTAAGGAGTTAAATCCAAAAATCAAGCTTGGATCGAGTGTTTGGATTGGACTTGTGAAGTGGGTTGAGTCTAATTATGTTTATATATGTGTATTTATGCTTGATTGGGATACGTGTTATTGATGATTGTTGATTGATGGATAGTGTTGATTGATGGATAGTGTTGATTGATGGATAGTGTTGATTGATGGATAGTGTTGATTGATGGATAGTGTTGATTGATGGATAGTGTTGATTGATGGATAGTGTTGATTGATGGATGTGTTGATTGATGATGTGTTGATTGATGGATAGTGTTGATTGATGGATAGTGTTGATTGATGGATAGTGTTGATTGATGGATGTGTTGATTGATGGATGTGTTGATTGATGGATAGTGTTGATTGATGGATGTGTTGATTGATGGATAGTGTTGATTGATGGATAGTGTTGATTGATGGATGTGTTGATTGATGGATAGTGTTGATTGATGGATAGTGTTGATTGATGGATGTGTTGATTGATGGATAGTGTTGATTGATGGATAGTGTTGATTGATGGATGTGTTGATTGATGGATAGTGTTGATTGATGGATGTGTTGATTGATGGATAGTGTTGATTGATGGATGTGTTGATTGATGGATAGTGTTGATTGATGGATAGTGTTGATTGATGGATAGTGTTGATTGATGGATAGTGTTGATTGATGGATGTGTTGATTGATGGATAGTGTTGATTGATGGATAGTGTTGATTGATGGATGTGTTGATTGATGGATAGTGTTGATTGATGGATGTGTTGATTGATGGATGTGTTGATTGATGGATAGTGTTGATTGATGGATGTGTTGATTGATGGATAGTGTTGATTGATGGATAGTGTTGATTGATGGATAGTGTTGATTGATGGATAGTGTTGATTGATGGATGTGTTGATTGATGGATGTGTTGATTGATGGATGTGTTGATTGATGGATAGTGTTGATTGATGGATGTGTTGATTGATGGATAGTGTTGATTGATGATGTGTTGATTGATGGATAGTGTTGATTGATGGATGTGTTGATTGATGGATAGTGTTGATTGATGGATAGTGTTGATTGATGGATAGTGTTGATTGATGGATAGTGTTGATTGATGGATAGTGTTGATTGATGGATGTGTTGATTGATGGATAGTGTTGATTGATGGATGTGTTGATTGATGGATGTGTTGATTGATGGATAGTGTTGATTGATGGATGTGTTGATTGATGGATAGTGTTGATTGATGGATGTGTTGATTGATGGATGTGTTGATTGATGGATAGTGTTGATTGATGGATGTGTTGATTGATGGATAGTGTTGATTGATGGATAGTGTTGATTGATGGATAGTGTTGATTGATGGATAGTGTTGATTGATGGATGTGTTGATTGATGGATAGTGTTGATTGATGGATGTGTTGATTGATGGATAGTGTTGATTGATGGATAGTGTTGATTGATGGATAGTGTTGATTGATGGATAGTGTTGATTGATGATGTGTTGATTGATGGATAGTGTTGATTGATGGATGTGTTGATTGATGGATAGTGTTGATTGATGGATGTGTTGATTGATGGATAGTGTTGATTGATGGATAGTGTTGATTGATGGATAGTGTTGATTGATGGATAGTGTTGATTGATGGATGTGTTGATTGATGGATAGTGTTGATTGATGATGTGTTGATTGATGGATGTGTTGATTGATGGATAGTGTTGATTGATGGATGTGTTGATTGATGGATAGTGTTGATTGATGGATAGTGTTGATTGATGGATAGTGTTGATTGATGGATGTGTTGATTGATGGATAGTGTTGATTGATGGATAGTGTTGATTGATGGATGTGTTGATTGATGGATAGTGTTGATTGATGGATGTGTTGATTGATGGATAGTGTTGATTGATGGATAGTGTTGATTGATGATGTGTTGATTGATGGATAGTGTTGATTGATGGATAGTGTTGATTGATGGATAGTGTTGATTGATGATGTGTTGATTGATGGATAGTGTTGATTGATGGATGTGTTGATTGATGGATAGTGTTGATTGATGGATAGTGTTGATTGATGGATAGTGTTGATTGATGGATAGTGTTGATTGATGGATGTGTTGATTGATGGATGTGTTGATTGATGGATGTGTTGATTGATGGATAGTGTTGATTGATGGATAGTGTTGATTGATGGATGTGTTGATTGATGGATAGTGTTGATTGATGGATGTGTTGATTGATGGATAGTGTTGATTGATGGATGTGTTGATTGATGGATGTGTTGATTGATGGATAGTGTTGATTGATGGATGTGTTGATTGATGGATAGTGTTGATTGATGGATGTGTTGATTGATGGATAGTGTTGATTGATGGATGTGTTGATTGATGGATGTGTTGATTGATGGATAGTGTTGATTGATGGATGTGCTGATTGATTGTTGATTGATTGATTGTTGATTGATGGATAGTGTTGATTGATTGGGTTATGGTTTCCATATGTGTTTGTGATATTGTAGTATTAGAATAGAAATACGTACATGAAGTCGGTGATGATTGATTGATTGGTTTAGTTGTTGGATTGATGAGAAGGTTTATTACGTTTGATTTGATTTGGTTATGTTTATTTAAGTATTTATTAATATTTAGGATAGACGTACCTACATGGAAGTCGGTTATACCTTCAAAGAGTTTGAGATGTGGTGGGAAGGCTGCGGATGACCCTATACATAAGCATCGAGAACTCGTTGAAAGTAGAATCCTCCTAAGTTTATGTACGTATAGTTTACTTTAGTTTGATGTTTGATGATTGATGGACTTGTGATGTATGGATGTTGTTTGATGCATATGTATCGTATAAATCCCACTGAAGAGGATGTGAGCATATGTAGTGTTTAGATCCCACTGAAGAGGATATGACGTATGTAGTGTATAAATCTCACTGAAGAGGATGTGAGCATATGTAGGGTTTAAATCCCACTGAAGAGGATGTGAGCATATGTAGTGTTTAGATCCCACTGAAGAGGATATGACTTGCGATGTGTATCAATCCCACTGAAGAGGATATGATACCTGTTTTGAATTGATGTTATGTACGTTACTTGGGTACAATGTTTATTACGCGTTTATTGTTGTGTGTAATCCTGTGGTGGATGTTGTTGTGCTTTTCATAGAGGCTCACTGTAAGTCATGTCTTGCCTCTACTCGTATATTATTATTATTGACGATGGTTTCTCATGGACCATTACTACGAACTCACCAACCTTGTGTTGACTATGCTTAGTACACTTTTCAGGTTATCAGGTTATTCCAGAGCATGGAGTTTGATTGTTTGCTTGCTGTTGAACCCGGTCTTGGACTTATATGGATCAAGGATTCATTTGCCTTCTTTTGCATTGTACTTAAGACTTTTAGCCATCTTTTGATGATCTTTTGTTATCTTTGATGGTTATGCCCTTTTATGTACTTTGATACTTGTTTATCTTATTGTATGGATTCACTGGATCCTTTATTTGCATTTAGTTCATGTTCTACATTAATTCCACCTTGTGCTATATGATTTCCGTAATATTTCGAGCCTTGGCTTGGGGTGTTACAACATCATACCAAATGATCATTTAAAAAATAAAAATAAAAAGAATTCAGTTAACACTTATAACTTTCCTAATGCATTTGGATAAATTTTTTTCCGGTTACATATTGTCCTAGCATGTTTTCAACATATTGTTTTTTCTCTTGATTTTTTCACGTAGATATATAAGTTTATGTACAATCAACACATAATTTGGAAGTTCTTATTTGTCTTAAGTTCTCTAATTCTTGTTTCTACCGAATCCTATACAAATATTTAAAAGACGAGGCCTTAAAAAACTTGGGGCTTAAAGCCCTTGCTACCCTTGAGCCACTACTGTCAAAACGTCACATTGCGCGAGTACTGTGCTAGTACCTTTATAAAGATTATAGGGTGGTGTTAAAAAGAAGATAGATGGAAATATCATCAATGACAAGTTTGGCATTGTTGAGGGTCTAATGACCATCGTCCATACCATGAATGCTACCCAAAAGACTGTTGATGGTCCATCCATGAAGGACTGGAGAGGTGGAAGAGCTGCTTCCTTCAACATTATCCCCAGCAGCACTGGAGCTGCCAAGGCTGTTGACAAAGTTTTGCCTGCCCTTAACGTTAAATTGACTGGAATGGCTTTCCGTGTACCAACCGTTGATGTTTCCGTTGTGGATTTGACTGTTAGACTTGAGAAGAAGGCTACCTATGAGCAGATTAAGGCTGCCATCAAGGAGGAATCCGAAGGCAAACTCAAGGGTATTTTGGGATATGTTGAAGATGATGTTGTATCAACCGACTTTATTGGTGACAGCCGCTCAAGCATCTTTGATGCAAAGGCCGGGATTGCATTGAATGACAACTTTGTCAAACTAGTCTCTTGGTATGACAACGAATGGGGATACAGTTCCCGTGTCATTGACTTGATCTGCCACATTGCATCTGTCTAAGCCTAAAAGTTCAGCCGGTGAATGACAAGCCCCATCTTTGACCAATGCTTGAAGATTTTTGATTTTCGAATAATGTTGGTACATGTTGTAATGTGCCACTCTAGTCTAGTATGATAGGCTCCTTTTTGATGGTTTTATGAGCTTATGTTTCGAGTATTCTCTTTTTCTAGTATAAACCTTCACACTAATTGTATTCTCAGGGGGTGCTTGGTTCACACAAGGGTAAGGGTAAGGGTAAGGGAAAGGGAAAGGGAATAGGTAGGTAATACTATCATTATAGAGTAATAAAATAATAATAATAATAATAATAATAATAATAATAATAATAAATAACAAACCACAGATCCTTTCCTTGCTACGGCCTGTATATATCAAGTCACAATACACCTGCCATGTCCCATACTCCTATGTCTCTTTCTCTCCCTCTCTCTCTCTAATAATGCATATTTTCTACAACCAAAGTCACAATACACCATAAGTCCGGCACACACATACACATGTATAATATATATATTATATATATATATATATATATATATATATATATATATATATAGGGTAGGGTTAACGTGAGAACCACAAATATGGAGAGAACCGTGAGAACCACTAGTTTTCCTCTCTTTTTCTTCTTTTTTGTGTGGTTTTTTATTTTTTTAATTTTTATTTTTCATTTTTTGAAACTTTTTTTTGTTTTTTATTTTCTTTTAACAAAAACCCATTCCAAAAAAAAAATAAAAAAAATTTTTTTTTTGTAAAAAATCATATGGGTTACGCGTTAAAAAAACGTATGTATACGGTACGGGCCAGAGGCCCTTATCCGTTCTAAACTGACCGTCAAGGGACGCATATGGGAATCGTATGGATTTGATGGGCGGCGATCCAAGAGATGGTGACGGTTGTATACGGTACGGGCGTAGCCCTTAACTCTAAGGGCAAAGCCCTTAGAGATGATTTTTTAGTGTTCTCACGGTTCTCACCATATATGTTGGTTCTCACTTGATCCCTTCACTATATATATATATATATATATATATATATATATATATATATATAGGGTAGGGTTAACGTGAGAACCACAAATATGGAAAGAACCGTGAGAACCACTAGTTTTCCTCCCTTTTTCTTATTTTTTGTGTGGTTTTTAATTTTTTTAATTTTTTGTAACATCCGTGAATTTTGACCCGTTGACTTTTTGTGTAAATTGACTAATAAACTTATTGAATGAAATAATTGGGCCCATTTGTGATTATATGACTATGTGGTATATTCGGGTCGATAATATGTGTTGGTCGGTATTTAAATGTGTAACTAATTGTGTTGAGGCTTGTGAAGGGAAACGGGTCGGCCCGTGGGTAGTCCATGACCCACCATCCCCAAGACCCATTTCCCCCCTTATCCTTTCCTTTTTCCTTCTTTCTCATTTCTACCTCTCTATCTCTTTCTCTCTTTCTCTCAAAAGCAAGCAAGACCATTTTCATCTTCTTTCTACCATCTACTTAGTGTTGGAAAGGTTATAACACTAGAATCATCACCATCTATACCACATTATCGCCATATCGAAGAATCAAAGGTGGAAATCTTGCATTTTAGCCATTTTGACCTAATTTCGGGTTTAATCTCAAGAAGGTGTTTGTGTAAGTCTAATTCAACCCATTTACTTCCATTTATGCTTGTTCATGTGTTTCTAGTTGATTTGATGTGGTTACAAGTCTTTAAAATGATAAAATGGAAATTGGGGTTAATTTAGGGTTAAATCTAGGGTTTGAAGGATTTAGGAATGATTTTGGTGTTAGGGTCGAAATTATGGTTTGGGTAATGTGTGTTTATGTTTAATGATGCTTTGTTATGCTCCAAATCGAGTTAAAAGTCTTTACAAATCGTTTTGGGTTGGTTTGGGTCGAATTTTGGGGGTTTTGGTTCGTGTTCTTGCAGAAACTGCTGGTGCTGGCTGCAGGAGGTAGTCACTGCGGCGCAGTGAGCTCCACCTTTGCTCACTACGGCACAGTGCCTTAGTACTGGTCCTGGTCCAGTTTAGCCACTGCGGCGCAGTGGGCATGGTTCTTGCTCACTGCGGCACAGTGCATTGTTTCTGGTCCTGGTCTGACTTAGCCACTGCGGCGCAGTGAGCTTAGTCCTGGCTCACTGCGACGCAGTGGATAGTTACTGGAAAGGTGTGCGCGTCAATTTTCAAATGTTAATAACTTTTAATCCGTAACTCCAAACAAGTCGTATGACCTATCGTTGGAATTGTAAGAGAGTCTATTTTCTTGTAGTAACACTCTTTTTGTATGAATCCTTTCTCATTTCTAAAAAGGTCGAGTCGAATGTGTCTTGTCCCTACTCGTTAAAGTTGTAAAGGTGTTTAGGGTTTGTGACTTGACTTAATTATGCTAAACCAACTTGTTTATGATTGTAGAGTTGACTTTACGGTATTATGATGTATAATTATAGGTTGTGGACGTGTGGATCCCATTACTCGTTTGTAATCTTTTACTAGCTTCTTTGCCGGACAAGGTGAGTTTCGTATCTCCCTACTCGCTTGAGATTCGGGCTGAAAAGTGTAAACCTGGCGTGTTTATTTGCATTTATTGATTTGTTGATTGTTTGACTGGATTGTTGGATTGACGTGACAGTTCGTTTCGTTTGATTGACTTGGGTTATGTTTTAGTTAAGTATTACATTTATATTAGGATAGACGTACATACATGGAAGTCGGTTATGCCTTCATTTAGTTTTAGATGTGGTGGGAAGGCTGCGGGTGACCCTATATATAAGCATCTGGGACTCGAAGAAAGTAGAATCCTCTGAAGTATATGTACGTATAGTTGGTTTAATTGTGATTAGTGATTAATTTTGATTGATGCATATGTTGCGCATAAGTCCCACTGTTAGGGGATTTGACTTATGTATATTGAGATGCGGCCTTGTCCCTCTGTTGACAAGTGTGCCCCGTTGCGATTATTGATTGTTGGTTCATGTTTGTCGAATGTTGATTATTGGTTTATGATTGACGATTATTGATTGTCGGTTTATGATTATGCATTTACATTTGATTGTAAGCATTGCATACATTGTTGATGAGCCCTCGGCAGGGGATTGCTGACATCCTGGTGCATAGATGTATGCACCCATTTTGGATGTAGTCCTGACTCCGAGTATATAGACATATATATCTCGATGATTTTGAGATACAGCCTTGTTCATTGTGATGACAGAAGGGTATCGTTGCATAGGTGACGGAGTTCACGCATAGGATAGGCATGTTTGCTTATTCATGCATTTGGCACTTACATTGATTCATATATCATTTGTGCATTCTCATTACACATTTATTTGTCTTGTGTAATCTTGTTGTTGGACGATATTGTGTTGCTTAGAGGCTCGCTGTAAGTCATGCCTAGCCTCTACTCGTATATTGTGATTATTGACGTTGGTTCTTTATGGACCATTACTACGAACTCACCAACCTTGTGTTGACTATGCTTAGTACACTTTTCAGGTAATCAGGTTCTCCCAGGGCGTGGAGTTTAGTTGCTTTGCTTGCTGTGAACCCGGACTATGGACTTTATGGATCAAGGATTCATTGGCCTTCCTTTTGCATTATACTTAGGATCGTTTGCCATCGTTGGGTGTTATTTTGTTAACTTTGATGGCTATTTGCTCCTGTTGTATTCTGTTACTTGTTTCGTTTTGTTTTGGATTCACTGAATTCTTTAATTGCATTTAGTTTGTTCTATTGTAATTCCACCTGGTGCTGTATGATTTCCGTGACATTTCGAGCTTCGGCTTGGGGTGTTACACTATTATTATTCATTACTTGACATATCTTGAGTTCTTTTATCATGGTTTTATAGCTAAGGATGTTGTGAGGTTAAGTAATAGTGTGTCTCTTCATGTGGAGTCAAAGATTTTATGTTTTATTTTTAGGTATTTTAATTTTATTCAGTATATATTTAATACTAGTGTTCAGGCCCGTCCAATGTACGAGTAGTCTCAAAATATATTAATCAAAGCTAAAAAATTGGAATTCAAATATATTAAATACCGAAATCAACTTGGAAATTTGCTACCTGAATAGCCACTCCATCGGTCAAAATACTCCTAAATTTTATCGTAAATCCTAAGAGTTAATATAGGTTACAAATACAAAGTTTAATATATAATATTTAGATTAGTTAAGTCATATATCACAACTTAATCAATACGAAAACTAAAGAAGAAACATACGAAAATTAACTCCATATAAATATTGATTCCAGGTTACCCTTTTTTTTCCAACTTAAGTTAAATAAAAAATTTACAGTTTCTTATATTCTAAAAGTGTAAACTATATAATTTTAAAAATACATACCAATTCATCAACAAAGACCATCTCGAACGTTTTGATTTTCTTTGGGTTGTTCCACTCCGAAACAGTCCATACATGCACAACACGGAGTCGTAGATGATGGTTAACATGTGTTGACTTAAGATCTTCAAGATGAACTAATGTGCTCATATTTTTTGTTGTTGAAGTGTAAATTGGTGATGGAAAACCAAAAAGTGTAAATTGGTGATGGAAAACCAAAAAGTGTAAATTGGGTTAAAGTGTAAATTGGTGATGGACAACCAAAAAGTGTAAATTAATTATTTTTAAATTGGGTGAAATTGTAAATTGGTGATGGAAAACCAAAAAGTGTAAATTGGTGATGGACAACCAAAAAGTGTAAATTAATTATTTTTAAATTGGGTGAAATTGTAAATTGGTGATGGAAAACCAAAAAGTGTAAATTGGTGATGGAAAACCAAAAAGTGTAAATTAATTATTTTTAAATTGGGTGAAAGTGTAAATTGGTGATGGAAAACCAAAAAGTGTAAATTAATTATTTTTAAGTGTAACTTGGTGATGGAAAACCAAAAAGTATAATTAATTATTTTTAAATTGGGTTAAAGTGTAAATTGGTGATGGAAAACCAAAAAGTGTAAATTAATTATTTTTAAATTGGGTTAAAGTGTAAATTGGTGATGGGAAACCAAAAAGTGTAAATTAATTATTTTAGATTGGGGTTAAAGTGTAAATTGGTGATGAAAAACCAAAAAGTGTAAATTAATTTAAATAAATATTAAAAAATAGAGGATTAATAAGAAGGGAAGATTAGGCTTAAAGTAGGGGATTAGAGGTGTTAAGTGTACCCCAACCCCCTCTTTTAATTATATTATAGATTATAGATAGATATACTTGAATTTCAATTTTTTAGTTTTGATTAATATATTTTAATGTTACCCGTCCGTACGTGTTATATTTTGTAAATAAATAAAAATTTATAATGTCATGTACTCGAGTCGGTACGCGAAACTACATCTAATGTGGGCCCGGTCTTTCTCTTTCCCTATAAATAGGGTAAATTACAATTTTGGTCCCTGAACTTGACACATTTTTCACTTTTAGTCACTAAACTTCAAAAATTGCAAATTATACACTAAACTTACCACTTTTTTTCACTTTTGGTCACCGCGTCAACTTTGTTACCTTTCCTCCGTTAACTTGCCCAGATTCGTTAGTTTTTTTTCCACTTTTCGTCCTTTCCATATATTCCATTATATGTATCTATACATATACATACGAATATCTGTATCTCTAATCTATACATATACATATGATTTTCTATATCAATCATATCTAAACCAATATCCATAACCACCAATACCTTCTTCACCATTTCAATTTACCCAAAATCATAAAAACAAAACATGGGTTTTGCCTCAAGGTTGAAATCTATGAAGATATGACCTGGGTTTCTCTTATGGATGGCCGGAGGTTTCTCTCATGGATGATCGGAGATGCATATACCTATTCATATACACATACATATACATATGTATAAATCGTCTCCGGAAATGAAGCTCGCCGGAATCTTCCACACGATCATCTCCGGCGCTAATTGCTGTCGGCGGCTGTGGGATTTGTAAAACAATAAGCAGCAGCAATTGTTTTTTCTCTTCATCGGGTGCCACAACGCACCACCACCACTGTCGGCGATCGCTTGCACCACCCCGCACCACCCCCTGATTCTTCTCTCCCACCTTTATCGTCATTCTTATACATGTATATATATATATATCTGATTTATGTTTTTAATTATCTTACATACATGGATCGAGTTGGGATTGTGGTGGTGTGATTAGGCTTTTATTGATTTTAGGATTTTTTTTAGAATGTAAATGGTGATATTGATGTTATTGAAAGATTAATCTATCCATGGTGATACCATTGTTATTGATTTGGATTGTAAAAATTGGGGCAGTGGAGGGATTTATACATTATTATAGATAAAAGATAAGACATAGAGTTTGAATGGATGTATGGATTTGGTGACATCTGGATATTGGTTTAGATATGATTGATATAGAAAATTATATGTATATATATAGATTAGAGATACAGATATTCATATGTATATGTATTAATAATGGAATAATGGAAAGGACGAAAAGTGGAAAAAAAAACTAACGAATCTGGGCAAGTTAACGGAGGAAAGGTAACAAAGTTGACGCGGTGACCAAAAGTGAAAAAAAGTGGTAAGTTTAGTGTATAATTTGCAATTTTTGAAGTTTAATGACTAAAAGTGAAAAACGTGCCAAGTTCAGGGACCAAAAGTGTAATTTACCCTTTTATTATGCATCATACCATACATATCTAATCTGATAAAAAAAAAAGTAAATTCGCATTGTGTATTTTGTATTGTAGATTAAAATAAATAAAGGAGTTGGTGGTTTTTGATCGGAGTTGGTTTCTCGGCTGTAAAAATTGAGGTATTGTCTGAGTAATATTTTTTTTTACATCATATATTATGTCTCTGTGTGTGTGTGTTTCTGTTATTCGATGTTTTGTTTTCCGCTCTTTGCTGCCCCTTCCGCCTTTGTGTGCCAGCTTCGGCTTCCTCTTGGCTCCCCCTCACTTCCGCTTTTTGTTTACCCCCGCCTTCTGTCTGCCTTTGCCCGCCCGCCCCCCATCAAGTCATAATATTAACCGAGTCGTATGAAAAAAAGTAATCAACAGAACAAATCTTTTGCTTTGTTAGATGAGTATTTGATTATAGAAGAACAAATCTCTGTATGAACAGATTAGTATATTTGATAAAAATCGAATCTTTGTATTAACTGATTAATTATTTGATTCAAAAAATCAGATATAGATTAGTGCGCTTGATAAAAAATCAAATCTTTGTATTTGCTGATGAATGTTTGATATAATCAAGTATTTGTATTAACATATTATAAGATGAATCTTCGATAAAAATTAAGACGTTGTGTTAAAAGAATTTTGTATGCATATTAGATGGAAAATTAAGATAGAGTCATTGTATTAACCTAGTCGTATGAATAAATAATAATAAAAAACAAATCCCCCCCACACCCAAAGATCATCTCATGCCCCTACGAGCCTCGCATCATATTCCGGCCTCCATCGCGTCGTCACCGGGCCTCCCCTCCCGTTCCTTCCCCTTCCCTATCGCTGCCTCATTTCGTCCCCCCTCCCCCTCCCTTTCCCCTTGCTCCACTCCTGTAGCCTCTCTCCTTTCATCTCCCTTAGCACTCTTTCTCCCTGGTTTCCAGCTAAGTCCAACCTTTTGCTCTCTCCTCTCCTCTTTTTACCTCTCCCCCCTCCTTTTTATTTTCCTCTCCTCCTCCCCACCACCCTTCCCTCTTCCCACTTCTATCCCCCTTCTTGCCCTTTCCTATTTCCTTTGCCATACCCTGTCTCCACTTTCCTCCCCTCTTCCCCCACTTCCCCTTCCTCCCTTCTCCTTCCCCCCTCCGAAAACCCCCCCCCCCCCCCCCCCCCACCTCCTCCCCCCCCCCCCCCCCCCCCCCCCCCTCCCCTTCCTGTTTCCTTCTCTCCCGATCCTTCTTGCTCCGCCCCTCTTCTTGTTTGAACCCCGATGCCTCCTTCCCCACCTTTTTGGTCCTGTCCTAATGCCCTCCATCCCCTAGCCTCTCCTTACCTCTCATCTATCCCCTTTATCCCCTTACCATCCTTCTCCCCCTCTTCCACCCCCCCCCCGACCAACCGCCTCCTCCCGACCCCTCCTTCCCTCCTCTTCCCCTCTTCCTTCCCTCTCCCTTCCTTTGCCCTTTTCTCCTCCCCCCCCTCCTCTCCCCCTTCCCTCTTTCCTCCCTCCACCCCCCCATCCCCCCCCCACCCCCCCCGACCCCCTCTACCCCCCCAAGACCCCCTCCCACGCCCTCGCCGACCACCCCCCGGACCCGAACCCAGAGCACCCCCATCCCTCCCTTCTTGTCCCTGCCCTATTGTAGGCCTCCACCTCTTCCCTCGTCCGGTTTTGTCCCACTTACCGTGTATGTCAAATCTCTCATTTTCCTCTCTTCCCTGTCTCCTACCCCATTTTCTCCCACCAGATTCCCCCCCCCTCCTGCTCTCTTCCTTCCTTCCTCCTCCCTCTCTCACCCCTCCCTCCTCCTTCGTGCGCTCCTCCTCCTACTCGCTTTTCCTTCCCCCCCCCTCCTTCTCCTTTTTTCTTCCCTCACTCTGCTTCTACTCTACCCCCCTTTTTCCCTCCTCCCCTTCTTTCCCCTTCCCCTCCTTCCCCCCTCTCCCCCCCCCCCCCTCCTCCCCTTCCTCCCTCCTCCTGCTTCCGTCCCCCCGCCCTTTTTCCCCTCCCCCCTTTTCCTCCCTATCCTTCCTCCCCCCCCCCCCCCCTTCCCTTCCCCTCTCCCCTTCCTGCTCTACCCCCTCTCCTTCCCCATTTCCCCTCCTCCTTTTTCCTCCCTTTCATTCCCTCCCCCCTCCTCTTTTCCGTTCTTTTCTCCTCCCCTCTTTTCTTTTCCCCCATCGTCCCTCCGCTTGCCTTGCTCCCAACTCCGTTATTCTCTAACCTCCCTATCCCCACTCCCCTGCCTTCCCTCCCCACCTTCTTCTTCCTCTCCCTTTCTCTCCCTCTCTCCCCCCTTCCTCTTGCTTCCGCTCCCCCTCCCTTCCTATCTCCTCTCCCCCCCCCCATCCCCCTTATCCTTTTTCCCCACCTCTCCTTTTTCTTTCCCTCCCCCCCCCCCCCCCCCCCCCCCCCCCCCCCCCCCCCCCCCCCCCCCCCCCCCTCCTCCCTCTCTCCCCTCTTCCTCTATCCTTCCTCCCCCCCCCCCCCCCCCCCCCCCCCCCCCCCCCCCCCCCCCCCCCCCCCCCCCCCCCCCCCCCCCCCCCCCCCCCCCCCCCCCCCCCCCCCCCCCCCCCCCCCCCCCCCCCCCCCCCCCCCCCCCCCCCCCCCCCCCCCCCCCCCCCCCCCCCCCCCCCCCCTCCTCCCCCCTTCTTCTTCTCCTCCGTCTCCCTCTCCTTCCCCGCTTCCCCTTTTCTTGTATTAACCTAGTCGTATGAATAAATAATAATAAAAAAAAACAAATCTTTTGCTTTGTTTAATGAGTATTTGATTAAAGGAGAACAAATCTTGATTAATATATTTGATATAAAAAAAATCACTTCTTTGTATGAATAGATTAGTGTGTTTGATAAAAATCTTTGTATTTACTGACGATTGTTTGATATAATCAAGTTTTTTATGAACAGATTAGGATGAAGCTTTGAAAAAATTTAAGACTTTGTGTTAAAAGATTATTGTATGAATATTTAATAGAAAATAAAAATCAAGTCATTGTATTAACCTGAGTAGTATGAATAAGTGAAACACACAAATCTTTTGCTTTGTTAAATGACTCTTTGATGAAAAAGAACAAATCTTGTATGAATAGATTATTATATTTGATAAAAATCGAATCTTTATATTAACTGATTAATATATTTGATACAAAAAATCAAGTTTTTGTATGAATAGATTAGTATATATGATAACAATAGAATCTATGTATTAACTGATTTATTATTTGATTCAAAAAATCAGATATAGATTAGTGTGCTTGATTAAAATCAAATCTTTGTATTTGCTGATGAGTGTTTGATATAATCAAGTATATGTGTGAACAGATTAAGATGAATCTTTGATAAAAATTAATACTTTGTGTTAAAAGAATTTTGTATTAATATTTGATGGAAAATAAAAATCTAGTCATTGTATTAACCTAGTCGTATAGTAATAATAAAAAACAAATCTTTTGCTTTGTTAAATGAGTATTTGATTAAAGAACAAATCTTGATTAATATATTTGATATAAAAAAAATCACTTCTTTGTATGAATAGGTTAGTGTGTTTGAAAAAAAAATCAAATCTTTGTATTTTCTGACGAGATCAAGTTTTTCTATGAACAGATTAGGACGAAGCTTTGAAAAAAAATTAAGACTGTGTCAAAAGATTATTGTGTGAATATTTAATAGAAAATAAAAATCAAGTCATTGTATTAACTGAGTTGTATGAATAAGTGATAACACACAAATCTTTTGCTTTGTTAAATGACTCTTTGATGAAAAAGAACAAATCTTGTATGAATAGATTATTATATTTGATAAAAATCGAATCTTTATGTTAACTGATTAATATATTTGATACAAAAAATCAAGTTTTTGTATGAATAGATAAGTGTGTTTACTAAAATCAAATGTTTTTTATACTGATGAGTGTTTGATATAGTCGAGTATTTGTATGAACTGATGTGTGTATGATCAAGAACAATTATTTGTGTTAATAGAACAAAATATGTGTCTTTTTCCATTACTAACTGAAACATATTGTTAACGAATGATCATGTTAGATGGAGCATAATAAGAAGCAGGAGGTTTCTAGTGTATATTGCGACCGATTCCCTCGTTTATCTGCAAAATATCCATGGTTTGTCGTTCAGAACATGGAAGACGACATGGATGTCCACCTTATCTCCACATTACAAAACCCGTTGTTTAAATATCAGTGTCAGATCCCTGACCTGATCGGGAAACGTATTTGGAGATGTTTCCATGGCTGGTTGATTCTCTCCAACCATCCTCACAACAATATGTGGTCTTTGTATAACCCATCCACTTCTAATGTCATATCCCTGCCTCCCCTGATTCTGAAAGACGGAGATTATCAATCTATCAGGGAATGCTGTTTGTCGGCCCCGCCTAATGATCCCAATTCAGTTTTCTTGTTAACAAGAGCCAATAAGCCTACCTTTGTTTTCTGTCAAATATCACATGAAATAAAGAAAAGCCTAAGAAAGAAGCCAAGGTGGACTGAGATGTCATACTCTAATCAACTTAAGAAATTCACAATAGGTGGTGAATTACTACATAGCCTGACTTGTTGCAATGGTAAAGTATATGCCTTGAATACCGACTCTGTTGTGGGTGAGATTTTCATACAGGTTGATATTGTAGTCAAGGGTAAAGAAGTTGTGATAAAGCTTCTGCTCTTTGGATCAATCCCGCTTCCCCTTTCCATTCGATGTGAATACTGGATTCATTATCTGAAAGGATACTGTTCGGAATTATTCTACATTGCAGTAGGTTTTCTTGACAAAAATAAGAAAACACCTGCTGATGTGGTTTTGTTTAGATTGGACCTGACTAGAATAAACTGGGAAGAGATGGAAGGCCTCAAGAATTGGGACATGACTGGTTTGACAAATGATGATTTACTTAAATTTGAAACAGACGACTACAAAGACTTGGAAACTGCTAGATCCATGTGGGATGAGGTGCAATACCTTAAAGACGCCAATTTTTTTGTGGATCTTGGTCGTGATAACTCAATATTTTACAGCCCTACAGCTGCCTCAGAGTTTGGGGGGTTTGTACACATTCGTGACAAAATGGACAAAGTAATTTATTGTTACAACCACAACTATCAGACCATCATCCAATGTCCTTTACCTTCTCTATCGCTCCCAACAAGTCATGTGTTGTTATGGGAATGCAGGTATTGTTTTTGTACGACTTATACTTTTTTGTCATATGTATTTTAATGCGGGAAAAATGTTTATTATCCTTATTTGTGTAGTTTACAAGGTGACAATGAAGAAGCAAAATCCATAGTTGATATGAAAAAAGATGAAGCAATAGTGATGAAATCAGTTACAGATGACCCCATTGGAAATGATGATTCAGGCCTTCTTAGTGTCCCACTTGATATTTTGGCAGCTCTTATGGAGTTTTGTGTTGGTCTGGAATACATGAACTTCCGTGCTACATGCAAACGTTGTTATTTTGCAGCACCTCTAATACAATGGAGTGACAAAACAGCATTAAGGAGACTGCAAAATTATTCTTTACCGTCACCGTGGTTGATGACTTTGCAAAAACATCGAGGGGTTATCGTTTTTAAAGACCCGATGTCGGGGGATGACTACTATATGAAGAATTCACAGACATGGGCAATTGAAAAGACAATTTATTGTTCCAGGTTTGGTTGGTTGTTGTTTGAAATAAGTGATTTATGCATAGTGTTCTTTAACCCTTTCACAAATGATCTTCGCGAGCTTCCAAATCCGGGTTATTATCTTGAAAGCTTATTCTTCTCAGCCCCGCCTACTTCCCCTGATTGTATGGTGGTGGGATATAATCATATACCCGAATGGGAAATTTTCGTCCATTTCGTAGCTCAGGAACCACCCTGTTGGCGTACGTTTCGTTTAGGTCCTGATCCACTCTCTCTTTGTTGTCCAACATTATTTGGCCGTGATCTTTATGCCTTGTCTAGCAATAGAGAACTCGTTCTTTTCAATAATTTGGGTGAAGAAGATGTTGCTTGGAAGATTTTCGAAACCAAAGCACCGACAAGTTCTTGCAGATCTCAGGTACGATATTACTTGGTAAAATGTGATGAACATTTATTACTAGTCATTGTTGGTGCGATTGGAGAACCCATTGATATATTCAAACTTAATGACTCTACACAAGAATGGGAAAAAATAAATGGCATAGGAAAGCACATGATATATATTTGTGATGCGACATGTCTATGCATGGAAGCCAAAACCCGAGAAATGGAGAATAAGATCTACCTTCCTAAACTATATTCTACAAACGGCAAGATAGTCTTCTATTCGCTGGAAACATACACGTTTCACACTTTCAATGGCAAAAACATCCAAGAAGATGCAAGGGACGTCTCAAATGTTGCTGCACTTCTTTGTGCTCATGCGTGGGTTGAACCAAGTTGGTTGTGCTGATTTTGTTATTGTGCCGATGTGGGGTTATTTGTATCATTGTATGGAGTAGAAATCGATTAGTTCAAAAATAAGGCTTGGATATTATTGTTATATTTTTACTTTATTAATAAACTTTATGGGGCATGTTAAACCTCTAGCTTCTCTCTAAATTCATATAGGAAACACAAAAGGATAATGATAAATATACTTAATAATGTGCTTAATGAATCAAGTTTAGATAGATGAATTTCATGTCTTATCTGATAATCTTTACTATTGAATTTGCCCTTGTCTCATTTTATGGGCATACTTTTAAAATAGGCACATTGATTTTTTCCTTGAATTATACCTGTGTTTTGCGTCCTCTTATAAATTTTAGGTTTACAACATGGGCAATATATACTTGATAAATCATGTAAACTAATGTAATCCGAATACTTAAGTTTATTGCTTTATGCTTCTATTGCCACTTCATTTAAGAATAAAACTCCATTAGACTTGTTCGTCGTGGCCGTTTTTGTGGCCAAGTGTGAGTTCCATTGCTTTATTGTTCATGTCATAATCTCATGGAAGTATGTTTTAGTTATTTAAAATATCTATGGTTGGCGGTCACTTTATCGTTGATCTCTGTTTATCATCACAACTCAAGGAAATCAGTCATCGAGTATGGTATTCATCCTTGCTCTCAACTGTTCCCTTCCCTTCACCTGAAATTGCTACCTTCCTGCACAAAACTCGACTTTCGACCTTTAATCTTTCGAAAACAAACCTATGGGATTATGTAGAAACACAATCCACACTGATAGGTCCCAAAGGATCCGAGTATTTGGCTACTAGAGCTGTCGGGTCTCTAGAAACCGGAATTCCCCTTTTGTTGGCACCTTTGAATTGGTATTTTGGGGCAACAAGTGAAAATAAGGGAGCAACAGCCTGGATAAAGACATAAGAGAAAATGATCAATGCATAAACAAGATTTGCACTATTGTGAATTTAATTTACTTTCTGTTCTAATGATGCAAGTTTGTTAAATTCTTTAAAAGTATGTCTACTTTATGGAAATGATGAAAAAAGGGACAACAGGGGCGGGTCAGGGAAAGAGATGGGGTTTGGGTAATGGGTCAAGACAGGTTAAGG
The DNA here is from genome assembly GCA_034093135.1 of Erigeron breviscapus. Lineage (NCBI taxonomy): Eukaryota > Viridiplantae > Streptophyta > Magnoliopsida > Asterales > Asteraceae > Erigeron > Erigeron breviscapus. Next base: position 54,311,698 of record CM067171.1, on the reverse strand, counting down.
TTGAAACTAATCATTTCTTAGTATAGACTGAATTGGACAGCAGGTCATCTTGAAATGTGTTTTGAGATAGAACAGACCCTGAATCAGCCCACACATAACTAATTGCCACCTTAGTGAGGAAGCTGGTGTGTGGAAGCATTAGAGCTATTTTGTTAGTGATTGTGTTGGACATAAAGCATATTGCAAGTTGATAGTGGTCCCAATCACTAGCAAAGCCTGATTAACTTGGTTATGAGTTATGACGGTTAAATGTTGGCAGCTGAGAATGACAATTCCACTTATTTGTTATGAATATATCAACTAAAAAGGAATAAAAAATCACCTTAGTTATTTCCTCTATGAAATGTACTTAAACTAGTATAACAACCCGCGCTTCGCAGCGGTAAAGCTAGTTTATTATATCTATTCGATTGGAAAAAATACATATGTTTTCAAGCCAATGCAATCAATTGAAATCATAAACAGTAGAAAACTCGAATTCATGGGTTTACATGAAAAAGAAAGAATGTATGAACTTACCTTATGTCTATTTCTCAGAGAGGACCTACAGCATGATGAAGTGGAGGTTAAGAATTAGCTAAGTATATCATCACAATCAATCTACACAACAATAACTTACTGGCAAACAAAGAGCAAGTATTTGACTCATTCTATAAAAACTAATGCTACACAAACATATTACAAACACTCTCTAGTCTGCTTAATATTCACTTAAATGCCCCTAGATTTCTCCTGATGCTCATTTGAAGACAATATTCTTGGCATGGTATTACGTGAACCCACTAAGTTTTTGTACCCAATTACCTAACCGAGATCAGCTTCTTGGTTCAACAGTCAATTAGACATCCAACTTTGCTACCTTCTTCATAGCGTCAATCACATCTACAAATGCAAGATGAAAGTAATAAGTTAAAACTTCAATCAACTTCTCTACTTTATAAATACAAAATCTGCTATATTGCATTGTAGCTCCTAAAATAGGGTCAATTAGACTTAATGCAGGTCTTGTTGCAGCAGATAGAGCCATAGAGGTATCGTTGGTGCAACTCTTTGTGAATAGTCGAGATAAAACAAAAGCAAGTGCTGCAAGTCCAATCTGCTTGAAGAGCAGCTTTTGTTACACTTACACTACCAGTCCCACCCCTACGAAGGATGTCCAAATGAGGTATCCTACATATGTCCCTTGCGATATGCTTCACAAATTGATACTAACCTTATACTTTAATCTCCATTACAAAAGAACAGCACATAGATCCAAGATCTTCCATTTCTAATACCTTACTACTTATCACATGAATTATATACTAACTCAAATCTCAAAAATTCAATATCCCTTGTGAGCTCCTAAGTAAAAGTAATTATACTGATACTACTTCTCACATAAATTACAATCTTAATTGGGACCAACTAACATAGCAATCCTTACTACCTATCACAATGATTAAGATAATAATTCTATATAGATTTCTAAGATCCAAACTTTGAACGGCCATCCAAAACGTACTTAAATGCATAAAACCTGCTAACCCGTTAATGAATATAACTTTAGATTGTTGAACTTTATATATACCTTTTGCTAATGTGCAAGGGTCGTTGTATTCGGTTTAACACAGCTAAAAAAATTTACCCATATCAATTTGTTTGCAACTACATAATTTATTACTGTCAATACTCTGTTAACCCAGCTCCACAAATTATCAAATTCTTACTAAATACTCTCTTATTATGTGAAGCAAATAAAAAAAAAAAGCAATTACATGAATGAAACCTGATAGTTCATGCATATGTACATGACTTAAATTGGCTGTTTAGTAATTGGATTGATTTCTTGATTAAATTAGCAAATTTACCCATGCTATATCTTAGATTAATTTGGCCGGACAAAATTCAGATAAGGAAATCGAAATCAATAAGATCGGAGATAGATAGGAAGATCGAAATCGATTTGATCAGAGGTATTAACACCGGTGGATGGAGTGAAGTTGGGGTAAAATTTAGCAGTGATGAGAGATTTGGACCTAATCTTTTGAGATATTTTATTGCAGCATATCAGAGCTTGTACATAATGCTTATGACATGATACTTCCCCAGCTACAGTAATCTCTGTCGCATCACCGACTTATGTGATAGAACCGCACAAGAGAGGATTAGGTCTGGATGGAGAAAGGGGGAGGAGAACAGATATGGATGAATGGAATCAGGGGAGAGAGGGGTTAGCCCGAGTGAAAGAAAATTTAAATTAAAAAAAAATAGCTGCTACAGTACTTGCTACAGTGCTTTGTGTGTGAGCGCCGACCAACATGCTTTGTTATATATAATAATATCAGAATCTAAAGACCTCATATATCATAAGTTTAGCAACACTCACGCATGTAAACATTTTGCTGAAGCACGTAACAATTGTCTTCCCTCTTCCGTTTCCTATAATAGTTTGTGACGGATCCTAAAAGACATTGTTCACTAAAGTGTTGATGGGTAGGGGATTCAAGATGATGACCAATAAATAGAAGATATGGAACTTTAAACAATTTAAGGCCAAAGATTTTTCGCCCATTACTTTACCAACATTATATTATTCAGTCAGTTATTCACTAATTCACTTCGTTTGACCCTATGTTAGTTGTCTTTATATTTTCTTTGTGGTGGAAATGGGTGATAGGTGGGAGTTGAGCTACATTAGTGTATGGTTAGAGTTTCATACATTTAGAGTTCATTTTAGTTTTGGCAATCTATAACATCAGTTTTCATGCACGGATGTTGTTCAACTCCTACCTACCATCCCAACAGATAATGATGATGACAATATAGATGCAAACTGGGACTTTGATTGGCTTAAAAGTGCATGTCCAATTCGCTTTCAACATCTAATGTTTTCATATTCTAGATCCCAGTGACACTCTGTTTGAAGAATTGCTTATAATACTGGTCCCATTTGTTTCAAGATGGAGACACAAAGGAAAATGGTGTAAATATATATACATGAAGTGTCTCATTTGTGTTACTAGTGAGAATATGATAAATAGAGATGAAAGTAGATGACTTACCCTGACTATGGGATGTGAAGGTTTAACACGCAATGCAGGTGAAGTTAGTATAATTCCCTCCACAAGTTCTTCAATATAAGGATAACTAGCAGCCTAGATAGAATTAAATAATGATTAAATTTAGCTTTAAAGTCAAGCCTGGTCCACAAATCTGTCAAGGACTCTTACCTTTAAAACCACGGCTCCGCCAGTTGAGTGCCCATATAGAAAGCACGGTGTACCTGGGTGATCTGCCTTTATCTTCTCCAAGAAAGACCCCTAATATAGAGAAGCATACAAAGTTAATAAAACCGAAAAGAAAACTATCAAATCAACAACCACACGGTTATGTATTTATATATATGGGTATCCATATGTACATCAAAATAGTGAGAAACTGAGAATACATCATTACTTTAATGAATGTTGTGAAAGTAAACACATAGCAAAAAAAGTATGAGAGTGCAAAAGTATACTTACAGTATCTGCCACAACATGATCCAGTGATGGAACGTATCCATACAATCCGTCACTCCCTCCATGACCTAAAACAATGAGAAACTTTCAATACTTACATATGTAAGAGGTGTCTATGTTATCCGTCCAAGATAAATCTTAAATTTCAAATGTCAAGCATATTTAAAGCAAAAAAGAAACATCTTTGGTAAAAATCTTGTATGATAGGTGACAGCTTCATAGTGATCTATTGAGCCAGATGCTTAGGCGATTCAAATTTATACTAGTGCTGCAAGCCGGTTATATTTTAAGTGGCAGAAAGATGATTGATATGGTCAATAGTCATACAGTAGCAAAAATATACACAACATACCTACCTATCCAGTCCATTGCATACACTCCAAAGTTGCAGGAATTGAGTTGCCTTGCAAAATCAGCATATCTTCCACTGCAATTATGCATAACATGACAAATTAAACATACCACAACATTTAAGTACATACGATCTCACCACCAACATATTTTGATGGGCTTGGAATAAATAAGGGAGATACGGGGGTGGTAACTTACCTATGCTCGTTCAGCCCGTGTATAATGATCAATATACCCCTGGAAAAGGAAATCAGAAAAATAAGCAAATATTAACTATTGAAATTGTGAAGCATGACAATAAGAGAAACTACTATCGTTCACAGCAGAGTCACGAAAAAATAACTAGTTGCTAATTTAACCGAACTCACATAATTTTCTGCCCTAGATTCTACTAATCCATAAATTCCGGAACTTTTGTATTTAAGAAATTATTGGATTTCAGGCAGTGCTCACGATAATCAAGAAGACAATAGAATAGGTGATCGAAACATCCATTAGAAGAAATGCACAAGACAACTAGGTTCTACTTACAACTCCCATCCAAAACTAACTTTTCAAAGCAATGAGCAACCAAATAATTAAGCGGCAAAAACCAAATCCAAACTCAAGAACAAAAAAGAGACGATATATAACTTAATTACTTAAACAGCAAATTTTCTCCAAACTCGAGCTTCTGACCACGAAAAAGTACGATTAAGTAAACATGTAACTTATTCTATCCTTTCAAAGAGAAGAACTAGTCAACGTCTTCAGGTCAACAAGTTGATTTTTCAAACTTCAAAGTTAATCAACTCTTAAAATAATATTGCAAACCAAACCGAAAGCTGACTAGTTTCTTTAATATCAAAAACTTTTAGCCACCTAAACCTAACAATCAAACCGAAAACTCTATGGAGACCCTTAATATCATTTATATCGAAAATGGACTACTAAAAATTGCATATTTATATCTCACAATCTAATGTCTAATTCTTTTAACAATAAGTATCATGCAATATAAAACATACTGTAATATATAACATTTCATGTCATACCATCATACAGAATTTTTAATAAATCAATAATAATTATATGAAATATTAGTCAGCATAAGAACAAGAAAAGTCAACTATACACATGACTCTAATGTTAATTCATTTCATAATTATATGCTACTATAATTATAATTAAGAAAAAAAAAAGATGTAACCAAAAATTGGAAAAAATTTAATACAAACAAATTACTATTATTAGCCAAAACTTGCAGTAGATTCAATAAAGAAAAACTACAATAATGAGCCAAAAATTTTCAATAATGAATTACTATAATTAACCAAATTGTCAATAATTCATGAATAATTTCTATAACTAAATAACAAAATAATTTTCAGCAATTCAGTAAAAAATCGCAAAAATGAAATAACATTAAAAAAAAGTCACCTAATTTCACCGGCAACCGGCATCCACGACCGACAAAACAACGCGTTTTACCGGTACCGTAAAACGTCCACGTGGCAGCAGCAGACAACGGTTTAGATGACATCAGCACCTGAATTCCATCAGCAAGAGCGCGTCGTTTAATCGAATCGTCTTCGATTTCTTTTCGCCGGAAATAGAATTTCCGTTTGGAAGGAGAAGAGGATGACGGAGATAACGGCGGAGAATGAAAAGAAACCATAAAAAGAATGATTGAATAAATGTTAACAAACGGTGAATCGAGATTGATCTGTGAAGGTTTTTGAAAACCGGAATTATTCGGTATTTAAAACACTGCTGGGGGGTGCCCAGCCCCCTCCAATAGCCCAATAGCAATAGATTTTGGGTCTAACCCCTTCCCATGGACATTCACATCACAGCATCACTCCTCCATACGTGTATCTTTTGACTCCTCCTCAAGTATAAATACACTTTTACAGATCAAGGAAAGGTTGAAAGCTCGTAAGGATCCGACCCCCCAACCTCCCGCTGATTTCGATGCCATCATCCTATCCCACTTCACCCAATGTTATTTTATACTTTCATAACAAAAAAAAATTTTGGATTATTAATTGGAGAAAACAATCAACTTCATACCTGACTGACAAAATCAAAGTCACTACTAACTAGTGTTCGATTATTACAAAGTTCTAGATAGACTTTAAAGTGAAACTTCTAAATTTATTACATCCTTTATGTAATGTGCATATAATATATGGTAAATCTATGTCTAGATCAAAGATACCATTTCTTTAAAAACATTCTGTCTGGATGTAACATTAAAAAAACCTCACTGTATAATGCTGAAGTTTTACACGTACAGTAAACAACGAGATGGTGACTGTTAGGGAACCCTTAGACTGGGTTAATCTCCAAAAGAAGTAAGAAGAAACACAAAAGTTAGACAAATTTCTCTGCCTTCTCATTAATAATGCAATTACAATTTATAGAAAAGAAACATGAAATGCAGTTACATTCCGTAGTGATTTCTCCTTCTTTGAACAACCAAACGCGTGAACCAAACGCGACCTAAAAAATCATATCGTCTATCTTTAGTCTATCTCGATAGCTAGACATACATCGAGGAGATTTAACTCATTTTTGTCACACCCCGTTGTAGCGGAAATACAGGGTTAACAAGTAATTGCGTACTAATCAGAAGGTAAATAGAGATTACATCCATTAATCCAAATACGAGTTTATTACAAGTATAATCGTTCGGAAGTGGACCCCAATACACGGATACAAACTATCCTCAATTGGAAATGGGCCCACTAAATACAAATATAGCATATGGACAGCTAAGTACAATTAGGACTAATAAAGCTATAGTCCTCAGAGGTCTGACGCTAATTGTACGTCCAATGTTCAAAAGATGGCTTCAAAATGCCATATACGCTTCCAAATACTTACTGTTGGTTCCCTGAAAAGCATGAAATTTGAGAGGATCAACTATCGAAATAGTTGGTGAGTTTACAGTATGTTTGACCAAATGTTTATTTGTCATTGATACAACACAATGACCTATAGTTATAAAAGACCAGGCAGTTAGAATACAACATCTAACAATACTTTTATTTCAAGATAGTCAGAATACCACATCTGACAGCATATGACAGTCAGAATACAACATCCGACAGTATCAGTCAATATGCCTCGCACAGGTTTCCGTTCTACATGGGTGCGGACCTTAACCAAGACAGTCAGAATACAACATCCGACAATTTAACCAAGACAGTCAGAATACAACATCCGACCATTTAACCAATAGGGGAAAACATTTTAGTTTGTCAAACACAAAGAAACATCTTAGTCAGCCATCACACGGCAATTTAACGTCATTTTATCCAACATTTAATAAATGACACGTATACACATTTTCGACAGCCGTCAACATGGCAAAATTTAAGTCAAATGATCTAAGTATCCAAGTCACATGGCATACTCACAAAACAATCATTTATTGAACGCCTGTGATTTTGGGAATAGATAGATGTTACGAGTATTATTTATTGTTTTTCTTTTCAGAAGAAAAAGGTAGAAAAGGTGAGTTATAATCAGCCAAAAAGAGTTGATAGATACAAAAACAATTAACTATGGTTAAGTAATACTGAATGATGTGGATGGCCATGTCACCCCTCCACGTGAGTTAGTAAAATTTAGTTAGTAAGATGTTAATCATTATAGCATTACTCTTTATCTATATTTATTTATTGGTTTTCTAAATAGAATTAACTAATTTATATGTCTATATTTATGAATATGGAAGGTGTGTTGTCTTTGTTGTGGTTGTACGTAATTTGAGAGAACGAAAAGATATACGTTGAAGTTTTGGGCATTTTTAATTCTTATGACAGCGACTGAATGGTAGTATAATTGAGAACATCACTTGTGTTATGAAAAAAAAAAGAAAAAAAAAAAGAATTGAACAGAGAAGCAACATGAGAGCATATTGACATTATCTAAAAATATTACGAGTAGTTGTTACTTATCGATTTCGAAACGAGTTTGTAGAAAAAAAAAGTTTTTTGTAAAAAAATTGTGGGTCAACCCGCACCCGACCCGCTTTGACCCGCACCCGTTTGACCCGCTTTTTTGAAATGGTCCGCTTTGACCTGCACCCGTTTCAACCCGTTACCCAAACCCGGCCGACCCGCCCATTTTGCCAGACCTAGCTAACAATAACAATAGCCGGGAGGCTCCGAACCTTTACACACACCTAGTGGTTTCCAAACGCGCTCTGCTGACCGGCTTCAAATCTAAACAAAAATACTTTAAGCAGCACTAATCTGACACCGAAACTCTAAATTCACTTTTCACATTCAATACTCAATAGCCAGAACAACAACCAAGATACAAAATAGACTAATTGAGAATAGATGACAAAAAGGTTTTTTTCCATGAAATGTAGCAGGAATTAACAACCAATATGCAAGATAGACCAATTGCAACCACATAGGATACCCAACTCTTACCACCACATATCAGACAGTGAACATCTAAATTTTTTCAGGTAATAACTACATATCAAGAACAAAGTAAATGATAGTGGTAATATCAGACAAACTAAAATCCCTCAATGATGACCGTGACCCCTGCCACGGCCACGGCCACGGCCACGGCCACGGCCACGGCCACGGAGCATAAACATCACCTTCAGCAATAAGAACATCACCTTGAAGAGCCACTTGTCCAGCAACATTTCTCATAGCATGACCCGCCCCAACTTCGACCCCCTCTCCAAATACAACAGCTCCAAAAGGAACCTGTCCCACACCAAGAATACCCCTTCCATTGCCACGACCCATCTGGACACCAACAGGAATAACCCCCCTTCCAGCACCACGTCCACCCACATTAACCACATTCGCAACTGGTTCACCAGGGACTTCAACTTCTTCTTCTTCTTCTGGTCTAACATAGTTCCTCCACGCATGACCCTGGAAATCATATGTTCAATAAATATTCAGAACTGAATACTCCCAAAATTATTAACCAAAACAAAATATATCTTGAAAACTAATTTAAAAACTAAATAAACCTATTAATCAACATTGATTACTTTAACTCTTCTAAATTAATAACAGAAATTCAAAACTGTGAGACAGAGCCGTAAACGGATCGACGAAGACTGGCGATATCGTAATTAACAAGCTAAACACACTACAACATTAATTTCTAAACTGAATGTATTTTTTAAACCACTAATCAACAAAAATATCTATAAAAATAAACAAAACTCTTCTAAATTAATAATTGAAAAACAAAAACGACATCATGATTATAATAGAATAATTTCTAAATTCAATAAGCTAAAACAAAAGTTATCTCAAAAAATAATCAAAAGGCTTCAATTAATAATAATAATAATAATAATAATAATAATAATAATAATAATAATGATGAATTGATGATGATGAAGATTATGAACTAAAACGAGAGCCACACGTCATCAACGTTTTCGAATTGTCACAAGTTATCCTCAAATAAAATATACTAAAAAAAATAAAAAATTAAAGAAATAATAAAAAATTACTGTATTAAACAACAGAAGTTAAAATAATAAAAAAAAACTTCAAAATAAAAATTAGAAATACACAAACCCTAGCGATAGCAGATCGAATAATTTCTAAAAAAGAATGAGCTAAAACACAATAAATTAACAATATCATCTCTAAAAATAATCAAAATCTTCAAACAATAACAACATTTAAAATGCTGACGTCATCTGAGATCGTCGGAACTAAAGAGCGGCGAGGTCATCGGAGATCATCGTCTACGTGATCGATGATCAGACGACACGTCATCCTCTCTATATTCGAAAAAAACTATAAAATAGTTTACTCTTACTCACCTTGCAATCCTTAATGTGCACATCCAGTCGGTTACTGTAACCTTTAGCCCGACGACATCGTGGACATAGTTTTAGCAATGCCTCTCCTTCAATCGGTAATGGCGTTGTAGGAGCCCTATCCCCTACCATTTTTTTATTTTTTTTGGTTATTAGTTGTATTATTATTACAGTATTTTTTTTTAGAGAGAGAATGTGTTATTTTTCCCTTATTGTACAAATATCTGGGATAGGATTTCCTTTCATATATGAATACAGATATATAGATGTACATAATAAGACGACGACGTTTACTCCCCTGGTCTTTTCCTCTTATCATTTTCTTTTCATTAAGACCCTTTAGTAATTAAATATGTACACTTTGACCCTTTATCCATTACTTCTAAAGTTTTGTTAAGCCTGTGTTCTCGAGTTTATATGTAAAGGAAGGGGAAAGGAGAGAAGAGGGATGAATGAAAGAGAAGGAGTGGATTTTCCTTCCTTCCAAATCATCCCAAAAGTGGGAGAAAAATATCTTAAACAAATTCTATAGAATTCTCCTTACAAATCATTTCCCTTCTTTTCTCTTCTTCTCTTAAATAAAACTCAAGAACTCAAATATTTTTAAAATCCTTTACAATCGTTTCCTTTCCCTTTAAAACAAAACTCAAGAACATACCCTAAAAGTCAAATAATTTCTTAATTTTTCATACACTTATTTCATCTATATCTATACTATTTAATAAAACAAATCATCATTTTATTTTCTTAAACTTTCTGCCTTTCAAAAACTAAAAATATATTTCTTCTTTATTCACTAATTTAAACATCTCTATCTAATATACCTATAATACCCTTAATGAAATAATTTAAGGTATAGCTCCCCCAACACTTAAATAACTACGATACCACCTTTAACATCAATTACTTTTACATTCACCACTATCATCGCCCCCATCACCATCCCCACTGCCGCCCCCACCACTGTCACCACCATCACCTCCGCCATCACTTGCCCCACCTCCACCGCATTGTGCGGGTATAAGTCTAATATACAAAACGTTAACGTAAGTTACGTTGTTTGATTTCATCACTGTAGTATCTTCTTTATTTAACTGTTGCAATATCTATAACTTCTACTTTAGTTATTTATAAATTTTGGAATTAAATTAGTATAGTTTTATTTTAACTTTGTAGATTAGTTTTAATTTTGTAATTAGGTTGTGTATAAAATCAACTATTCAAAGAAAAAAAAAAACCTTAATTAATTAAGTATAATAATTATATAGGTATTTTTTTTTAGCAATACACTCATTATCATAGGAACGGTTACCTGTCCCTTTTCTTTGATATCAAAGGAGGAAACACATTAATTAATTAAGTACACAACAAAAATTGACTCCTACCACTCGTACTCATATGTTAAAATAGACTCCTACAAGGGAGAAAACCTTTCCTTTTTCTTGGATATCAAACGTGCGGATACAAGTCCTGTCACAAAAGGAAAATGGTGATTAAAGACGGATGAGTAGTTCTTTTAATTCATTAATCATTATGCATTTTCTTCTTTGACTTCTTGCATGACATATACATATGTATTCTTATGACTATTTGTTCATAGCCAATGTTAACACAACTCTTTACTATTTAAAAAGATAAGACACAATATAATGTCCATGCTTCCTAGTTTTCTAAATTTCTTAATTTTCTAAAATCAAATACGGGTTAAAGCCACGACAGTTTTGTTTTTTCTTTAAGTTAATTTTTTGTTTTTTTAACGACGAAGTTATTATTTATTGAGAGCCGACCAGGATAATCTTCATTGCACGTTGATTTTGTTGATCCCTAGTTTGACCTTATATACGTTGTAGAAGAAGCGGATCCTAATTAAATAGAGTACATTCAAGCTAGTCAAGGGCTGACTAACTATAGGTTTCTTTCTTCTTTTTTTAATTTTTTTTTGCATCTTTTAGTTTTACTTTTTCAAATAGAAACATCATTTTTTTATTTGTCGATTAAAATCCATACACATTAAAATGACTATTAATCTGTTTATTTACAATCGTGATAGAAGCAATGTCTTATCTAGGTACAATCACTATAGTTGTGTTATGCTACAAATTTTGAGTTATGCCAAAAACCGATCTAATTATAGTTGTGATTGTTGATCTAAGTAAAGTGTCACAGTGTAATTACTCGCAAATTAAATATGAATACTTTCGTGATGTTATTGATCTTACTAACAATAGACCATGATTCTAATCTTACTAAATAGTAGATACCAACAAAAGTTATGTTCCGACCACGCAATATATGGTCTATAATTTGGTTCCCCATCCCTAATTACTATAAATACTAAATCAAAACATTTGGATGAAAAGTAGTGTCTTGGTTAGCATAGTAACCGGCTTGGTTAAAGTAACTGGCTCAGTTTGCTGACGTCATGTTGACGTCAGCTATTTTGTCTTTTTCTATTATTATTATTTTTTATTTTTTTTTTACGATAGTATACTTTTAAAATTTCATATTTTTATCTCTAGCCTTTTTGGTTTTTTGACTTAAGTCCAAAAATTTTATAAACACTTAAATGTACTTTACTTTTACAAAGTTGTAAGTATAATTTACTTCTACAAAAGTTTTAAATTTTTATCAATTAATTTTTGGTTTTTTAACTTTAATCATCAAATCTTTAATTTTTACTTTTTATCACTTATTATAAGGTTTTTAACTTTTGTCATCGAACTCTTGGTTTTTTCAACTTTGACAGCCCAATATTTTAACTTTCTACCCGTTATATTAAACTTTAAGTGTCCAAACTTTTGTGTAATGTTGTATGTATGTTTGCATGATGCGACGGCGATCCGGGGCAACGCTCGGAGTTAAAATTCTTGTTTATATTAAAAATAATCACTAGCAAGACGTTAAAAATAAGAATATACAATTACACGTTTTAAATAACAACAAATATCTACATATTCTAGACTTTTCTCGATGTTAAGTGCGAAAGTTACAAAATGGTTGAAAAAAACTGATGTCAATTACAACGAATCGACCCATTTACATTGTCTAGGTGATATTTTTACAACTTGTTTTGATACATTTATCATATGATTGCATTGATAAATTGTACAGTTTGTTGTTAAAGTTATGCAACGTGATAGTTGTATGAACAAACAGAAGTGGTTCAAGACCAGTTCTATAAACTTCATCACAGCTCAGCACCTCTGGCATCGAAAGTGGTTCAAGACTTGTAGCTCGATATAGTTTTGTTCTAGTCGTATTTAGCTTCTTTAGTAGTTTAGACTATATTTGTAAATTATGATAGTTCAGGGGTATAGAATGTAAATATTAGTGAAGTCGGTTAAGAGGTACTTATATATCTGTAAATTGTATTTTCAGATTTCAATTCAATGAAATATATCAAAATTCCAAATCTTTTTCTCTCTCAATTTCTGTTTGTTCATATGGTATCAGAGCAAGATCCGTGATTATTCCGGCGATACTTCGACTCCGACGACATTCTCCGGCAATCAAACAGGCCAGATTGTCGCTCCGATCATCTTCTCCATTTCAAACTTTCAAATTCTTGTTTTCCCGCTCACTGATTCAGTTCTTGAATCAATCTTAATTCTTCAAAATCAAACAAATTCGGTTTAAATTCCTCTTTCTTATCATTAATTTCATCTGTAATCAATCACAATTGATTGATTCATCATCATATTCTAAAATCCCCAAATTTCATTTCTGAAACCCTAATTTTTCAATTTCTTTACAATAATCACTGAAAATGGCTCCCACCACAACCACCACTGATGAAACAACTCCTCCAGTTACTATTACCCTAACTAATGTCAATTCACCAAACCACCCACTGTTCCTCCATCAAAATGATCATCCAGGGTTAATCTTGATATCAAAGAAGTTGACTGGATCTGATAACTTTGGTGCATGGAAAAGATCCATGATGATTGCATTGAATGCGAAGAATAAACTCAAAATTGTTACTGGAGAATACAAAAAGACTGATGTCACCACTGATGTGCAACCACTTTGGGATCGAAACAATGATATGGTAATTTCTTGGCTACTCAATACTATTGCTGAAGACATTGGTAATTCTCTTAATTTTGTTTCTAATGTTGTTGAATTGTGGACTGAATTGCAAGAGCATTATGCTCAATTAGATGGTCATAGAATTTATCAATTATCTCATGATATTACTCACTTGAAACAAAATAATTGTGCTGTTGAGGTTTATTACCATAAATTAAAGGGACTTTGGGATGAGCTTGATGCACTTGAAACACCATTTCTATGCACCTGCCCTTGTACTTGTGATAATGGGAAAACTAATACTGAGAGGGACAATAGGAAAAGGCTTGTTCAATTTTTAATGGGGTTAGATAAGTGCTACTCAAATACTAGGGGTCAAATATTACTCATGTCACCACTTCCAACTGTGGCAAAGGCCTACAGTATGGTTAGACAAGAAGAAAAACAAAGAGAAGGAATTTTATCTAGGCCAACCACTGCTACTGCTCTTGCTGTTCAGCACTCACTTCATGAAAAGCCAACTCCCTACCCCAAACAATCTTTCACTCCTTACAAATATGGCAAACCAATCTCCAATGATAATGTCAGGAAGAGTCAATTTAAGAAAGGGGTTTACTGTTGAAATTGTTTCAAAGAGGGTCACATAAAAGAAGAATGCTACAAATTAGTTGGTTTTCCTACTGGTCATCCTCTTCATGGAAAAACCAAACCACCATTTCAATCTCCAAACCAGCCATACAGGGGAGTCCACATTACTACCACCCCAACTGCCACAGATCATAATGCAACTTCTTACCAAGCTCCACCAGCTTCTGTTATCCCCATTGATCCCACTCCAACTCCAAACATGAGCAATCAAAGTCATGGTGCAGATCTTGCCATGTATACTAGAGGATCCATCCACTTATAGGACTCTAGTTGGGAAATTAATCTATCTCACCATCACCAGGCCAGATATTTCATTTGCAGCCCAGGCCCTTAGTCAGTTCTCTCATTCTCCCAGAACTTCTCACCTGCATGCTCTTCATAAGGTGTTAAAATATATTAAACTCTCTCCTGGTCAAGGCTTATACTTCCCAGCAACAACTAACAACACACTATCAGCCTACTGTGACACTGGTCCCCTCAATGCTTTCAGTGACAGTGACTGGGCATCTTGTCATACCACAAGAAGATCAGTCACTGGCTACTGTATTTTTCTGGGTTCTTGTCTTATCTCTTGGCAGTCTAAGAAGAAAAATGTGGTTTCCAGATCCTCCACAGAAGCAGAGTACAGAGCTCTTGCAGATTGCACTTGTGAAATCACCTGGCTGAAGAGTTTACTTAATGATCTGCAGCTTCCCATCACTACTCCAACTCCCATCCATTGTGACAATTCTTCTGCAATTGCTTTAGCATCAAACCCTGTACAACATGCCAGGACCAAACACATTGAGATAGATTGCCATTTTGTCAGGGATAAAATCAAAGATGGTCAAATCCTTCCCCAGTTCATCACTACACAAGATCAACCTGCAGATGTTCTCACTAAAGGTCTGAGCAAAACTCCACATCATAAATGCATTGCCAAATTTGGCATTTGTGATCCTTTCACACTGCCAATTTACGGGGAGGGTAAAGGTACAACCAGTTCTATAAACTTCATCACAGCTCAGCACCTCTGGCATCGAAAGTGGTTCAAGACTTGTAGCTCGATATAGTTTTGTTCTAGTCGTATTTAGCTTCTTTAGTAGTTTAGACTATATTTGTAAATTATGATAGTTCAGGGGTATAGAATGTAAATATTAGTGAAGTCGGTTAAGAGGTAGTTATATATCTGTAAATTGTATTTTCAGATTTCAATTCAATGAAATATATCAAAATTCCAAATCCTTTTCTCTCTCAATTTGTGTTTGTTCATAAGTTGTATCAAACAAATATCAACTCTCTTGTTATATATACCCGCGCTAAAAACATGTCTTCATTTTGAGTGAATGGTACATGGATTTTGTATTAGTTTTTCTTTTAGGATATAAATTATTCACGATTGGATACGTTGTATTACTGTAATGCGTATAATAAAAATAGAAAAAAGCTAGCGAGTTTTATATGCCTTCTTGTTAAACCCTAATGTAATTTCTTTCAATCGGTCATGCTAACAAATAATATTCACATTGACCATTTCGAGATGTTACCAAACATATGCATTATATATTACTATTACTAATTACTAATTACTAAATATATTAATACAACTTCAAGGATGAACAGTGACTGATGAATAGTAACCACCTACGTGGCGAGTTACTATTCGTCCACCACACATTCTAAACCACTAATCGGATTTTGCCATATCGCATCCGTTTCGAGTTTTCAAACACCGGTTACTTGTTGGTTTTTTACACAATTTTTTCCTTTTGGGTTTCCAACCAATATATTGCAGTTTTTTCGTTGTCATATCCCGTACCATTATGTACCACATACCATTATGTACCACTATTTACTTTTTCTCACACTTTTCTCATTTGTTGTTTTTAACTAATATATTGAAACTTTCATACAAATTTTTTTTTTCTTTCATTTTTGGTTTTTTGTTTATTGCATATGTATTCGTTAATATAAACTTTTAGAAGCGTTTGTGGTTTTGATTTTAGACAAATATGTATTTCATATGCCAAAGTTTTTAGCTAACATATATTGCGACACATCATCAATAGCAAAACGTAATCACAATAGGTGAAACCACGCAATGCGCGGAAGTAACCTAATGTGGTTTTGCCCTTAAATAAATATATATTTGAAACAAACCCATCAATGACATTATATTAGGCGGTTAAAAGTTCAACGTAATTATACTGAAATAATACAACTGTTTCAATATGACAGTTGAAGCCCCGCAACGCGGGGCCCAATTTTACTAGTATATAATATTAAGGTAAATGGAGTTATGAATAGTAACTCGCCTACGTGGCGAGTTACTATTCGTCCACGGTGCATCTCAAACTATGATTTGAATTTTGTCATATCGCACCCCGTTTGGATTTTCAACTATGAGTTAACTATTGGTTTTTTGCACATTTTTCCCCTTTTGGTTTCCAACCAATATATTGCAACATTTTAGTGTCCAAGTCCCGTACCATTATGTATCTTATGAATAGTAACTCGCTTGCGTGACGAGTTACGATTCGTCCACGTTACACCCATACCGCTAGGATTTTGCCACATCGCATCTCGTTAACATTTAATACCAAAATCACCCATTATTTACAAAATTTCTTACTCGCGATTGATTTACTTCCGGCGAAAGATTGATAAGTAGCATATGAAGATCCAAAAATCACAAAAATAATCTAGTCTAGTGATTACATAACTATTGGAATCAGAAGTGCAAATAACAAACCTTAGCGCTATACATGCCTTAAAAGAGTAGTAATTTCATTTTCAAACATTGTGAGCGGTACGCTCGATCTTTTGGTTCTTGATGGAAAGGCCGTCCAAGTCCCATCAAAAAATTAAAAGTAGTTCTTCTAGAACAAGGCATCCTCCATTTTTTTGGTAGCTTGGTCGAGTCCACTTTGATACTTTTGAACCAAATATTCATATGTTAACCCTTCAATCGGGTTAACAGAAAGCGACCAGTTAACCACGCACCCATTAGCACCATTTGGAACCACCTTGAACATTGAGAGATATGACTTAAAGTCTTAAAAGAAATATATATTTGATATGGTGAATGTTTGACCGAACATTTCATACATAGGAGTTTTAATTAGGCGTTTGTTTTAACGCAATTCCACTAGCATAATGAAATTGTATGAACACAATAATTGAGGTCCCGGGGACGTTGAATTTCTTAGTTTACACTAAGAGAATGAAACCGTTAGTGCTGAAACCCTGTGGTTGACTGAGATGTCAGAAACCATCTCATAGCTCATGGACATTTGGTTTGGGTCAACAGTTACTAACCGCTCCTTAGACCAACTAACAGTATCAACACCTCCATCTTCATTTGGTAACGAGGAACCGGCACAATAGCGTATGCAACCGACATTAGTACCTTTGATCCCATAACAAGTACACAAATTGGGAAACCATTTGTGGAAGCTAAAAAAGTCTATGAACAAAACCCATATTTGATTTGGAGTTGCTTTCGTTACTATTTCAAACCATAACTTCCCATTTTGCTATAGATAATGATGAATTCTCCACTTTGCCAATTGGCCACTGACAAACAAGTCTAATGGGGTTTCATTCTTAAACGAAGTGGCAATAGAAGGAATAATGAACTTGAGTATTTGCATTTGCATCACATATCTAACAAGTAACAAAGTCTAAAAAAATTAATTAATACAAATAACAAAGTCAGCACAACCAACTCGGTTCAACCCATGCATGAGCGGAAAGATGT
>CM067171.1:54246915-54292622 GCA_034093135.1 Erigeron breviscapus | reverse complement strand
GTCCATAGCAATTTCTTCCCATTTCCACACCGGTGTTCTTAGTTGAACTAGCAAGCCGGGTGGTTTCTTGTGGTCGGCCTTTACTTGCAAGCATGTAATGCATTCACTAACATACCTCGCAATATCCTTCTTCATTCACGGCCACCAATACAAATCCCTCATGCCAAAATACATCTTGTCGGACCCCGGGTGAACCGAGTATGCCGACTTATGGGCTTCGTTCATCAATTTCATTCTTAGACCCCCAAAGACGGGAATCCATAATCGATCCACAAAGTACAACCCATCATCATCCTTCCGATCAAATTGTTCTTCCAAGCCATGCAAAGCTTCATTGATGAAGTTTTCCGGTAAGGTAGCCATTCTTTGAGCTTCAATAATGGTGTCACGAACACTCCTTTGCACGGTGAAGCTCATGGCTCTAATTCTTCTTGGATGTACACGTTCCTTCCGGCTCAAAGCATCGGCTACAACATTTGCCTTACCCGGGTGGTACCGAATAACACAATCATAGTCACTAAAAAGCTCTAGCCATCTCCGTTGTCTCATATTCAACTCGCTTTGATCAAAGATGTGTTGTAGGCAAGGTTGTAGATATCGGTTATCGGTTTATTATCGGTCGACTCCCGATAAGTGATAAGTAGGATATATCGGGGATACGAACTTAAACTTCGTTCAACTTGTTCTTACGAACTTAACATTAACTTCGTTTACTCTGTTCTTACGAACTTAATCTTCGTACGAACTTTATCTTCGTTTGGTTCTACTTTACGAATATATTTATACTTTACGAAGATAGGCTATTAAACGAATTTAAACTTCATTTTCGTTTGCTTTCTAGTTTACGAATTTGCCAACGAATTTGACTTCAACGAATTTAAACAACGAACTTCATCTTCGTTGGGCAAACGAATTTAGACTGCATTAAACGAACTTGGCACCAGCAACGACTTTAAACACATTTTCGTCCAGAAATCAAAAACGACTAACTTCAATCAATTTTTCCAGACTTTGATCGATCAAGGCTTCTTTCCAAACATGTTTTTGACACAACTAAACATCCCTTGATTAATTCGATCGATCACAGACTCATTTAACACCAATTTTGAATGCTTATTAACCAAAACACCATTAAACACTAATTCTTTGAAAACTCCTTTAAAAATCAGATTTGAATCATATAATTCGACCTTAAATCTCGAAAATACATTCAATGATTCATTAATTACCTGCTTGACTCGATGATTGATCGATTTCCAACACCAAAACGTTTGATCAAAACTCAAATAACGGCTTTAGGACTCCAGGAAGGGTTAATTACTTTGTTAATTGCTAATGGCTGCCAATTAACACTAGATTAGGGTAATTCTAACCTAAACCCGTTTTTCACTTTCCTCCTATGTCAAAATCAGTCCCTGGACTTCTAAACCCTTCATTATTGGTCACAAACTGCATTATTGACCATATACAACATTAGTCCTTCATTAAAAAGGCACTACATAGCCTTTAAGCGACATTAAACACACTTTTATTCGTCATTAGCATTTAGGCTCTCAAACCTAACTACTTTATCTACGTTAATCACACATAGCTACATTCAAATATTAAGTAAAGACTTAACAACACCCCAATTGACTTAACGGCATTAGTCAAACATTACATAAAAGTTCGGGATGTTACAATTAGTGACGTGAGAGGTGGCACCCGAGTCCATATTCCATGGTTGTCCTGTATGATTCATATGCACATTTTGAAGAGAGACTCCAATATCAGTAGGGCTTAGAGCATTGTAGGCAACCTCAGTGGGCTGTTGATAAAGCATATGGGCCGAAGATGTCGGGTTCTGAGTTGGGCCAGACGAGCTACCCGAGTTGGGCCATGAAGAGGAATTGGGCCAACCCCTTTGTTGGGTCGGGTAAGGGCATGGAGGTATATTCCATGCGACCCAAGGCGGAAAAAAACTGTTGTGAAGCTGACCCGAGGATCTCCCATAGTTGTTGCTACCACCATAGCCAAAATTATTACCATTCCGATTTCCTCTGCCACGTCCGCGGCCACGGCCCCGACGATTCTGATATGGAGACAAATCCAGGTTTCGTTGATTCGTGCGTTGTGGCTGATTATTGGCTGGAGGTGGGGGCGGTGGTGGTGGCGGCTGATTGAATGCAATTAATACAGAGTTGGATTCCTTAGCCGCGAGGCGTTGGGCTTCCCTTTCGATCATGTCCCTTGCGAGATCCCATGTCGGGGAGTTTTGATTAATGAGAGATGCCACGACATCATATTCTGGTGGAAGGCCTCTCACGAGTTGAAGAACAAGTCTTGATTCCAGAACCGGTTGATCAACATCCTTCAATTGTTCTCCCAAGTCTTTTAATTTCTGGCAGTATTCTTCCATAGAAGAACATGCTGAAAGTTTGAGGTTCGTAAACGAGTGTTCAAGGGTTGCAGCTCGTGATCCCTTGTTGTTCAAAAAGATACCTTGAAGCTTAACCCAAGCGTCTCTTGCTGTGGTGTCTGATTCGAGAATTCGGACAAGGAGATCATCAGATAGAGTGCCATAAATCCATTGAAGGACAATGGCGTCTAACTCAGCCCACGACTCGTATGTCGGATCTGTTTCAGCAGGTGCATCGGTGCCATCGATGTGGTGTAGAACTTTGTATCCTTTAGCATGCAGCGTGAATAACTTGACCCATGAGGAATAGGTCACTTTTGTTCCGTCAAGAACTCGGACTTTGTGTTGAATATTGGTGACCGTGTAGGCTGGATGAAGTGGCTTGGGGGCCGTAGCCTGATCATCAGATGATGTGGGTTTTGAAGCGTCAGTCATGGCTGACAATGAAGGAAGTGATTATAGTGTTTAAAAGATATGGCTCTGATACCATAAAAGCAAATGAGATTGGAATGAATTTTCCCTGTTGTATTAGAAAGTATAAACAACCCATTATATAGGGATTTACAAGGAATGCAGAAGATCTACAAATAAAGTAACTGACAATCTATAAATATAGTATCATTATTTAATCTATAAATGCAACGTATCATATATCCGCTAATAGTAATGTGTGAATTAGAGACAATATGAGGATATTGAAAAAATTGCTTAAATTTCTTAAAATAGATTTTGAGTTTGTATTATAAGGGGTATAGATTATTTCCCTGAAGATATCTTTGGAGCTTCCAGTGTCTACTCTATAAACCTATAAACTGTTACACTTTTCCTAGTCCAATTGAGAAAGTGCAAGTCTAGATATATATCCTCGATCTATTTATATCAACAATTATCTTCACAGTCATGGTCAATATATCTCTCTGTGTTTGGGCAATTTGGAAGGTTGGAACTTGTTATTGATATTTATCTGTTTAAGATATACGAGTAAGATATTTATAAAGATAACTTTCCCTACCGTATGAAGTCTAGTCGGCTTAAACGGGTGCGCACTCTGTACTCTCTTACCTCAAAGAGATGCACACAAAGAATAGAATAATGATTGCAAATAAAGAACATTGAAGATTCACGATCACCTGACTAATGTGAGGTTTTATGGAATATTGAAACACATAAAACTTCCTTGAAGCAAAGCTGACAAAGCTACTTAAAAAATAAGAAGTTCTTTTTTTTTTAATATAAACTAAAAACGTATAATAATGTCAATCGAACAAAAGTGATTTTGAAATTTTGACTCTAAGACGAAATATTTGACACAGCTAGCTTAACTTTAAAATGGTCCTAAAATGGGTTTGTGAACCTATATATAGATGGTCCCAAAATAGCCAAATCTTGAAATATAGATAGGCTATCCGGGCCTTTTATGCATAATCCGTGAGTCCACTTGCAAAACCCAATAGATATGATACGAAAGTCTTTTGTATTAGTTGTCTAATTGCATGTGATTTCTAGTGACCTGATATTTTTGCCCGTCGTAACTGATCGACAAGCAGTATAGATTATTAGACTAAGATTTTTTTCTCCCGTTTATATCATAGAAACGTCATGCTGATTAGAATTTGGTTACTTTTGGGTATTTTAACTAAATGTTAGTAACTTACTTGATACTAGCTAGGCTAACAATATATGACTACCGAATGAGTGATACCCATTACTCATATCATTATATATTGTCGATTTTCTTTGAAAATTATGTTCACGGTGTGCCGGTGGTGGTACTTGGATCCAAATCAGCTCAAAATGTTTCATGACATTTCGAATAGAGTAAAATATACGGATGGTCTCTCTGTCGAGAAGTAAATTGTACATAACATTTGTAACTTTCAAGTGGTTTAAGATTAAAGGAGTGGCTGAATAAAAAAAATTACGTTATAAAAAAAAGACTAGTGGTAGTGGATAAACAACATATAGATGGGTCATATGGTTTGAGGTAATTTTCACCAATTATCCCTATAATTTATTATAATTTTTTGTATATATGTGTCTTTTTTAAGAAGAGAATACATTTCATTAGTAAAGACTACAAGTAAAAACAAAATTTCAAAAATATGGATAAATTGTGTAATTTTGAAAAATTATAAATGATATTTGAAATTACTTCCAACCACAAGGACGATCCATGTAATTTACTGTTCCATATTATTGTGCAATTTTGAACAAACAATCTCTATGATTAGATTTAGGGGCAACCATATGTGCTACAGCAACACGAACTAACGTTTAATGCCCTTATGTCTAATTTATTTGAACAATCTAATTAAACTCTAATTTAAATAAACTTGAGCAAACCTAACTGGACATTTAATGCCCTTATGTCTTTCAACCAAATGTTGGTCACGAGTTCGAAACCTTTGAAAGACATCGGTAAGTCCTTGCCAATGAGGTGGGGCATGGGGTTTTTCTAGCATTTAGCTGGTTTCCTCCAGAACGGTAGTGGGACTTCCACCGCCAGTTATGCCCTCGGATTGACTGTGGAGAAAAGTGGAGGAAAGATAGAGGAGGCGTTGAGTGAACACACTAGCGTTTGTGTGCGGTTTAATAGGTTTGATAGGACGAATCCTGTGTTGTTTCAAGCCGCGGCAATGAAGGAGATGTTGAAAAAGAATTCGAGGTTGGATGGAGGTAATAGTAATAGGGCTAAATCGCTTAGCCCTAGAGATCAAAAGAGAGGTTATGGTAATGTAACTAGCAAGGGTGGACTTACTAGGAGTTCAAGTTGCATACCTTCCATTACAAAGGAGATTAATGACCGAAAGGTCATGAAATGATCGATCGAGCAGCCTGCTTTCGATACGATTACAAAAGTTTCTATCAGATCGAATACAAACTCTTTTTAACTACTACCGTAGATTATTATCCATAGATATCGTCTTAATTGACCTCCTACGATAGCTCGATCTTGTAAATATTGTAAGGTTCTTAATTAGATGTCAACTTAACATATATAAAAATCTCTCTTTTTCTTTGCCTAAATTAAGGTCCATTATTGCCCTTGCAAAGTTGCAAGGCATGGGAGAAAATAACCCGTGATGTAAATTAGTGAGAAGTAGTTATATGTGACATATATATGTAACTTTCCATGATTCCATCAGTGTTCTTTATACTATATTCATGAATATAATGTACATATTTGATTATTATCT
Organism: Erigeron breviscapus; assembly: GCA_034093135.1. Classification (NCBI taxonomy): domain Eukaryota; kingdom Viridiplantae; phylum Streptophyta; class Magnoliopsida; order Asterales; family Asteraceae; genus Erigeron; species Erigeron breviscapus. The sequence goes on along the minus strand of CM067171.1, from coordinate 54,287,027 downwards.
CACAGAGAACAAATTAATTTATAGCTTAATTGGTATATTTATAAGTCTATCGTTCATCACTTGTTCTCAATGTTTTGGGTTTTTACTCCGTTTCCAGAGATTAAGTCTAGCTATTAAAATGAGTTGTTTGTTTTGTTTTGTTTTTGACAGCAAAAATTCAAACCGGTTTTATACGGTTTTTTCCCCTCAAAACCGAACCCGACCCGATTTTGAACCCGATATTTATCCAATTTTGTAACTCGGAACCGAAACTGATTACAAACCGTCGGGTTCTCCAAAACCCGAACCGGTTTTGGTCAAACCTGGGTTTGACCGGGTTCAATTTCGTTTTTTCCAACCAGGTTTGAAAAAACCGGTTTTTATGTGTACCACAGAACACAATTATACAGAAAGTTCTAACAAAGTTGGGTGTATCCAAGGTTGTAAAACTCCCCCGAGTCGGCCGAGTACCAAAAATAAACTCCTGACTCCCCACCTCGCCGAATCGAGTCCGAGTCACGAGTTCTCCAACCATGATACGGACAAAATGATGATGAAGCGTGAATCTATCAACTAATCTAACGTTTAATTTTCAAGTTTGAATTATTATGTTAATGTTTTAAACAATTATGTTTATATTTGAAGTTTGGAATATATTTTTAAAGTCTTATTACATATAATTTCAAAAATACGCAAATGTAATCAACTAAGGCCGAAAAGTTATTGTATACATGAACTTACAAAAGGTTTATTGTATACATGAACCCCTAAAAAAAGTTTATAGAAAACACGTTTTACCTGTTCAATCGTTAGCCGGTAACCCTTTACATTTTCCCACAAATTTTTGATTACGTGTACCGCACAACATTTATATTATAATAAAATAATAAAAACGAAAGATATATCAGTATGTATATACTGCTATTCACACACTGTTACACACACACACAAACACACACAAAACACACACTAACACGCGATCGTTCGTCTTGAGGCTTGAAATCCAGAATTCCGGTCCGATCAATGACATAAAACATTTTATCTACACAATCTAAGGTATTTTATCACTATCTATGCTAATAATCGATCTCAGTAATTGTTTTTTGCTTCAGAAAACCCTATATTGAAATAGTAAAAGTTAGGGTTGAATATTGCTTCAGTAATTGTTATTTACCTTGTATTTCTTGTAATATTCATAAATTAGGGTTAAAAATTGGGGAAAATGCATTATCTGATTATAATATTGATTTATTTGAATAATTTATTTCCTGCAATAATAATTAATTATTTTTAGTTTTGTTTTGTAGAAATGGTATATCCTGGACCCTTTCCTATCACTCTACACCACGATGGTGTGTTTGAGTTCATGCCACTTCGTTATGAAGCTGGGATAACCAAATTCTTGAACATTCCAAGAGTTTCATTAGAAGAGCTAAGAAGTTACATTGAAGCTGAAACAGGTAGCCCTATATTTGGCATTTACTACCTTTTAACTAGTGGTGATTTTGGTACTATAATGAGGTTAGTTTTAAATGATGATTTGGATGTATTCTACGATGTTGGTGAAAGCTATGGCACCATGCATATTTATGTTGATCACCATAATATAAACTTAGAACAATATATAAATAATGTCCCTGGTGCACCTGAGGATCAGTTAGGAGATGATGATAATCAGGAAGTTGTAGAGCAGGTTGAGTTGGTAGAGGATGATGATCATCATCAGCCTCCCCCTGAGGATGATGATGATCAGCCTCCACATGTGGATGATGATGATGATCAGCCTCCACATGTGGATGAACCAGATGACTCTTTTAGGACTCCTGAGTCTGGTCAAACTAGCAAACAACCACAAGATGGCAACTTTAGTGATTCTGAAGATGAGGACTATGAACCAGATGAATCTGATGCTGAATCTCTTGCTTCTTTAGATCATCTAAGTGAGGGTGAGGAAGAATTGGAACAGGTTAGAAAGGGTAATCCTATTGCTAGGATTCCCACAAGTAATCAATTGCCTAAACTTGGTGGTGGTGTTAAACATAGAGAGGACAGGACAGTACTACATGAAGAACATGATGATTTTATTTCCAAACTAGTGAATGCATTGAAAGATGATAACAACTCAGAGTGGTTTGATCCATTGGAAACACCCAAAGAAGATGTCCCAAACTTTCCCATACATGACAAAGATACCCATTGGAGATTGAAGGAACCCAAGGTATCCAATACTTGAAAACTTTAGTATCTTTTTATACTTTTTCTTGTCAAAAATCATTAATAACTTGAAACTAATTTAATTTCACAGCTTGGTGAGAGGTATGAGGGTCCACAGCAATTGAAAGAATGTTTGTCTTATTACGCATTGGCCAATGGTTATTCACTGTGGTATGAGAGGGCTTCCACAACTCACATCATTGCAAGATGTGGAGTTAGGCCACCAAGGATAAAAGATCCCAGTCTTGGCAAACAGAGAAAGAACAGAAGATATCAGCCCCTTGTACAAAATTGCAATTGGAGGTTGTCTGCTTCATGGATGACTTCAGAAAGATCTTTCCAAGTGAAGAAGCTGGTTGATTCCCATACATGTGCAAGGAATTTCAAGTATGGCAGTTTGATTAACTACAAATGGATAGGTAGACACTTTGCAGACAGAATTAGACAACAACCTGATATCAAATGCTCTCTACTTCAAGAACTGGTAATGAAAAAATATAAATGTTGTGTAACACAACAGCAAGTAAAAAGAGCTAGAGCATGGGCATTGAATGAGTATGAGAAGTCATTGGAGGAGCACTATGCAATGCTAAGGCCTTATGGAGATGCACTGTTAAGGACAAATCCAGGGTCAACTGTGCAGTTAGGTACTACCACAAATCCAGATAGGAAGACTTACTTTGATAGGTTCTATGTGTGCCTGTTTGGTCTCAAGGAAGGGTTCAAGAAGGGATGTAGGAGAATAGTTGCCTTAGATGGATGTTTTCTGAAGTCATCATGTGGAGGTGAGTTATTGACTGCAGTAGGGAGAGATGGAAATAACCAGATATTTCCTATTGCATGGGCAATTGTCAATGTGGAAAACAAGCACAATTGGACATGGTTTCTTACACTACTGAGCAATGACCTAGCTGCCCCCAAAGGATTTGAACTCACACTGATGTCAGATGGACATAAGGTATGCAATTACTTACCTTTATACTACTTACAACTTTATTAATGAATGCTTATATGATGTATATATGTACAGGGACTGCTTGAAGCTGTGAAAGATGTGATGCCAAGAGCTGAGCACAGACAGTGTGCAAGGCATATATACGAAAACTTCAGGAAACTATACAGTGGGGTTGAATTCAGGAATTTGTTTTGGAGAGCTGCTAAAAGTAGTTACCCAACATAATTTGACTCTGTGATGAAAGACATTAAAGCTGCTAACCCAAATGCCTTCAAGTACTTGATGGAAAGGAACCCAAAGTCATGGAGCAGGGCATTTTTCAAGACTAATGTATGCTGTGAATCTGTTGAGAATGGCTTCAGTGAATGCTGGAACTCTGTGCTGACTAAGGTAAGAACCAAACCAATTATTACTCTGTTAGAAGCATTGAGGGTCATTGTGATGATTAGGTTAGAAACAATTAGAGACAAATGGTCACTTTGGCAACATGATATTTGTCCTGCTATAAGAAAAAAGTTAGAAATAATCAATAGTGGAAGGGCAGATTGGTTAGTGATACATGCTGGTGGGAACAAATTTGAGACTAGGAACTATAGATATGCATATGGTGTGGATATAGACAAGGGTACTTGTGCTTGTAGAATGTGGCAGTTGAGTGGTATACCTTGTGTTCATGCAATGCAAGCAATGTATAAGATGAACAGGAATCCAGAGGATTTCTTAGCCATTTGGTTCAGGAAGTCTCACTTTATGTATGCATATGAGCACTACTTGAATCCAGTTGGGGGAATGGACACATGGTTATCATTTCCAGGTTCAGTTGTGCCATTGCCACCCATGCCAAGAACTATGCCTGGAAGGCCCAAAAAGAAAAGGATGAGGGCAGCACATGAACCTAGAGTGTATGGTTCCAGGGTTACAAAACATGGGGTAGAGATGAGTTGTTCCAACTGTCTGCAGAAGGGCCACAATGCTAGAGGTTGTAAGAATGAAAAAATTGAAAAACCAGTGGTTACAAAGACCAAAGGGAGGCCACCAAAGAAGAAAGCTAGTGAAACCATGAGTTGTGGCAATGCTGGTCCAAGTCAGAGACCAAGTGCACAAGTAATGAGTGAGGACAACCAAATACCTAGCCAGGGACCACAACCTCAGGGTACTACTTTCACTGCTGTTCCACAAAATGCAAGGCAAACTTCTAGTGTAAAAAAGAGACTGTTTGAAGATAGTCAAAATCCACCAAATCAACAAAGTCAATCAAACAGTAATGGTAAGGCACCAGTTCAGTCAACTCAAGAGACACAAGAACCTGTTCAGACCAAAGCAAGTATGTCTTCACCACCACTGAGTCCAGGCAGAAGAGTGGGAGTTACAAAAGGAGGATACAGGTTTCCTCTTCCTGTGGCAGAAAATACAGGTATGCAAAACTAATATTGCTTCAATTTGACTATGTATTTGCTATGTGATATGCATGTTCAAAGTTTAATATATACCTTTTTGATAGATTGTGTTGAGAAACTACCTCCTAGAGTTCCAAAAACTAGGAGGGGTGGTGGAACCTTAGGGTTACGAAGGGGTGGACCAAGAGTTGCATTTGGAAGGACAATGCCATGTTTAAGTAGTGGGGTGGGTACATGTGAGAAAGTCACTTTTTCTACAATAAGGAGAAAAATGCAACCAAGGAAGCAAGTTTCTGCACCAACCATGATGGCTGAACCACAAGTGGGGACACAGGAGTCAGTGAATGAAGGCACAAGTAAAAAAGCAACACCCAAGAAGCAACAACCACCTTTGAAGAGAAGGATTCCAAGCCAGAGAATATTGGAGAAGAAACTGTGCAGGAAGAAGAATGATGATCGCCCTGGACTCACAGAAGATGATGCTATTAGTATATCGTAATTTGGTTCTAAATTATGTAACTTTGGTTGATGTAACTTTTCACTGTAATATTTAGGTGTAGATGGATGGTTTGGCCAGTTTGTTACCATTTTGTGTAACTTCTCTTTTGTGTATCTTGTAACAAACTGCCTTGTACTTCTGCATATGTGCAGGTAACAAAAACACTTAATTGTTGGGCTTTATGTACCTAACATGTGACAACACTAATCTTTTGTATGTCATGGTTTGATGAAGCCATGATATGTAATGCAGTTGCAGTTATTTGATAATTTGCATGTGTTTGCCTTTATTTATGTATATTTTCCCTTTCTTTGCTTAAACTACTGCCATTATATTAGTATTCAAAATGCCAGATTTTATGCATATATTCATAACACATTCGTCCATGAGTAAAGTAGGTCAATCAAACACATTCTTCAAACTTATAAGTCAATCAAACACAAACATGACCAAAACAGATACCTTCCATTTTATAACCAGAACCCATTACAACGCAAAAGTAGATAAAAACCATACATTACTTTGATAAGTTGACATGATCATTATTCTTAGTTCATCAAAACAAAAGCTATTACAACGAAAAACATGGCCAGAAATCCGGTACAAACATACACAAATCTTTCAAAGAAACCAAACGTTGATTTCACTGAAGACACCTCCTCCTCTTCCATCATAACACCTTCCACCTTTATACGATTCTGTGAGTGAAGATCAAACAATAAATCTTTGTAGTACTCACTAGGAAGCTCATCGTCAATGAATCTGAAGGTGGTACAGTAGCGGGTTTTAACCTGAAATAAACAACATGATGACAATATACGAAACCAACCTTTATATGATGAAACCGGGCAAAAAATCGAACTCTTACATTATGGCATCGAACAAAACGCCTCCCCGGGTTTCTGTTGGTCCAAGATGTCATGACTTTCATCTTTTGTCCACAATGACAAAGTATATATATCTATCTCCTCGATTTGTAGCAGGCGATGATGATGAAGAAGATGCCATGGTGGTGATGGGTGAAGCTTCAGAGCGGGAGAAAGAGGGAGAAAGAAGGAAGGGCGGGAGAAAAAGGGGAGGGAAAAAAGTTGTGGGGAAAAAGGGGGGAACGACCTTTTATAGCCAACGTGTCATCAAAACCGGCCCCACTTCAAACAGTAGCCGGTTTCGGTATACAATAGAAAATTTGCAGGGTTCATGTATACAATAAACCTTTTGTAAGTTCATGTATACAATAACTTTTCGGCCTTAATTATTACATTTAATAATTTCAAAAATACTTATGTTTGTATATAAATATCCAATCCGAGTTCTCCCCGAGTCGAGTCCGAGTCTCCAAAAACTCCTGACTCCCCCCTCGCCGAGTCAAGTCCGAGTCACGAGTTTCCCAACCTTGGGTGTATCATAATGATCCGCCCTGTTTGGTTAATCGCGCTTGCTGGTTGGGTCATATATCTCATCCCTGGACCAGCCCATTTAGTTGATGGTGTCACAATCACTAATGTGAACCCCATTTATAACACAGTAACACACCATGAATTGCATAAAGATTATGATAATTTGAGAGATTTTCAAGATATTTCAAGATTTTCAGTTAAATCAAAATAATCGTTTTATTTATTTTACTTTTAATACTTATTTCATTTGAACCGTAACCATGTCGTCGATTTGTGAATTCAGAATAATTTCATGATCAAACGGTTCACTTCAAGTACCACTAAGATCAAGACCAATAATAAAACTAACTTTAGTTGATGAATTACTAGCTAGTATAGTATTTATTTTGATCCTTCAGAATTCAAAGAATATTAAATTTTGAAGTTAAAATTGCAATACCCCCTTAATGGATGAGATTCATTAAACAGCAAAAACTAAAGGGATCATGAAATTGACGAAAATAGTTTTTAACTAAGAATAGCATGCACAATTTCCTTGTTCTGTTTCTCGACAATTTTTGGTATGGTTTTTTTTAAGATACAATACGAAATGTTAATTAACATTAACATTAACATTAACATTAACATTAACATTAACATTAACATTAACATTAACATTAACATTAACATTAACATTAACATTAACATTAACATTAACATTAACATTAACATTAACATTAACATTAACATTAACATTAACATTAACATTAACATTAACATTAACATTAACATTAACATTAACATTAACATTAACATTAACATTAACATTAACATTAACATTAACATTAACATTAACATTAACATTAACATTAACATTAACATTAACATTAACATTAACATTAACATTAACATTAACATTAACATTAACATTAACATTAACATTAACATTAACATTAACATTAACATTAACATTAACATTAACATTAACATTAACATTAACATTAACATTAACATTAACATTAACATTAACATTAACATTAACATTAACATTAACATTAACATTAACATTAACATTAACATTAACATTAACATTAACATTAACATTAACATTAACATTAACATTAACATTAACATTAACATTAACATTAACATTAACATTAACATTAACATTAACATTAACATTAACATTAACATTAACATTAACATTAACATTAACATTAACATTAACATTAACATTAACATTAACATTAACATTAACATTAACATTAACATTAACATTAACATTAACATTAACATTAACATTAACATTAACATTAACATTAACATTAACATTAACATTAACATTAACATTAACATTAACATTAACATTAACATTAACATTAACATTAACATTAACATTAACATTAACATTAACATTAACATTAACATTAACATTAACATTAACATTAACATTAACATTAACATTAACATTAACATTAACATTAACATTAACATTAACATTAACATTAACATTAACATTAACATTAACATTAACATTAACATTAACATTAACATTAACATTAACATTAACATTAACATTAACATTAACATTAACATTAACATTAACATTAACATTAACATTAACATTAACATTAACATTAACATTAACATTAACATTAACATTAACATTAACATTAACATTAACATTAACATTAACATTAACATTAACATTAACATTAACATTAACATTAACATTAACATTAACATTAACATTAACATTAACATTAACATTAACATTAACATTAACATTAACATTAACATTAACATTAACATTAACATTAACATTAACATTAACATTAACATTAACATTAACATTAACATTAACATTAACATTAACATTAACATTAACATTAACATTAACATTAACATTAACATTAACATTAACATTAACATTAACATTAACATTAACATTAACATTAACATTAACATTAACATTAACATTAACATTAACATTAACATTAACATTAACATTAACATTAACATTAACATTAACATTAACATTAACATTAACATTAACATTAACATTAACATTAACATTAACATTAACATTAACATTAACATTAACATTAACATTAACATTAACATTAACATTAACATTAACATTAACATTAACATTAACATTAACATTAACATTAACATTAACATTAACATTAACATTAACATTAACATTAACATTAACATTAACATTAACATTAACATTAACATTAACATTAACATTAACATTAACATTAACATTAACATTAACATTAACATTAACATTAACATTAACATTAACATTAACATTAACATTAACATTAACATTAACATTAACATTAACATTAACATTAACATTAACATTAACATTAACATTAACATTAACATTAACATTAACATTAACATTAACATTAACATTAACATTAACATTAACATTAACATTAACATTAACATTAACATTAACATTAACATTAACATTAACATTAACATTAACATTAACATTAACATTAACATTAACATTAACATTAACATTAACATTAACATTAACATTAACATTAACATTAACATTAACATTAACATTAACATTAACATTAACATTAACATTAACATTAACATTAACATTAACATTAACATTAACATTAACATTAACATTAACATTAACATTAACATTAACATTAACATTAACATTAACATTAACATTAACATTAACATTAACATTAACATTAACATTAACATTAACATTAACATTAACATTAACATTAACATTAACATTAACATTAACATTAACATTAACATTAACATTAACATTAACATTAACATTAACATTAACATTAACATTAACATTAACATTAACATTAACATTAACATTAACATTAACATTAACATTAACATTAACATTAACATTAACATTAACATTAACATTAACATTAACATTAACATTAACATTAACATTAACATTAACATTAACATTAACATTAACATTAACATTAACATTAACATTAACATTAACATTAACATTAACATTAACATTAACATTAACATTAACATTAACATTAACATTAACATTAACATTAACATTAACATTAACATTAACATTAACATTAACATTAACATTAACATTAACATTAACATTAACATTAACATTAACATTAACATTAACATTAACATTAACATTAACATTAACATTAACATTAACATTAACATTAACATTAACATTAACATTAACATTAACATTAACATTATAGTGCACATTAACATTAACATTAACATTAACATTAACATTAACATTAACATTAACATTAACATTAACATTAACATTAACATTTGCACTTAACATTAACATTAACATTAACATTAACATTAACATTAACATTAACATTAACATTAACATTAACATTAACATTAACATTAACATTAACATTAACATTAACATTAACATTAACATTAACATTAACATTAACATTAACATTAACATTAACATTAACATTAACATTAACATTAACATTAACATTAACATTAACATTAACATTAACATTAACATTAACATTAACATTAACATTAACATTAACATTAACATTAACATTAACATTAATAGTGCACATTAACATTAACATTAACATTAACATTAAATTAACATTAACATTAACATTAACATTAACATTAACATTAACATAGTAACATTAACATTAACATTAACAATTTAATTATAGATAACACAAATACAATTAACAATGAACAATTTAGAGATATTCAATTAAACAAATAAAAAACAAAACCTGAAAAGAAATATAGTTGGACAAAAGAAAAACCAACAACTGTTTTCTTGTTCAATCGCAATCTACAAAAGATGTACAGTGTAGGTGGACTATTTTTTATGTGGGCTAAATTACATGATTTATTTTTTAAGTGATTGATGGTTTTTTGAAATGTTTTTTACGGACTTAGTTCATTATTATAGATAGAGATATCATATAACAAACACAAACACATATAAATTTAATAATTCAGCCACTTGGGAAATCAAACCCTGGACGGTCGCCCACTTTGTCCCAAGCTTAAACCGCCCATTATTCTTGGGATGCAACTAGAGCTTTTGTAGAGATTCAGCTTTTGGAAATTGTTATCTATTCGATTTTCATGGCTTCTCTTTGCTATATCCTTCATTGCCCATGTTAGTGTGAGCTTTGGGTTAATTCTAGTGGTAATAATATTGAAGTTTTGACAAATCTCATTATGAGCCATGACTGCTTCTTCCATGGCATTTCCAGGGTTCTTTGATATATATTCTTTGATTGCTTCTGAACATAAGCCACAAACCCATGATCCTGCATGAGCGTTCTTAACGCTCGCAATGTAGTCTTTGGTGCAATCCTCGCTTTGGCCACAACATCTACACTCTGTTTGAAAAACTTCATCTTCTATTTTCGTTAAGACACTCAAGTCCTTTGGCAATATTTCTACATTTGAGATGCTCAAAATCGTCGTGCTAAGCTTGTATGAGCCCTGAAAAAAGAAGTAAGTTACAATATATACACTTTAATTAGCTCAAATATCATTTGACAAGGTAAAGGGAACTTAGTGCACTTGCAAAGAGTACTACTTAAACTACTAAAACGAAAATCATTACGTGTACTAGCGTAGTACGATCTAGCATAAAAATTTTGTTTTTTCTCTTCAAATAAAACGTATTAGAATGACGAAAATTGAGAAACAGATTACGTTTAATCAAGTGATGTTTGAAAGTTTGATATAACTTACCATGATAAGCAACGCTTAATTTACTTGATTTTCTCTAGTCACCTTACTAAATGGAAACCAAAAATCATGTACGTCTAAATTAAGTTTTGGTTGTCTATATATATGCATGGAAAAGTATTGTTGATAGTTTAATTATATTATCTTCCTGAAGATATCTTTGGAGCTTTCAGTGTCTACTCTATAAACCTATAAACTGTTACACTTTTCCTAGTCCAATTGAGAAAGTGCAAGTCTAGATATATATCCTCGATCTATTTATATCAACAATTATCTTCACAGTCATGGTCAATATATCTCTCTGTGTTTGCGCAATTTGGAAGGTTGAAACTTTTTATTGATATTTATCTATGTTTTCAAGTATTACTAATCTTAAGATAAGATATATATAAAGATAATAAAACTTTCCCTACCATATAAAGTCTAGTTAGCTTAAACGAGTGCGCACTCTGTACTCTCTTACCTTAATGTCAGGTTTTATGGAATATTGAAACACATAAATGGTAATTTAATAAAACTTCCTTGAAGCGAAGCTGACAAAGCTAGCTACCTGAAATAAGTTGATTTTTTTCGTATAAAAATATGTCAATCGAACAAAAGTGATTCAACAAATAAGCAATTAATATGAAGAAATAAATTATTTAGTCAATTGCAATTTTTAGGTGATTTTGATTTGTTGTCTTTAAGACGAAATATTTGTCTCGGCCGTCCAAAAGGACCAAAAGCAAAACTAAAAGTAGAAATTAAAATAATAATCGATACATAGAAGATTTGAGATAGAGCCTTTTGCTTAAGCTAAAAATGGTCCAAAAATGGGTTTGTAAACTAGGACATAGATGGTCCCAAAATAGCCAAATCTTGAAATATAGATAGGCTATCCGGGCCTTTTATGCATAATCCGTGAGTCCACTTGCAAAACCCAATAGATATGATACGAAAGTCTTTTGTTATTAGTTGTCTAATTGCATGTGATTTCTAGTGACCTGATATTTTTGGCTTTTTGCCCGTCGAACTGATCGACAAACAGTATAGATTATTTGACTAAGATTTTTTTTCTCCGTTTATATCATAGAAACGTCATGCTGATTAGAATTTGGTTACTTTTGGGTATTTTAACTTAATGTTAGTAACTTGATACTAGCTAGGCTAACAAAGTAACAATACATGACTACTTGTGCTGGTGGTGGTACTTGGATCCAAATCAGCTCAAAATGTTTCATGACATTTCGAATAGAGTAAATTATACGGATGGTCTCTCTGTCTAGAAGGAAATTTTAATTTTACATATCATTTATAACTTTAAAGTGGTTTCAGATAAAGGAGTGGCTGAATAAAAAAAATTACGTTATAAAAAAAAAAAGACTACATTATATATATAAAAAAAACGTTATAAAAAAAAGACTAGTGGTAGTGGATAAACAACATATAGATGGGTCATATGGTTTGAGGTAATTTTCACCAATTATCCCTATAATTTATTATAATTTTTTGTATATATGTGTCTTTTTTAAGAAGAGAATACATTTCATTAGTAAAGACTACAAGTAAAAACAAAATTTCAAAAATATGGATAAATTGTGTAATTTTGAAAAATTATAAATGATATTTGAAATTACTTCCAACCACAAGGACGATCCATGTAATTTACTGTTCCATATTATTGTGCAATTTTGAACAAACAATCTCTATGATTAGATTTAGGGGCAACCATATGTGCTACAGCAACACGAACTAACGTTTAATGCCCTTATGTCTAATTTATTTGAACAATCTAATTAAACTCTTTTTTTTTTTTTTTTTTTTTTTTTTTTTTTTTTTTTTTTTTTTTTTTTTTTTTTTTTTTTTTTTTTTTTTTTTTTTTTTTTTTTTTTTTTTTTTTTTTTTTTTTTTTTTTTTTTTTTTTTTTTTTTTTTTTTTTTTTTTTTTTTTTTTTTTTTTTTTTTTTTTTTTTTTTTTTTTTTTTTTTTTTTTTTTTTTTTTTTTTTTTTTTTTTTTTTTTTTTTTTTTTTTTTTTTTTTTTTTTTTTTTTTTTTTTTTTTTTTTTTTTTTTTTTTTTTTTTTTTTTTTTTTTTTTTTTTTTTTTTTTTTTTTTTTTTTTTTTTTTTTTTTTTTTTTTTTTTTTTTTTTTTTTTTTTTTTTTTTTTTTTTTTTTTTTTTTTTTTTTTTTTTTTTTTTTTTTTTTTTTTTTTTTTTTTTTTTTTTTTTTTTTTTTTTTTTTTTTTTTTTTTTTTTTTTTTTTTTTTTTTTTTTTTTTTTTTTTTTTTTTTTTTTTTTTTTTTTTTTTTTTTTTTTTTTTTTTTTTTTTTTTTTTTTTTTTTTTTTTTTTTTTTTTTTTTTTTTTTTTTTTTTTTTTTTTTTTTTTTTTTTTTTTTTTTTTTTCCTACTCACTAACGAGGTGAACTTGAATGTGAGCAGCCGAACTACAAAGTTTATTTTCTCGAATCGATTAAGATGATTTGGACCTGTTTTGGCTTTTTGGAACTGATCGACAAACAGTATAGATTATTTGACTAAGATTTTTTTTCTCTCGTTTATATCATAGAAACGTCATGCTGATTAGAATTTGGTTACTTTTGGGTATTTTAACTTAATGTTAGTAACTTGATACTAGCTAGGCTAACAAAGTAACAATACATGACTACTTGTGCTGGTGGTGGTACTTGGATCCAAATCAGCTCAAAATGTTTCATGACATTTCGAATAGAGTAAATTATACGGATGGTCTCTCTGTCGAGAAGAAATTTTAAATTGTACATAACATTTGTAACTTTCAAGTGGTTTAAGATTAAAGGAGTGGCTGAATAAAAAAAATTACGTTATAAAAAAAAGAAAGACTACAATATATATAAAAAAAAAAAACGTTATAAAAAAAAGACTAGTGGTAGTGGATAAACAACATATAGATGGGTCATATGGTTTGAGGTAATTTTCACCAATTATCCCTATAATTTATTATAATTTTTTGTATATATGTGTCTTTTTTAAGAAGAGAATACATTTCATTAGTAAAGACTACAAGTAAAAACAAAATTTCAAAAATATGGATAAATTGTGTAATTTTGAAAAATTATAAATGATATTTGAAATTACTTCCAACCACAAGGACGATCCATGTAATTTACTGTTCCATATTATTGTGCAATTTTGAACAAACAATCTCTATGATTAGATTTAGGGGCAACCATATGTGCTACAGCAACACGAACTAACGTTTAATGCCCTTATGTCTAATTTATTTGAACAATCTAATTCCTACTCACTAACGAGGTGAACTTGAATGTGAGCAGCCGAACTACAAAGTTTATTTTCTCGAATCGATTAAGATGATTTGGAATTATGGCCTTATGGGTTATCGGCCGTACAAAATATATGAATTTTTTATGGTCTGATTAGTGCAAGGGCCCAATGGGTTATTTAGGCAACAATTGGACCGTGATATGGGCTAACATGGTTTTTTTAACATTCAACTTTATTGATTATATTCGCTCTGATTTATTTTCTGCTATGTCATGTGCTATTATAGTTTTTGTTTATACCCGATTGGGTATTGTACTATCTACTAGAAACGAATTTTATTTTTAAATAAAGTAGATCCAATCGGTTCTCTGGTTGGATCAAAGCTGTTCTGAATTATATATATTTGCGTTCATATTAATTGGTTTGTATATGCTTTCTATATATGTTTTGTTTTTATTTCCCACCATATCTCGATGTATACAAATGAGTACTTATAGCTAGTGGTTTTATGCGAAGATCAAATCAACCAACACTTTGTTTTTTTGTTTTTTTGTTTTTTTTTTATAACGAGGTGAACTTGAATGTGAGCAGCCGAACTACAAAGTTTATTTTCTCGAATCGATTAAGATGATTTGGAATTATGGCCTTATGGGTTATCGGCCGTACAAAATATATGAATTTTTTATGGTCTGATTAGTGCAAGGGCCCAATGGGTTATTTAGGCAACAATTGGACCGTGATATGGGCTAACATGGTTTTTTTAACATTCAACTTTATTGATTATATTCGCTCTGATTTATTTTCTGCTATGTCATGTGCTATTATAGTTTTTGTTTATACCCGATTGGGTATTGTACTATCTACTAGAAACGAATTTTATTTTTAAATAAAGTAGATCCAATCGGTTCTCTGGTTGGATCAAAGCTGTTCTGAATTATATATATTTGCGTTCATATTAATTGGTTTGTATATGCTTTCTATATATGTTTTGTTTTTATTTCCCACCATATCTCGATGTATACAAATGAGTACTTATAGCTAGTGGTTTTATGCGAAGATCAAATCAACCAACACTTTGTTTTTTTGTTTTTTTGTTTTTTTTTTAAAAAGTAAACTTTTATTCACATGACCCCGGCAAAACGCCGGCGGTATATTTACAACGTATTATACAATTTTAAAATTACACCAATCTTCCCACGTTATACTCTTATTCTTTGTACGATTCCTATACCACAAAAACCCGAAAGACTTGATGTCTTGAAGAATTCCGGTCACATTGCGGTTAACCTTTTCAAATTTGATCTCGTTCCTCGCTTTCCAAATACTCCAACAACTTGTCACTATTATACCTTTTATAACTTTCCTTTCCATCTTGCTTTTCCCTTTAATCTCATGATATTCCAACAGGTCTTTGATTGAAAAAACGAAAAAAGGAGGAGACTTACACCAATCGCTTATATGCTGCCACACTCTTGCCGCTGTAATGCACTCGCAAAAAAGATGATTTACATCCTCGGCACTGTCACCATAGAAGACGCATTCAGGATTGTCAACGCGACAATTTCTGGCCTGAAGGGCTGTCGAGGTGGGGATCCGGTCCATAGCCGCTCGCCACATGAAAACATTACACTTCTTTGGGACCCATTTACACCAATCGAAGACATACCTGTATTCAAAAGTTATTTTCATAGGAACAATTGTACTTGTATTCAACAATGGTCATATGTTAAGAAGTTCCACTTGCTTTATTAGTAACATCCAACTGAGACATTTATTATCTACAACTAATCAAAATTTTAACTTTTTAGTTACTTTAACCAAAGTGTGATTAAAGTTATATAATCTATTGAGCCTATTGGACCACTCTCAGTCTAAAATAAGTTACACAAATCCCATTATGATTTGATTACCAAACTACTAGAGATAGAGATTGATCTGAAATTAGTTTTGCTTGACATCATGCTCACTTCACATGCTGTTAGTAATTTCCGTTGTTAAGGAAAATGTCGGTAATTTCTTGCTACCGGAAGTAAGGCTTTAACTAGAAGTTTTTAAGTTTTAAAACCCTGTTTCCACTAATATGATTAAAAATAGGGCTAATCATCCCTGCTGTTGCAGGGATGTTAGCTGCAGACAGCTAGGGGTGATCATGGGCTCAACCCAGTCCAACCCGGTCTTAACCCGACCCGACCCGTGTCCCGAAAAATACAAAATATGTAACCCGAGGACTAGCCCATGTTTCAGTGGGTTGGGTCGGTTCGGGTTATCATGCGGGTTCGGTTTTTCAACGACGGGCTAGCCCGAGCCCGTACAGTCCACATATACCATAAGTCTGTAATGCGTATAACTTAAAGTTAGAATGTGTATAACTTTCTTATCTGATCTACATTGTAATTGTAAAGGTACAAACAAAAGTTAAATAATCAAAAGCAACATTATTGTGAAAACAGAAATTCACCTAGTTTCAATATACGTGGAGTGCTTCTCTGTGTAGTTACAACTTGTAACAACATCTCGGTAAGAAGTAAGTTTGACTTTCAGAGTCAATGAGACTACCCTTGTTAATTAATCATGTCTAAATTATTAAAGAAAATGTATTTATTCAAACTTGCTAAAAAGGAAAGAAATTGCCATAAATTTGGAGTAAAAAGCTTCGTTTTCAGAAGAGGTAATTAGGTACTTATTGATAGACCCGTTATCATAAACACCAGTCCATCTATTCAAAACTGATTGATTGACCCATAAGAGGGTGCCCAATGCCCTCGTTCGAGGGCTCGTTCGGCTGCCTCGGACGAGTCCACACCGTTGGGTGGGACTCGTCCCTGGCTCGTTCGGGGCTCTCGTCCGGCTGGCTCGTTCCTGCAGGGACGAGTGATTACTTAATTTTTTTTTTTTTTTTTTTTTTTTTTGAATTGTAACGGCTAAATCAAAGAAGGAGACAAAATTAAAGTTTCCCCATTTGGCAACTTTAGTCCCTCTAACGGCTGTTTTGTTCAAAACATGTTCAAAAAAGTGTCAACTTTAGTCCTTAACGGTTAGTTTTTCAAAATGGCTATATATACACTTCAATTGAACCACCATTTCACACCACTCTTCCATATATTCAGTTATATTATACCAAAACACACTTTTGTATACACATAAATCATCATGAACAACCAGTTTCGTTCGAGTTTATCAACGTACATGAGACCCGATTTGTTTCCAAATGAAGACGATGATGATGAGCTTATGGGCATCATGGCCGAATGTGTTGATTTGCTTGAACAAGGTGAATCATCAAGACCATTCATACCCCGTATGCCCGTCGAGAGAGATCGATATGGTGCTGAAGAGCGCCTAATGGCAGCTTATTTTAACGAAAACCCAACGTATTCGTTGAAGAACTTTAGGCGACGCTTCCGTATGTCGAGACCTATGTTCATGCGCATTGTGAACGACATAATATCATACCCATCTCGACATCCAGGTCCTGTGCCTTTGCATTTTCAAAGAATGCAAGACAAGCAGGTTGATGGTCGAGGAAAGGTTGGTTTCAGTGCAATCCAAAAGTGTGTATGCGCCATACGTCAGTTGGCGTATGGCTACAATCCCGACTCGCTTGACGAGTATCTACAGATGGGTGAAGAAACAGCAAGATGTTATCTAGACTATTACTGTAAGTGTGTGTTTGAACTTTACAGGGATGAATACTTGCGCAGACCAACACCGGAGGACATACAACGCTTGTATGCTCGACATGAGGAGCTTCATGGTTTCCCAGGCATGCTTGGAAGCGTTGATTGCATGCACTGGCCTTGGAAGAACTGTCCCAAGGCATGGCAAGGTCAATTTACGCGTGGTGATCACGGTCATCCAACCATCATGCTTGAAGCGGTAGCTTCGTACGATAGGTGGATTTGGCATGCCTTTTTCGGCACAGCTGGTTCGAACAACGATATAAATGTTCTCAACCAGTCGCCCTTATTTAGGGAAATCATAGAAGATCGTGCGCCTGATAGCTCGTTCACTGTTAATGGCACCCACTACAAAAAAGGTTACTATCTCGCCGACGGCATTTATCCCGAATGGTCGACTTTTGTAAAGTCGTATTCATGCCCTCAAGATGAGAAGCGGAAGAAATTTAAAAAGTATCAAGAAAGTGCTCGGAAAGATGTCGAGCGTGCCTTTGGAGGACTTCAAAATTCATGGCACATTCTAAGCCAACCAGCAAGATCAAAAAGCGTGAATCGAATAACTCGAACAATGTACGCGTGTGTTATATTGCATAACATGAAGGTTGAAGACGCGGGGTACGCCATAAGCTCACTCGAGGATGGAGACGATAATGATCCAATCGTCTTACCTGAGCGTACGTTCCAGGAAAGGATGGCAGTTCACCAACGAACCGGCAAGGAGCTTCGAGATCGCACTGTGCATCATGCTCTTCGTCATGATCTTACGGAGCATATATGGCGCCTCCCGGCTTAATGTGTGTTTTTTTAAAATAAACTATTGTAATGTTTTTTTTTTAATGTGTGTTTTCTTTATTTTTAATAAGTATTGTAATGTTTTTATTTTTAATGAAGTGTTTCTTATTTGTGTATGTTTTAGTTTGTTATTAATTTTGAAGGGTTAAAAGTGTCAAGTTTGGATAAAAGGGTATAATTAAATAATTGGTGGGTCCAAGACTAGTCCTTGAGGGATGAGTGCATTGGGTGTATTTTGGGGGGATTAGTCCTTGGAGTGTTTTTTGCTGATGTGGCGCTGACAGGGACTAGTCTTTGGTGGATGAGTCCTGGGCATTGGGTACCCTCTAATCACAAAAGCAGAATCTGCTTATCCAAGCATTGAAATATCCAAGGTTCACATGAACTTCCCGTACAAAACATACTAGATAACAAGTTAATATATTTGCTAAACTGGTGTAATACGAGCTAATATATATATGATTTCGATCCAAGTCTAACTGGTTAGAGACACTCCCAAGTTTTACCCAAGATCTTGAGTTCGATCCTTAAGGATGACAAGCCTTGGGGTGTTTTCCTCCGAATACCCAATAATCAACATCTCGTTGTCTATGGTACGTGCAAGGTTTCACTATTATACGTCCCGATTGAATGTTCTAAAAAAATATATCAAAAATCATTCTTTGAATTTTCACATAATTAACAAAATATAAATCTTAATGCACCCTGATATTTTATACTAACGCAAATAATTAACGTTACGTTAATATATTGAAAGGGTGGTAATAGAAAAAGAAAAATAAAGAAGATGTGGGGTGTGAGCGTGGGGTAAAAGGAGATAGCGAAAAGCCCCAGAAAATGGAGAATAAGGAAAGCATGCTGGGGAGTGACAGAGACAACACACTGCATATATATTCCTAATTCCTTGCACGAGCACCCATTATTAGTTTACTTCTACTCTTCTCTCTTCTGTTTTTACTAAAAAGCTATTTCCCTTTTCCCACTCCAACGTACGTATTATATCAATCTTTTCTAATATATATAGACATGACGGTTCGAGTAGATTTTTGTGGATATAGCGAGTAATCAGATTTAGCAGTTTAATCGGGTTTGATGTTTGTTGTGGCAGGTTTCGGATATTTCCCTAGTTATCCTCGATCAGGATATAATTTGCATGGTATAGGATTCGATACTAAAAGTTTCGGAAGAAAACATGACCCCTTATCACTAAACGTACGAAATATAGTCAATATCATAAGGCCAGATCTAGCAGGGGTTGCAAACCGGACGGTACATAAGTTCGTTTATTTCAAAAAATTTCAAAAATATAAAAAACACATATATATGGACAAATAACATTTTTATTATACAGGTCAATCGTTCTTTATATATCCATGTATCTATTTGCTGTATATCTCTTTTTGTTTCGAATTTTAATCTTTTCATAATCAGATGATTTTTGCATGAATACTTTAAAAAATAAAAATTATAATCATGTTGTCGCTCAAGTGTTCTACTCGAAAAATTATAGTATTGGCGAAATTGCCAACTCATGTGGACGACTAGTCTAAAGTATTTAGGGTTAAGACTTTAATCATTATGATGACCCTTTTATAAGGCTATGCATATCCAAAGAAATGGCCTCACTTTTAAATTTGAAACAAGGAGACATCGTGTATATATACAATACTATACTATACTAACTATAATTTAAAGCTAACAGTATCCGTATTTGTCTTTCGTTGCTTATAATATTGAGTTATGTTTGTCTTTGTTTGTCCATATAATATTTATTCATAATTAATGACATGTTTTTATATATATTTTTAGAATACTCATAGAATTTATTTTTTATTTGTATTATGAAATAAAGGTATGTATAAGTATGTTTGTATGATTAGGGATAAAATTAAAGGATTTTAAAAATTTGTAAAGATATAATGTGGTATATAAAGAACGTCTACAAACATCTCTAACATTGGTGATAGCCTAAATACAATAAATAGCTTGTTTATCTAATGTCCAATATATAACTAACTAATTATCGATTGAATATATATAAAACCATTGATTCCTTTTGTAAAGAAAATAGCATTTGACATGCTTGATATATCACACGTATTAGGTCACTTTAGTGATAGCTGATAGATGGTGAAGCATGGTAAAGTGTAATCTAAGTTAAACACTCTATATATTGAATTATTGATCGAACCTAAACGGCTAAGCCTCAGTCTCCCATCACTTTGGAACTACAATTTGCAGAATGAAATAATAATAAGCCTCTCAATACAATTTTGCTACTGAATGTTAGTATAAACTAGCCTCAAAGATTACTTATTCATACAACATAAAAAACTTAATTTGTTCTAATGAAAAAAAAAATTATGAAATGAAAATCAAATAACAAGTTTACTTTTTATTTTTATTTTTGTAAATTAGTCCTACAATAAATCATCTATTGTTTGACGTTGGCATAGAGTTTCCGTTGAGATATCAATCAACGCAACATTTAGTGATGATGATTTTTGGTTTGATAATTCCATTTCATTAAAAAGAAAAAGAAAAAACTTTCCAACGTTTCAAGGGTGCCTTCTGTCCCTTTCTAAATTCAGTCAAAAGAGCATTTTGGTCTTATAATTCCGACAATAAATCTTTAAACTTTCCCCCACACTTCTTCTTTTGTGTTTTTTGCCCTCCTTTCAACTATTTGCTTTGTTCAAACACAAAGTCCAAATGGTCCAATTTTGTAATTATATCATATCTTCCCATTTGACTCCTTTACTTGTAGTTTTAAGTCATCGCACTATATATATATAAATAATTTATACACTAAACTTCTCAACTCTCAAATCATACATTTTCTTCTCTCCACACT
Organism: Erigeron breviscapus; assembly: GCA_034093135.1. NCBI lineage: Eukaryota > Viridiplantae > Streptophyta > Magnoliopsida > Asterales > Asteraceae > Erigeron > Erigeron breviscapus. The sequence goes on along the minus strand of CM067171.1, from coordinate 54,265,280 downwards.
CTTCACTTATTCTTGTTTCATTATCATCAAGCACATTGATCTTCCAAGTCCCTAATCATTTAACTTTGGTATGTTTCGCGTAGGTTATTTCACTTTCTAGCTAGTAGTGTTTGTAATGCGTCGACAGTCTTGCTACGCTTTATTATTCTCATATAACAAAATCAGTATATTTATTTGCTTACCTAGGATATAACGATATTGATCGTTTTGTTCTCGTTTTAGATAAACCAGTTTCTTGAAACCCAACGATATTTATAACAAACAATTTGGTCTCTATACATAGGCCCAGGGAGTACGGTCACATACATAGGGCTCACTCAGGTCCACACTCGATAGTATGTACTTCCTCAATATTTCTTTGTGGAATTGACTTATGGTCTAGTACTATACTACCAACAATTTAAGTAACTAACATAAAGTGCATTATACTACTTTTGCTAGAAAACTTTATAATTGTTTAGTAATTCAAGTACATACATGCATGTGTATGTACGAATTACTTGTATTTTATAGTTTCATTTTTCTGCCAAAAAGTTTGTTGGTTTGTCGTAGACATTTTTAAAGGCTCATGTACCACAATACTAGTATGGTAATTTCCATTTTTGAGATACTTCATAGAAAGTTTTTCACATTAAAAACTTAAATAGCAATATTCTAATAATCATTATTCATATATGCGTTAACGATACTTTTTTGTGGAAATTTAATTAACTTTTTAAAGTTGGAAGTAACTTAGTATTATTTCAAAGGACGTTTCTTGTTTTACATTGAGCACTTAATAATGCACTTCAATTATCCTTTTTGCACATATAGTAAATCATGTAATGTGCCTTTTATTTGATGACTTTTACTTTAGCATTATAATACATTGAGTAGTAAATAAATGAAGCTCTTGATCCAATGATTTAGTTTTAACGTGGTTTTTTTCATTATTGTTGACAGAAAGTGATTGATCCAAACTGTTGTGGAGTCCCATCTAGCTTTTTCACCGAGATTATTAAAGACTTTTGAATCGAATTCCATTTTGTTCCCAATTCTAATGGAGAAAAAAAGTTCAAGATTCTGTTTCATGTTCTTGTTTTTATTGTTAACATCATGCAGTATGTGTGATGGCTTTAAAGATATAACTGAGCATGAACTTCTTTTATCACTTAAAGCTTCCATTCATGATCCTTTGTCCTTCCTCTCTAATTGGAAGAGCACTACTTTCTGTAAATGGAATGGTGTTTCATGCAATTCCAATTCCACTTATGTCACCGGAATTGATCTTTCTGGAAAGAATCTATCAGGGAGAATCTCGGAATCTTTATTCGAGTTGTTTAACATTGAAACAGTTGATCTTTCGAATAACCAGCTCTCCGGTGACATACCGAAAAATGTCTTCACTTGTTCTTCCTTGCTTCATCTCAACCTAAGCAACAACAACTTAACAGGTTGGATTCCTAAAGGTTCGATTCCAAAGCTAGAGAAGCTAGATTTGTCAAATAACTTCCTTTATGGAGTAATTCCGGACGGAATTGGATTCTTTTCAAGGCTACATTATCTTGACCTTGGTGGAAATGCATTGGTTGGACATATACCAAAGTCAATCACAAATCTAACAAGGTTACAAGATTTGACTTTGGCATCAAACCAATTAGTAGGTGAATTACCCTTGGAATTAGGGTTTATGAAAAGCTTGAAATTTATCTACTTGGGTTACAACAACCTTTCCGGTGGAATCCCAAAAGAACTCGGTGAGTTAACTCGTTTAAATCACCTCAATCTTGCTTTCAACAATCTCACGGGTGAAATCCCATCTTCACTTGGTAATCTCACCGAACTTAACTACCTTTTCTTGTACTTTAACAAGCTTACCGGTCCAATTCCTAAAACAATCTTTAACCTCAAGAAATTAATATCTCTTGATGTAAGTGATAATCTTTTATCCGGTGAAATAACGGAACTTGTTTCCAACTTTCGAGCTCTTGAAGTCTTCCACTTGTTCTCGAATAATTTTTCGGGTAAAATACCAAAATCCTTGGCATTTTTACCTCATCTCCAAGTTCTTCAACTATGGTCTAATAAGTTTTCTGGTGAGATTCCTTATGATCTTGGAAAGTATAATAATCTCACGATACTTGATCTTTCTACGAACAATCTCACCGGGAAAATACCTGCATCTCTTTGTAACTCGGGTCATCTACATAAACTCATCCTTTTTTCCAATTCCCTTGAAGGGGACATTCCTAAAAGTTTGAGTCATTGTAAGAGCTTAGAAAGGGTTCGTCTTCAAAATAATAGATTATCCGGTGAGCTTTCCCCTGATTTCACTCACCTACCACTTGTTTACTTTCTTGATTTGTCTTCAAATAATCTTTCCGGGAACGTAAACAATTGGGCATGGAATATGCCAAAGCTTCAAATGTTGAGTTTAGCAAGAAATGGTTTTATTGGAGAATTTCCTAATTTGTTTGCAAGCAACAAACTTGAGAAGTTAGACTTATCAGAAAATTATTTCTCTGGTTCCATCCCTCCGAGAATTGGGAAATTCTCGGAGTTGATGGAGCTGAAAATAAGTCATAATAGGGTTTCAGGAAAAATTCCCGATGAATTATCTTTATGCAAAAAGATAGTTAACATCAACCTAAGCTACAACTTTATCACCGGTGGAATCCCTGAAACCCTGTCAACATTGCCGGTTTTAGGAAATCTTGATTTGTCAAGCAACCAACTCTCTGGTGAAATCCCCAAAACTCTTGGGACCGTGGAGTCACTTGTTCAGGTGAACCTATCTCATAATCATTTTCATGGAAATTTACCTTCCACGGGAGTATTCACGACTATCAATTCGACAGCAGTCACTGGCAACAACCTATGTGGTGGTGCATCAATTACCAATTTACCACCATGCAAAGAAACTAAAAACTTCAATTGGTGGTTCTTAGGGATAACTTTGGCTGCAATTATAGCTGTTGTCGTTTTTATTGTGGTCTTATTGTATGTCAAAAGAAGGAAAAAATGGGTTCATGAAGTGAAAATGAAAGTGGAAAGCAAATTAGATGGAGGTAACGAATGGGAGTTACTCTTTTTCGATCATAAAGCATCAAAACTCTTAGCAATCGACGAGATTTTGCACTTCTTGAGAGAACACAAAAATGTGGTAGCAACGAAAAACATACAATATTTTGTGAAAGAGTTCAATGAAATCAATCTCAAGATTGATCATCACATTATCGAACTCAAGGAGATTGGAAAGGTTCGACATCCAAACATAGTTAAACTAATAGCAATTTGCAAGTCGGATAAAGGAAGATTGGTGTTAGTTCATGAACTTGTTCAAGGCAAGAAATTGAGTGAAGTTAGTCGAGTCTTAAGTTGGGAAAGCCGGAAGAAGGTTGCCGTTGGGATCGCGAAAGCTCTAAATTACTTGCATGGGTGTTGCTCATCGGCGCCTATCATTATAGGCAACATTACACCCGAAAACATTTTTGTGATTGACGGGAAAGATGAGGCTTGCTTGAAATTGAATCCTCCTGGGATGTTTTTTCCAAATACTACCAAGTGTTTGGTTTCATCAGCATATGTCGCACCAGGTAAAATTCAAGAGCTTAATTTGCACTAATATTAACTTAGTGTAAAACACCTATTTTTAAAATTTTGTAATAATAATCATAATTACTTTTTAGCGGCAAATGTTAATTGTTGATAGTTAGTTTCGTTCAAAGTAATAATAAAATTTCGTTCAAAGTAATAATAAAATTTCAATGCCCGTATTTAAACTTGAGACTTTTAGAGCACCAAAATCTTCTACTTTTTTTTTAGACCATTAAATCAAGAGACAAGAGTCAATGACATCATTATTGTAATTTGAATAAATAACCCTAGATTTTAAATAGTTCTTGCATAATTGTCACTAACTCACTATTATACTAAATTGATGATATGTTTATAAATGAAAACTAAGTGCTTGTATAATTTTTTGAGTAATTAATTAGACCATGATTTCAATATGCTATGTTGCATATAAAAAGGCATTTTTGAGTACTTCTATAAAATCATTATCTTATTAAAACTTTAGCAATAACCCATGCATACACGAATATTGAACAGGGTAGACAATGTCCCAACAAAACATCATGAAATATATGCCTTTTTTGCTTTTACAACTGTGCGCAATCATAGTTAAAAAGAGATTTTGTTTTTTACTCCCTCTTCTCCTTTTCAAACAGAACTTGAAAGGATAAGTAAACCGGCAAAAGAAATACAGTAATATTTTGAGAAACTCTTCTTGTAAACAATAACTTAACTTCACTAATTTTATGACTAAAGTATTTGATGCAGTTTAGAAGCGCAATCAAATGGCTCTAGAACTAAAGATTAATCAAAGACATAGATTGAACCCAAGGGCTCTAAGAACACACGTTCTTTAATTTTATAAAAACCCAAAACTGTTTTACAATGAGAAAACCCTATCCTATATAAAGGAAAAACAATCCTAGATAAATAAGGAAACCTAAAACAGAAAATAAAGTTAAAAAATAGATAATAACTTAAATTCAACCCAATAAGAGGTCGGGTCGGGTTACCGGTCTCCTGCATCATTCTCTCCCTCTTTGAAAAAGACTCGTCCTCGAGTCTTGATAGCTTCAAAACTCCACCGCCGGGATCGAACACATAACTGAATCTTCGAATTTGGCCGTCAAGCTTAATGTGCAACCACCGACCCTTATTCTCAACATTAATAGCTCTTAAAATATACCCCAAGTGAACTCCATTATATTTCTCCTTCTCAATATAACTCGTAGCAATGGGAAAAATACATGTAATTTCCGTATGCGTGTGATGCATACCATCCTTATCTTTATCTCCTATCAACTCCTTGTAGCTATTATTAAATATATAATCTTTCATTTGTAGCTTCTTTCCAAGACCATTGATCACGTTGATCACAACCAATAGAATACTTATATCATTTCCAAAATTAATTATATTCCTTATTAATGTATTGTTATTCAAAAATCCAAATCTCTCGGGCGCATTAATTGTGCTGATCTCGTTTCTATGCAATTCAATAGAATCAATAATATTTTCAAGATTTGAACATTGATCAACCTTGGCAACTGCTCCGGCTTCCACGGACTCGAGAACTTTTTGCGAGTCAATTAGATCAAACTCATTATTTTTTTTGCTTCCATCTTCATCTAAGTTCGTTGAAGGCGTCATCTGATCCACCAATGACCGAAAACAGCCATTCAAGATTTTGTTAGCCTCTCCACTACTAAATCTGCTAAGAGCCTTTTGCACCCACAAGCACTCTTCATCATCAATTTCACCCAAGTCTTCATCGAATATGGGCTTTTCTTTCAAGGGGCACTCTTGACAGATTGGTTCATAAAACAGTGATGGGTGACCGCTAAACGGCTTCTGCTCTCCGTCACCACCTTCGTCCCCGACGAGGGTGTTTGACTCGGTTTCCGTTTTGTGCATCTGTCTTTGCAACTCAAGCTCTTGGATCCGTTTCCGGGTCTTCTTGATCTCGTGTTGTATTTCAAGATCTCGAACTCGTTTCCGGAGTCGTTTGATCTCAAAGATATCCCGTGGGTCACGGTCCACCATCTCGTTGCCTCGGTCGGCGAATCTACGAGAAAAAACGTAGTTCTCTTCACGTAGAGCCATTTGAATTAACCTGAGCTCTGATACCAACTGATGCAGTTTCACACGCAATCAAATGGCTCAAGAACAAATGATTAAATCAAAGACCGGAATCATTGACAAAACGTCAATTCTTTTATAATTCAATAATAATCAACTCCACCTTACAATAACCAAAGACCCCTATTTATATTAACCCTAACATTATTAAACTAGGAAACAAATCAATCTATAATTATCTAATAAAATAAAGAGATAACTTATAAAAATAAAAGATAACAATATAACTTATTAAAATAAAAGATAACTTAAATTCAACCCAATAAGAGGTCGGGTCGGGTCGGGTTACCGGTCTCCTGCATCATTCTCTCCCTCTTTGAAAAAGACTCGTCCTCGAGTCTTGATAGCTTCAAAACTCCACCGCCGGGATCGAACACATAACTGAATCTTCGAATTTGGCCGTCAAGCTTAATGTGCAACCACCGACCCTTATTCTCAACATTAATAGCTCTTAAAATATACCCCAAGTGAACTCCATTATATTTCTCCTTCTCAATATAACTCGTAGCAATGGGAAAAATACATGTAATTTCCGTATGCGTGTGATGCATACCATCCTTATCTTTATCTCCTATCAACTCCTTGTAGCTATTATTAAATATATAATCTTTCATTTGTAGCTTCTTTCCAAGACCATTGATCACGTTGATCACAACCAATAGAATACTTATATCATTTCCAAAATTAATTATATTCCTTATTAATGTATTGTTATTCAAAAATCCAAATCTCTCGGGCGCATTAATTGTGCTGATCTCGTTTCTATGCAATTCAATAGAATCAATAATATTTTCAAGATTTGAACATTGATCAACCTTGGCAACTGCTCCGGCTTCCACGGACTCGAGAACTTTTTGCGAGTCAATTAGATCAAACTCATTATTTTTTTTGCTTCCATCTTCATCTAAGTTCGTTGAAGGCGTCATCTGATCCACCAATGACCGAAAACAGCCATTCAAGATTTTGTTAGCCTCTCCACTACTAAATCTGCTAAGAGCCTTTTGCACCCACAAGCACTCTTCATCATCAATTTCACCCAAGTCTTCATCGAATATGGGCTTTTCTTTCAAGGGGCACTCTTGACAGATTGGTTCATAAAACAGTGATGGGTGACCGCTAAACGGCTTCTGCTCTCCGTCACCACCTTCGTCCCCGACGAGGGTGTTTGACTCGGTTTCCGTTTTGTGCATCTGTCTTTGCAACTCAAGCTCTTGGATCCGTTTCCGGGTCTTCTTGATCTCGTGTTGTATTTCAAGATCTCGAACTCGTTTCCGGAGTCGTTTGATCTCAAAGATATCCCGTGGGTCACGGTCCACCATCTCGTTGCCTCGGTCGGCGAATCTACGATTGCGGTATAAACGATCTCCATGGGCACGTGAATAGAAAACACTCTCTTCGCTGCCTCGGTCGGCGAATCTGCGAGAAAAAACGTAGTTCTCTTCACGTAGAGCCATTTGAATTAACCTGAGCTCTGATACCAACTGATGCAGTTTCACACGCAATCAAATGGCTCAAGAACAAATGATTAAATCAAAGACCGGAATCATTGACAAAACGTCAATTCTTTTATAATTCAATAATAATCAACTCCACCTTACAATAACCAAAGACCCCTATTTATATTAACCCTAACATTATTAAACTAGGAAACAAATCAATCTATAATTATCTAATAAAATAAAGAGATAACTTATAAAAATAAAAGATAACAATATAACTTATTAAAATAAAAGATAACTTAAATTCAACCCAATAAGAGGTCGGGTCGGGTCGGGTTACCGGTCTCCTGCATCATTCTCTCCCTCTTTGAAAAAGACTCGTCCTCGAGTCTTGATAGCTTCAAAACTCCACCGCCGGGATCGAACACATAACTGAATCTTCGAATTTGGCCGTCAAGCTTAATGTGCAACCACCGACCCTTATTCTCAACATTAATAGCTCTTAAAATATACCCCAAGTGAACTCCATTATATTTCTCCTTCTCAATATAACTCGTAGCAATGGGAAAAATACATGTAATTTCCGTATGCGTGTGATGCATACCATCCTTATCTTTATCTCCTATAAACTCCTTGTAGCTATTATTAAATATATAATCTTTCATTTGTAGCTTCTTTCCAAGACCATTGATCACGTTGATCACAACCAATAGAATACTTATATCATTTCCAAAATTAATTATATTCCTTATTAATGTATTGTTATTCAAAAATCCAAATCTCTCGGGCGCATTAATTGTGCTGATCTCGTTTCTATGCAATTCAATAGAATCAATAATATTTTCAAGATTTGAACATTGATCAACCTTGGCAACTGCTCCGGCTTCCACGGACTCGAGAACTTTTTGCGAGTCAATTAGATCAAACTCATTATTTTTTTTGCTTCCATCTTCATCTAAGTTCGTTGAAGGCGTCATCTGATCCACCAATGACCGAAAACAGCCATTCAAGATTTTGTTAGCCTCTCCACTACTAAATCTGCTAAGAGCCTTTTGCACCCACAAGCACTCTTCATCATCAATTTCACCCAAGTCTTCATCGAATATGGGCTTTTCTTTCAAGGGGCACTCTTGACAGATTGGTTCATAAAACAGTGATGGGTGACCGCTAAACGGCTTCTGCTCTCCGTCACCACCTTCGTCCCCGACGAGGGTGTTTGACTCGGTTTCCGTTTTGTGCATCTGTCTTTGCAACTCAAGCTCTTGGATCCGTTTCCGGGTCTTCTTGATCTCGTGTTGTATTTCAAGATCTCGAACTCGTTTCCGGAGTCGTTTGATCTCAAAGATATCCCGTGGGTCACGGTCCACCATCTCGTTGCCTCGGTCGGCGAATCTACGATTGCGGTATAAACGATCTCCATGGGCACGTGAATAGAAAACACTCTCTTCGCTGCCTCGGTCGGCGAATCTGCGAGAAAAAACGTAGTTCTCTTCACGTAGAGCCATTTGAATTAACCTGAGCTCTGATACCAACTGATGCAGTTTCACACGCAATCAAATGGCTCAAGAACAAATGATTAAATCAAAGACCGGAATCATTGACAAAACGTCAATTCTTTTATAATTCAATAATAATCAACTCCACCTTACAATAACCAAAGACCCCTATTTATATTAACCCTAACATTATTAAACTAGGAAACAAATCAATCTATAATTATCTAATAAAATAAAGAGATAACTTATAAAAATAAAAGATAACAATATAACTTATTAAAATAAAAGATAACTTAAATTCAACCCAATAAGAGGTCGGGTCGGGTCGGGTTACCGGTCTCCTGCATCAGTATTTTTTTCATGAGAACTGATAGGCTTGTTTATAAAAAACTTATAAAGTGTATGACATCAATAATATAAGGAGAAAAAAAGAAAAAAAGAATTCAATGTAGTTGTTTCAACTCATTTACTAAATAAGTTTTAAAAATTTATTTGAAAGTTTGAAATTTCTTTATTTTTATATTGGAAATCCCCTGTTCCCCAGTTATTTAAATTGCCCTGTTATCTTTTAAGCATCTAAATGTCAATAAGTATAAATAAAAGTATATGTCTAGAGTAAATGAATCTTTTATAGAGAAAGTGTCATTTTGTAAGTAATGTTAGAAAATTAAGTTATGCAATTTACTTTGTGACACAATATATTGCAATTGGGAACGGTTTAGTTAATGTTAAATCACATTCTATATTGCAGAGACAAAAGAGACCAAAGAGATAACCGAGAGCAGTGACATGTACGGATTTGGCCTCATCCTCATCGAACTACTAACAGGTAAAACCCCGGTCGATGCAGAGGTTGGTTTGCACGAAAACCTTGTTGAATGGGCACGATACTGCTACTCCGATTGCCACCTCGAGACATGGGTCGATCCATTACTTAAGACACATGCATCAAAGAAACCTAACCATATCGTCGAGGTCATGAATATAGCCCTACAGTGCACTGCTCACGATCCGGCTGCCCGACCATATGCAGGGGATGTGACTAAAGTTCTAGAGTCTATTACAAGGTCAAGTAACTTATGTTACTAGTTAATTAGGTATCAAATAATTAAGCTTTTGGATTTTTCTATGATGTTGTTATTTTACTTTTGCTTTCTTCTTCATTTTTAGCTTAAGGTTTTTATTTGAGTGGTACGTGGTAGTGAAGTGGATGTTTTGTGTTGGATATTGTTTTTCATATTCACTGATGAGTGTAATGTAGATATATGATGATCGAAGACATGTCAAATATCTCCTCGAAATAATGAAATAATATCAGGGAATGCATTATCATTTTTTTTTTCTTTTTTGGTTGAAAAGTGAAAGTGTTTATTATCAAGAATCGGACAATCTACAAATTAGACTTCAAAGTGGTAACTTGGACACACCCAATAAGTCAATAACCATTCAAGGAAGCCAAACAATTCTACTAATACCACAAAATTCAAAACCAAACGATATCAACATCCAACAAAATGACAAGCCATATCTATTCAAAATTAAACCAAAACATACAATTTTTTTTTTTACCAACTAACAATAATATATTCATTCTTCACGAAAACAATTAGCTACATTACTACATAATATATACATTATTACGTACATACAATTAATATACATTAAAACATAAAAACACAAACATAGCATCATCCTTCCCCTAAACACCTAAGAATGGATATCCTCGATCTATTCAAATCACCTCCACAAATATTTTCCATGTCACAGTAAATCTTCCATGGACAACTTTGACGTGGGTAGCCTAAATGCCTTTTACATAAACCGCTTTAATCAAGGACATCCCTCTTTAATTGGAACCTATATCTTCGATTTGCAGGTTGAATCACTACAGAGTAGTGAAATATGAATTAAAAATGGAAATGTTTGTTTTTCCTAAAAAGGAGATATGTACTTTCCAATTGATTTTAATCATATGCACAGTAAATGATAAGTATGTTGGCTCCATTCATTTGGTTAACAATGGGATTCAAAAGTGTAGTTCGTGCTATAATTGTGGGTTGGTATAAATCTACTTTGCGACCATTATTTTCAGTTCATCATAACATCACAAAAGGGACAAATGAAAAAGTAAGTTATATTTAAAAAAAGAGTTAAATGCAAGAATGGTCCCTGTGGTTTTTCATTTTTTGCATCGGCAGTCCCTCCCTAAGATATTTAGCAACCATGATCCCTGGAGTTCTAGTTCAGTTGCAAGCTTAGTCCACTTTAACAGTTCTGTTTATTCCCAACCGTTAAATGGCCCATGTGCTCCTCACATGAGGGACAATAACGTCATTCCACACATTTCTTGTTTCTTTCTTTAACTTAAACTATCTTAGTATCGATATCAATAAATTGTATCTATATATCTCTCGCAAACACACATAATTACACAAACATCTAAATCCTCAAATCAGATCTGTTGAAAAAGAAAATCCTCAACATCTAATCCATGTATATATAATATCTGTATTGTATAGATATATAGTTATATCTTTTTCTAGATCTATATAATGAAATTATAGATCTAGATCTATATAATGAGAGCCTTGTATTGTATCGTTAAACATCAAGGATGTTATTATTGTTAACAGATCTCAATGAAGAAGAAGAGCTCATGAAAGTGTACACCGAAGGTTTTCGGTGGCGGCTGTTGAACAATGATGGACGACCGAAGTTAATGGCCGGAATTATTAACAGATCTGAACATCGGTTTTGAGTGGGTGATATATATGTATAAACGTATATATATATATACCTGTGCTGCTGTGCGTGAAGGCCAGAATTGGTTGTTGGTGGAGTTGAATCGGATACCTGGATTTATATCTTTTATGTAAAATAGACATGGTGGAGGATCTCATCCATACAATCGGAGTCAATGAGTCATAGCTCCATGAAAAAAGCAATTCCTCACCCAAAAAGTCTTTATGGCATTTTCTTGTGTACAGTTTATTTTGTTTTCATGGAAAAACAGCAAAAGACTTTAATGTCTTACTGTACCTTTAAAACAATACATATCCTTAATATGATGTTTGTTTGTTTTTTTTTCAACAACAGAAACATATATGATATTTGTGGGTTTTACTTTTTGTAAAATCACATATTTCTTGGTGTTGTGTATTGATATATTTATTTTAGATTGTAATTGTAATGGATATATCCACTGATCCACAAAAAGATAACAACCTGGGTTATTTGTTTGAATATAAATGAAGGAGATTATGATGATGATAAATATTTAAAATAGAATAATAATAATATAAAATGTAAAATAATGAAATGCTCGTAAAAAACAAGGGGATAAAGGTCTTTTTATGTTTAAGTGTGAGTAAAGGGTTATAAGGTAAGAGGAAATGTGTGGAATGACGTTATTGCCCCTCATGTGAGGGGCAGATGGGCCAGTTAACGTTTAGGAATAGACGGAGTTGTTAAAGTGGACTAAGCTTGCAACTAAACTAAAACTCCAGGGATCATGGATGCTAAAAATCTTAAGGAGGGACTGTCGATGCAAAAAATGAAAAACCACATGGACCATTCTTGCATTTAACTCTAAAATAAATACCCCTTAAGTTTTTTAACTTGCGACACAAGTCCACCACCACAGTGAGTAATGAATATTACTTGTAAACTTAAATATCATTTGTTCATGTATTGTTCTTTAATCGTGTCCGTAATAGTTATACAGTTCCAAGAATGGAATACAATATATTAACATTAAGATTTTGAAAATTCTGATTTTGAAGTATTAAATTAAAACTTTCACAAAACAAATGGAATGTTACTATTTAACTTGTACTAGTTCGATCACAAAGTTATAAAGTAAAGTTTACCGCATCAGTGATGTTCAATTCACTTTGTAAATTTTTTTATAAGAAGATATTAGAATGTGAATCAAAAGTAAGTTTTAAAGGCGATTTGAAGAACCAAAAGAGCTTTTTTGTGAGGTCTCCAAGAACCAATAATTGACTTTTTGAAGCTTTTAAGATAAAAAGGAGTTTAGACTTCAAATCAAGATTCATGATAGTTGTTACAACTCAATATTTGCCTGTCAGCAGCAGCTGGGTTTATAGTTATGTGTTTATACTCATCTTTAGGAATGGAATCTTCTATTCAATATGTCAGCCCAGATATGATTGGGTCTCATTCTGGAAAAGTGCAAGACTATTGTCATGATTGAGATTCATATAGTACGTAATTCATGTTTAAGATCTTGAGCAATGAGCTTATATATATAGTGGTTACAAATTAAACGCCATTCAATGAGATACAAAAATTGTCACAATATGTAAAAAAAAAAATGGTATACAAGCGATACCACTCAAGCCCTTTTGTGGCACTTTTTGTTTGTGCCGTTGCAACGTTATGTAGATATTGTGGTTTGTGACACTTTTTATGATGTCATTGTTGACAAAAGACACTTTTGTAAACTAAAACAACAAGTCGATTAAGAAACGATGCTACTTCTTGTGGTAGATATGTTCTTCGTAAGAAATGATAATAATTTGATTTGATCAAACTAATCTATACTCGTTTATAATAATTATCAACCCCCTATTTTTGGAAAGTGTTAGAAAATGGTTAGATGCAAAAGTACTAAATTACCCTTAATAAATACCCACTATGGAAATAGTTTTTTTAAATTACCAAATTTGCCCTTAATGAATTAATTTACACTCTAAACCTTTATTTTAATAATTAACACTTTAAGCCCTTATCTTCTAAAATATTCCACTATCACTTTTACATCAACCTACACCACTTGACACCGCCACCACCAATAATACCATCACCGACACCACTAGACCGTCGTCCCCGTCACCGCCGCTGCATTTGCGCGGGTACCATGCTAGTTTGTTGTTTATAATTTTGATATATTGCGATATCAAAACAAAAACAAAGAAAATAGGAGATACAAATATAATTAGCGGGCTCTGATAACAACGGGCTTGCATGATCAGTCATATATTTACATGGGCTTTCATAAATTTAGTGCTTATACATGGTGGCCTGGTTGGGGTTTTATACAATTGGGCCACCCAAACAAGTATATCACCGGGCCTGCGAGCTACAGTATTCAAGCCTAACTTGGCTTAAGAAAATTGGTCCTAAAATAATATCTATCAGACAAAAATATTGAACTTTCAGTGACCAAAGTGAAACGTATAGAATTCAAGCTTAGTAAGTAGCTATTTTGAAAGAACATCGAATTATAATCTTCCCTCTAGATGAATAGATAACATATTATCTATCTTGATTTTTTGCATGCTTGTACTTCGATCTATTAAAACTATATTTATCCTTGTCCTATCAAACAATTTTCGAACAATCTAAGTACTATTACTCTACTAATATTTTACGACGACAGGACTCGACCCCGTGACTAACAGGCCAAGGAAAAGATACTCATATTAAAAGGCCGAAGGCTACACTGTCGATCTTCTCTCGATTTATTGAACCCATTAAGGAATTTTGGGCCTTTGGCCAGTTGAAAAAACGTTATTGCTTTATCTAGGCCCAATATATTTATCCCCAAAAAGAGCATGTTAAAGTTTTGTTATGGGCTAGGCAAATGTGTGGTGTAATTACATAATTAGTACTCGTATAATCATTAATCAACTAGTAGTCAGCATCCGCGTACAAGTAAATCTCATGTTAATTTGTTATTGCGTTAAATTTTCTTTCCCTTTTGTTCCGTTTTATACTTTCAATCTTTTATGTCGTTTAAATTGGTAAGCGTTAAATTAAATATACTGTCAAATATATACTATGTACAATATGAAGGGTGTAAATTGATCGTTTTCTCATTAATAAATTGTCTCTGTTTCTTTCTCAATTCTTCAACTCATATTACTTAAATTCTTTTCAATCTATGATCCCTATTTTGTACAAGATTAAATCAGCTACAAATATTTTAAAAGTCGTAATATTACAATTGGCAAGTATATAAATAATAGATGTCAATGGAGCATATCATGTTATTAATATGTAGTATCTACCAATAAACTAAAACAGGATTGAGATGTTCTTGAAACGACACGTGGCGTAATCCTTGATCGACACGTGTCCTTTTAATTTATTTTATTAAATTAGTTTTTTTAATTGTATATAGATTTATTAGACTTAGAATTAAACTCTAACTCTTGGCTTATTAATACAAAAGACATTATAACCTTATTTGATTGATCGTTTTCTCATTAATAAATTGTCTCTTTTCTTTCTCAATTCTTCAACTCATATTACTTAAATTACTTATAATAATAAGTTATTAACACGAATACTTCAAAAATTTGAGTTTACGATCCGAAATCACAAGGTTATTTGTCGTCATCCACTATGGCTTACAAGTTCCGATTTTGATGTGATTCTAAAAATTTAAGGTAAATCCAAAACTCTAACTAAACATATATTATATTTATCATTACTGTTTATTATAATTTAGCTTCGATAATTGGTTTACTTTAACCACAATTTATATCATACTCACGAATTATGTATGAGGCATATTCGAATTTCTTTATGATACAATCTATATAGCTACCGTACATCGTACGGTATTAGGACTTGTAAAACATATACGTATAATGGGGGCATTAGGGAAGGCCGGGTATGCAAACTCGAACGACCTCATATATATAAACTTTACCATGATTAAAAAAAAATAATAGTCCGAATCTTGCTCGAGTCTTCACATCTCACCTCGAATTGAGAGCACTATCAACATGATTAAGTATATTTAAGTTAGCATCCGATCAAGTATTATTTTCGTATTTCTCAAAATAAGTGTCAACATTCAAATTGTATCCAATCAAATTAAAATAGTACGAGTAGTTAATATGACTATCTTATAGTTGACAACTTGACATTGACTTTTGAGAAAAATCTATGCTAGCTAGTTCTACAATGAACACTTATAATTATTAAACGGCGCTCAAAAATGTTGATGAGTGTTCCCATTAAACCAACAATTGCCCATAATACATAGAAATGTATATTTAGCCGTTTTAGCTAGTTACCCAAATCAAACCACCAATGATCATTTGAACGCCTAATGTTAGGGACAAATTAAGTCTATATTATAATAGGTTATCATCACATATTTTATGACCAATAATCGTGGGTGCAAGAAAGAGTTCTCGTCTCGTCATTGTGGTCATTGACTATTACACGATAACCCTCCATAATCGTATCGAGATAAACAACACAACCCTATTGCACAAATCATCGATATATATATGTTGGTTCAGATGCAATATTAATCGACGAGGCCAAAATGAATACAAGGAATATGTACTTAATTTTTTAAGAGATTCATAAGTATTTAAAGTTACCTAGATCGTGTTCGATATGATTTATAACCAAAAAAAGGTGTCAAAAGGACTATTTTAATTCAACATTTTCATTTGCATAAAGAGGATATTCCATTGCACATAGACTACAAAGGTTTCCACTCCTTGAACTCACACCTTCACCAACTTCCACGTGAGATAGGCACGTGCATCCCACCCCAACTCACGTGACGGAAGCAAGACACGTGCTTTCACGTTCGAGAAAAAGAAAAATTAAAACAAAATTTTCTGAAATAAAATCTACATTTTGATAAACCACTCGATATCGAGTTTCTTTAACAAATTTGTTAAAAACAAAGCACGTCCATATAGCCACTCAAAGAATAACAGGTGGCATTGACCCACCGCCTTCTTTGCTTTCGAATATGTGTAAGTCACATGCTTAGCTGACACTCCCCTTAACCACTATCACGTGCTGTTTGGACTGTCTAAAATTATATAAAATATGTATTATTTAAACTTTCATTGAAAGTAAAGTTACATGAATGTAGTTCTGATAATCATGGACAAAAAGATACTTAACATTTGTAATGTGTTTTCTAAAGTAATATCTAAAAGAATTTATTTACTCTAAAAGAAATTAGCATTACTTGAAGAAATTTTAGGCATTATGTAATTTATAATAATAAAAATAGTAATATGTATATAATACTTTTGATGACTTCAGACGTAAGATTTTAATAAAAAATAAATGGTCTGCAAGAATATGTGAGAAAATTGTGTGTGTTAGCATGGTATATCTTTTTAGAATGAAATCAGGATTCAACTAAGAGTTATGAAGTAAGGTTAAATTGGTGTTTATGAATATATATATATCAAGTTTATCTTTAAAACATTTTAAAACTCTAGTAACGACCTTAATTATACATCTCAAGATATATAACTCTAATTACTTTAGTGATGTAAGAATACTATAGCAATAAGATTCTCTGATTTATTTTTAACCTAAATGATACTATTCTCATCTTGCAAAATTACAACATTTTTTTAATATACCATTCCTTATGTTATTGCTTTCTATCACACTTTGGAATAAACCCACACAACAGTAGTTATTATAGATGTCAGTAGCATGTAGTTATTTTAATTATTAATAATCTATTTTTTTAAATTGCATTATATTTTAAAGGAATATTATTATTATATGTTTTTAATATAATAATATAATAATAACAATGCAATAAAAAGATTATATGGTATTGGCGAGTAAATGCAAAGGACAATTACCAATGAGGAGGTGAGTACTACAAGAATTATCCGCTATCACTCCTAGGGATCGTTCCTTTCATCTTTGGCCCCACTATTGTCTAAATTCAGTAGATAATCCAACGTGGCATTGGGTGTTTGTTTTTAATAAGAAAAATATAAGAGTAGTTTTTTGTTAGTAATTTTAAGGGGAAGATGGTAATTAAGTTTTGTTGTTTTGAAACTCGCATATCATATACTTTATTAAAACAAAAATATGTGAATAGTAGCTGCTACGTGGCGAGTTACTATTTGCTCATGTTACAATCCGTATCATTATTAGGATTTTGTCACATTGTATCTTGTTTGAGTTTTTTTATATTACGGGTTACTTCTAGGCTTTTTCACCTCTTTTTTTTCCGTTTGGTCCATCCAATCTTTTTGTGGCCATACCCTGTACCATTACTCACATTTTGCTACATCGCATCCCGCTTGAATTCTCAATTAGTATATTGAGGCTTTTGCCAGATCGCAACTCGTTCGAGTTTTCTATTACAGGTTAATTTTTTGGTTTCTTGCACACTGATTCATCCACGTCACACTCCGTACCACCATTTGGGTTTTGTCACATCACATCCCGTTCGAATTTTCTACCAAGAGTTAACTTTTGTTTATTTTCACATTTTGTTTTCCTTTTATATCATTGAACCTTTTTGTGACCACATCTCGTATCACTATTCAGATTTTGTCAAATCACATCCCGCTTGAATTTTGAACTAATATATATCGAAGATTTTGTCACATTGCATTCGTTCGGATTTTTCTGTTACGGGTTTTTTCTTGGTTTCTTGAACACTTTTAAACAAACATATCTATGACAAAATGATTTTTTATTAAGCGGTTGAAGGTTCAACGCAAATACACTAGAATAATGTAATCATTTCAATAAGGCCCTCGAAATATACTAGTTTATATTCAAAATCAAACAGATTTTTACCTGATACGACAACACTGATAGTAACGACCATAATGTGGTAGTAGTGGCGACTGATGATAGGGTGATAAAGACAACAAGTAGCATAAGTTATTGATTTAAATGTAAAAGGAATCATGTAGCTATTTTAAGAATTAACTAGAGACAAATGTTAGTAATTTTTTCATAATGA